>CM077792.1:7592003-8142003 GCA_039737535.1 Lagodon rhomboides | reverse complement strand
TTTTTCTGTTCTTGTGTCAGAGTCTCAGAGGATCCTTGTTTTTCCTTCAAATTTGAACCGATTTTCCTCGGTAAGGGTAAAGTATTTGATCTGATCGTGTCGTTTAAAGGCCCTTAATGTGGCCCGCAGTCACAGATGTTGGTATAATCAGTAGATAAAACAGAGATAAAGAAAAAGCGTTTCAAGAAATTGTATGTAAGACTTCTGCATTAAAGTGTCGAAAAAACAACTAACTTATTTTGTCAAGTTGTGTAGTTACAAATCTCAAAAATGTCTCCAACATGTTCAAAAGCAGAGAAACATGGTCGCCTGTCACGGGAAGCTAAATGTAACGTGAACGATATTTAAAAACATGATCTCGTCCGGGAACATTTGTGCCTGAGTCACGTCAGATATTTATGGTTTTATGGGGCATTCTGATTTCTTACTCTGAATCCCAATTACCTCCTCTGAACTGACTTGACCTCGTTATAAACCAAAAAGACGTAATGCGCAGATGTTTAGTGTGTCTAGCTGAAGCTAATCTGCAGCCGACGTCTTTTGTCAGGCTTTTAAATTTAGGTTGTATCAACTAAACAAACAAACACATTAATCATAAAATCAACAGAGCAGAGGTGACAGACTGTGTGTATGTGTATGTGCAGCGATTGCTCTGCTCGGCTCGCATAGATCCTCCACCATTACATTTTTGATTGCATTTATATTACAAGTTTATATCAATTCATTAGAACTGGGACAAGGCCATTTGTCAAGTAAAATGTGCTGTTTATTAAATGGAAACTTTTTAAAGTTGTCAATTTTTCACTTCTTTTTTTCCGAGGCCAACATGAATACACGAAAAACTTCAAATGGAGAAAGAAGAGTGAAAGAAAAAGCCGATTTGAAGACACAATTGAAGCGTCATTCAATGACCTTGCATTGCAGCAATCCTGCCCTGAGCCTTCGTGACTACTTTCACAGCTTCTTCTGTGGTGCAAAGAGCCGTAACTGTCAGTGTAGGAACTAAAGATCGCAGTTTAAGAAATTAAGTAATCAAAACATTTTTTGCCTGTAGCTCACAACTTATCCGGGCTTCTATGATTAAAGAGTTTACTTTTAATTAATGGCTGACTTAAAGCATGTGACCCCTGTTTTGCTTCTTCTTGCATGTAATAGGATGCAAGTCGCCTTAAGCTGCAAACTGTGACACTCCAGCTACCCCTCTAACCTCAGCGAAGGGTCGCCGTTGTCAAGCAATAGTATGTATTATACACTGTCTAACCAGACAACGGCGCCCCTTCTCTTGCTTAATAAAGCTTGCTGATAAATAGTGCATTTTATGACATAGTCTGACTTTTTGAATGTCATTTACATCGTCAAATGGGCGCTGCTTTGTTAGGTTTAGACACAGAAATGTATTTCCTCCTTCTTCTGTTGTCAGGACGGAATATAGCATCAGTATGACTGTATTTTATAATAAGAGCATGTTCTGACGCTCAGTTCTTCTGGTTGACATTATTAGAGCTGAGACAGCGGACTGAAATCACTCTTTCAGCACTGGTCCTCAAATGACATCAGCTCACACAGGGCAGCAACGGATGCAATATCAGCCCCATACGTAATAACTTTCTGTTTGGAAAATATGAAAGTTGTGACAAAGTTCCGGTATTACATTTTAGCAATTGAATTTCACAGCACTGCTGCCCCAGAGGCAGCCTGGGTAATCGATCAGCTTTGATAGTCTAATAGCACTTCCAAAGCAGCGGCTCAATGATGATATATCCTGGTTCGAGTATGACCAAAAAGGAGCTGAAAGGAAATGAAAATGACTTTGTATCATATAAAATATTGATTATTAAAACATACGATCCCGTTTTCTGGCGTCTTAGGGCTACTCAGCCTCCTAATGTGAAGTAGGAGAGTGTGAATTATAGCCAGTACTTTTCTATTCATTACTTTGTTCCTTATAGACCCCAGAGGTATCCTTATTGTTCAATTGGCAAATAACTGTCTTTGAACTTTTTCTCTTCTGCACGCACTCAGAAAAAATGGCCCATGGATCATCATTATCAGAAACTGTGAGCCAGGACCGTATTTAAAGTTTAAGTTTATTTCCCCTTTAATCTTTGATGATTATGACTCACGCAGCTTCGCTCCAGCACTCCAGTGGTGATTATTCATTCACCGGCCCATTTCTCTCTTGGCTGCGGTTGCTCCCAGTCCAGTCATATTAATCAACCGCCGCTCTAATTGACTGATTAAGTCATGTCTCCAGAAGCCAAAATGGCTGACTGACTCATTAAACTGTGACACATATTCTGGGTGCAAAATGGCTGAATGCAATCCAATTTCATCGACTTTTATGGTCATCATGTTTTTTTCTCTCGCCTTTTCTTCAAATTTGACATTGAGCACGCAGGGAGACGGCGAGGCATATTCTGTAGGACCTCACACTCACACATTCCTGTGTAATCATGAATAATTATACCTTTATTATGCAAAATACATTTTCAGAAGAACATGTTTATGTGCTGTCACAGACTGATCAAACTCTGATTAAGAAAAAAAAGTTGTGATGCTGTGTAAAACAAATTAAACAGAATGTGATCATTTGCTGATCCTTTTTGACTATTTGAAAACGGTACAAAGACATCTTATTAAATGTTTTACCTCATCAAGTTAATTGATTTTTGGAAATGTATGCTCATTCTGAATTTTAATGCTTCGAACAAGTTACGACGGGGGCAACAGAAGACTAGGAAAGTCAGCCTCCTCAGAAGAATGACCATTTGCTGTAGGTCAACTGTAGAAGCAGCATATAAAGCAAAAGCAAATGACTCATATTAACGTTTCTTGTTAGGAAACAACTTCTAGTGGCCATAGTAATTAATGCGGCAGCAAAGGAGGAAGTCAGGCGAAATAGTATAAAGAGTGACACTTAGGGAGGAGGTCAGGGAAAGGATGGTGGAGTCAAACAAGCATAGGAGTTTTATCCAGGAGACCGGTGTCCATGTCCAGTGTGGAAGTCGAGTTATTTTAACTAAGTAGCATAGTAAACTGACATGTGTACATGACGTAATTTAAGTTACGTATGTAAAGTAAGTAGTATTAAGTATTTATTTTAAGACAAACCACAATGTTTTCATAAACCTAACCAGGTAGTTTTCTTCGAAACCCTATTCAAACTGAGACCGTACGATGAAGATCCATCATGCCTGTCACTGGTATACTGCCACGGTCATGCTTTGTCGGGAGCAGTGATATATGTCTCAAGGTCACTGGTAACTGACCCACTCAGTCGTCTAGGTATGAGGATGTGTTTGGGGAAAGTTGTGGAAAGCTCAACACCTCAACACCTATTTGGATTCCACAGGTAAATAGGTTTGTTAGCAGCAAGTGATGAAAGGGGGCGTCCTCGAAAGGTTAAGTCATTCACAACAAAGGATGGAGTGAGGTTCACCGCTTTGTGAAAGACATGATTGTATAAAGGATATGACTTGCTGATGGACAAAGTTAATTTACAAAGGATTGCGAAACGTCTTTATTTACATTTATATGGCGTACAATTTGAGGGGGAATTGGGGTTGTCTGAACAAAAGAGACACTTACATGCAGTCTTTTCATAAAAGCTTCTATAAATGCTTTTTTAAATGGTTTCAAATGCTTTGATCCAAATTACTAGCCCCAATAGCTGCATGGTTCCAGAGACAGCCTTGTTGATCTGTTAGTCTGTTGGTCCTTTGGTTCAGACTGAAATATCTCAACAGCTGTTGTGGCAAATAGATTTGCATTTATATAGTTTATAGATTTTGTATCATTATCTAATAGCATTTAGCTCAAAGCACCACTGTGCCTAACTACATACCTGCACAGCTGTAGACATTTTATTCTAATTGATGTTTACATGAATGAACAAAGTCTGAATGACCAACACATGAATAGTTTTGTCATGTCAGCTGAAACGACATAACTCTGCCTAAATGAGAAATAACACGATGAAAATACACTCTCTGACACTCTAACAGTCACGAAACCTAATTTTATTTTTCCTGCAGGCATCCAGCAAAAGTAAGTCTATAATTTATTTTTAGGGCCAGAACTATAACTATAATACGTGACAGGATTATGTTGATACATATATCCTCGACATTTTATCACATCTCACAAGATTTAGATGGACTCCCCCTTGTCTGTGCACTGTGTCTTAGCGAGCGCAAAATGACCTATGGCAAAATTAGCGATATGTTTTCCTGAGCCTTGGTCCAAGAGCGAGAATGAATTTGTCATATGGGTCCCAGGCTGAGAAATAAGGCCTGCATTAGAGAGCAAATGTGTTATCGGTGTGCTGCCAAGTGCCTGTGCAAGAACCTGCTGGGGCCAATTCATTTGTATTAGGGTGCCCCATGGGCAGCAATGGTAAGAGTTTGTCTACGGGAAAATGCAGTGACCGGGGACATCCATCTGCTCCGAGCTAATGAGCCAGTGCCGCGTGCCGAGTATTGGTCATATTAGAACACACTCACACACTGTCTCGCTCATGCACTCATGAACATACACACTGCACACAGGACAGACAATCAGGCCAAAATTAAACGAACCTTTAATAAGATTATGGATTTTGCTGGGTTTAAACAGTGTTGGAAACATTTGGGATGATTTAATTTAATGTGAAAACATCACATATCTTTAAATATTGTATTTTCTGAAACGTACGCAGTGTTTTCTGAACCTTTATTTTCTTGAATGTCACATTTTCTGAAACATTGTTGTGTTCACTGAAATGTATTTTCTGAAATGTTGTGTTTCATTAAATGTTAACATTCTGTTTTTTTATATGCTGTGTTTTGTTTTGAATTATTTTTTTTCTTCTGAAATGTTGTGTTTTATCAAATGTTAATATTCTGTTTTTTTATATGCTGGGTTTTGTTTTGAATTCTTTTTTTCTTCTGAAATGTAATGCTTTGCATTATGTTGTGTAAACATGCAATTTTTTTGTCATTCACACATGAACACATGAGAATGTCCACAGAAAAACAACCACGTAGGTCGTAGGACAGACAATGCAAGCAGTTTGTTACGACCAATGTTGTCCTTTGTCGTAAGGCAGCAACCTCTAGTGGCCGTAGTAATTATTGCAGCTGCAAAGGAGGAAGCAAGGGAGGAGTTTATGAAGAGTGAAAATCCGTTGGAGGGAGGAGGTTGGGAATGGATGGTGGGGTTAAACAAGCACAGGACTCTCATTCAGGAGACCACTGTTTATGTCCAGTGTGAAACCGGAAGTCAACTGTGACTTATTTAAACTTACTAACATATTAAAGTAACATCATGCAACGTATGTTACTTATGTAACGTAGTTATGTTTGTGACGGAAGTTTCAGAAGTAACATAGTGATTTCAACCCAAACGATGATGTTTTCCTAAATCTAACCAAGCAAATGTCTTGCTGTTGCCAGATTTCTAACCAAACTGCGACCACACAACGACCACTGTGGGCGGTCAAGTTGTTTTTGAGACGCTGACAATCAACCAATTAAGTCTTTTAGGTATGAGTTAGAACATGAACACACACTCAAACAGGATAAAGAAACATATAAAGATACACTGCAGAACACACATGAGTGGATATGCAGGCATTCATGAGGCAAACAAAGGCGCTCACACACACTCAGGCACAAACACACGCGGCCACATTGTCCTTCAGCGGTAATGAAACCCACTCTGATCAATGGTGAAAGACAGGCCAGCGGAGCAGCGATTTAGCCACCACAGCAAACAAATAGCCCGGCTGACCAATGCACCTCGGGCAATTGTGGGCTACATCACAGAGCGGCATTAGCCAGCGTTGCTAATGAGCTATTACAGCACTGACCTTCGGGACAAACTCATTACCAGGTGACAATAGACGGCAGACAGAAGCTAGATTCATTATCATAATTATCAGCGCCGCCTTTATTGCAGCTCGCCGGGGTTGCCGGTCGAGTTGTGTGCATGCTCGTGTGTGTATGTGTGTGTGTGTGTGTGTGTGTGTGAATGGAAGCACAAGACAGAGAGCGTTACAACCAGTTATAGACCATTACAACACTGTGAAAAATTATCTCCTCGCCCGTACGATGGCTCGCAGCATTTTTACTGGAATTCTCTCATATTTTATCCACTGTAATAAGGGAGCCTGCACTTTCAAATAATATTTGGTCGAGTCCATTTTTTCCCCCTGTAGAATTTTGAATGAATCTTTTTTTTTCTTTTTTAACCACCGTGGGTTGAAGCTCTAGCTTTAAATCTGGCGAATAGGCCCATTACAAATCCCTGTCTCGGCTTGCTCACACGAGTTTGACGATGGACGGCCACTTCAGGGCTTTGCAGCTGTTCCGTCTGTTCAGTGGAATCCATCAAACTCCTATCCATCAGTCCGCTCCCTCCCTGCTCCCTCTCTTGTCGACTTGCAGCGGGAAGTTTACAAACTTCTGCGTCTCAGGCTGCAAAGGAGTGGATTGGCAGGATGGAGCGGATCGAAAAAAAGTGGAATTAAAACACCTCCTGTCAGCAGTACAAGGTTACAAGGTCGATTTATTGTCATTTTTAATGGTGGCATGGCAGGGGTTACTTCTGTATCTTTTGCCAGACAGCAGGAGTGACGGCACATCACTGATGCTCTGTAGATGGGTACCAGTGATGTTCTGGGCGGTTTTAATCCCTTGTAGAGGCCTTGCTGTCCTGGGGCGTGCACAAGCCATGCCAGTTTGTGATGTTTCCGGTCAGGATGCTTTCTATCGCTCCTACGTAAAAGTCCACCAGAATCTCCGGAATTTAACCTTCAGCCCCCTCAGTTTCCGGTGGTGATGACCAAGATCTTGTCTTCCAGTCTTCCAAGTCTTCCAAACAGCTTCACGGGTGATGCTGAGCTGAAGTCAACCAACATCATTCTGATGTACGTGTTGTTATCCTCCAGGTGTCTGAAGACTGAGTGAAGGACGGTAGAAATGACATTCTTTGTGGATCTTTTGGTTCTGAAAGCTGGTGAAAGTCCAGGCTGGCAGGGATGTAATAAGTAATGACGTGACTTGAATTAATTATCATTGTAAAGGTGTGAGTTTGTTATACCTGTAACCACATCAGAATGCATCAATCCCCAATGTCAACCTTTAAGCCATTATTCATGCCACTGACTAATCAAGGAGAATAAATTAAGCGATGGATCGTTTTTGGACAGCTACATCTTCAGTAAAATAATACAAGGGGGCGACACCAAAAATTCTGACGTAATGTTTTTTGGGCATTAAAAATGTTCAGTGGGAATGAATGTAGATGGAGGAGGAACAATAGGTGAAGTGGGGTAGGACAAAAGACACTGAAGGGCAGAGAGAGGACATGACAAAAGGTGATTGATGTAAAAACAGAGGTGGAGCCAAACACGTCTCACAGCGGTGGCCAGACTTAGACCAGTTTTCTCTTTGGGGGTGGCACAGGGATCTGTCTCTTTCTGCATGATGCAGTGCCGCAGGCTCGACAGTCACTTCAGGTCACTCAGCGAAAAAATGAGTGCCAAATGAACGCCAAGCTTAGCGTACTTGCGCGGCATTAGGATTCATACACAACGGGATTTTCTTTTCTTTTTGACATGACATGATAGCGGCCTTTTGACAGGAGGTTAAAGACCAATATGGGACAGTTCAGCATAACCCGAGACGAACCTCTTAATTTCCTCATCCAGTGCAGACTTGAGGAGAGGGGAGTAACATAGAGCTGGATGAAGGACAGGCGGAGTCAGTTTGTCTGGTTTTGGATTAGTGTACAGCCAGAGATAGAAATCCAGAAGCCCAGGGTAAAATAACAGCCAGTCTTGAGAGGAAAAAAAGCAACAGCTCTACATAAACAGCTCGGAAAAGAAAAGGTTACGATGCGAAATGTAACTCCCTAATTTTCTAAAAACCAAAGGGCACGAGAGAAAAGAAGGTGAAACAAATGGGCTGCTCCGACACCCCCATGGCAAAATAGGTAAAGGTAGGTGTTAAACTGAAAAAAACAGTATATATAACAACATGAGGGAAATCTACCTACGTCATTCAGGCAGAAATGTTTAAGGGCGAGGTCATTTTTTACAGTTTTTCTTCACTTTTGGTTTCATCATTTGCTGACGTCCCTACTTATGTTCTGACTGAGTATATTTTGATGCTAATGCTTTTGTACCTCTACTCTAACGTGTTGAATGTGGGACTTTTACTTTACTTCAGGAAGTATCTGAGCCGTGTTCACCGAAGGAGGGCAGTTCTGCATGTGGTGTCCACTCACAAATGATGAAAGGAGGAGGGAAGACAGCATAAGACCTGGAGAGGACAGAGGATAAAGGGTTGAGGAGAAGGTGAGAAATAAGGAAAAACAAAGAGGAAACAGGAGGCAAGAGGGGTTGAAGAGAAGCGGTGGAGAGACGGAGGGTGTAAAGCAAAGGAAGGAGGGATATGCGGAAAGTGATCAAGATGAAGGAGGGAAGAGGTAATGAAGAGCAGCTTGATGGGAGGGATGAAAATCACTGGAGTCAAAAGGGAGGCAGGGAGGAGGGGGGGGAGAACAGAGGGAGGGAAGACAGATACGGACTGAGGACAAAGGAGGGAGGAAGGAGGGATGAATAGAAAAAGGTGGTTGGCATGGAGGAGGCAGAAACATAAATTAAGGACAAAGGGAGTAGGGACGGAGGGAGAGAGAGAGGGAGAAGAAACAAAGTAAAGAGGAAGCGCGATCAACGCTGAGGAGCCGAGAGGGAGAGATGGATGAAGAGCAGGATGGTTGAAAAAGAGCGAGGGATGAAGAGAGAGAGAGAGGGAGGCCGTGACGGGGAGCCATTAATAATTTATGATAGCCTCAGCTTTTCAAAGCAGCCCAGCGGTCCCGCTCCCTGCTTTCCCCTGACGTTTAATTTGTCTGAAAATCAGCGAGCGTGGAGTCTGATTATCGTCTCCGTCTGCCAACGCCTCTGCCTCCATCTCACTGACACCGAGGTGAGATCACAAGCTGTTCGGTACACACATGTCAGCCCGGGATCCTTTAGGTGAGAACAATCCTCGTCTGTAAGCCGCGTCAGTATCTCCGTGTAAAGGATCTCAGAACCTCTCGGAGCTTCCTGAAATTAAATGCCCAAATACAGACCTCGGATCTGCTATATTATTCCATTTATAAGACCATTACGCCGACTGGGAGACGTGCAGGACGTGCAGTAAAGTGCCCTCGTCCGAGCTCACTCAGTATAGTTTTACAGGCTGATCTGATGGGCCCATTTCGGAGCAGAGGAAGGAATGACTTGATCTCTGACAGTAAACTAGCTGCCTCATCTAGACTTCTCATCCAGAATCAGGATCACACTTGTGTAATGTTATAATGAAATTAAGCTTCCCTCATATGAGACCACATACTGCTGATGTAGAAAACAACATAAGTTTGTTCAACTTAAGAAAAACTAGTTTCCCCGTTGCCGTAACAATATGAGTTAACTGAACTTAAGCTGAATAATTTGTTGAACTGTGAAATATAGTCAACTGATGTAAGTTACTTACTACAAGGAACTTTTAAGTAGTTATTATACAGTCTCAATTTAAATGAGACCTGTTTTACTTTTAGTTCTTGAAGCCCACACCAACAGAAGCTCCTTTCTCCCACAGCTCCTGAAACGCCTCGTCAGTAGGCCCGCCTTTTATTTTTCTGTGACTTTGTGACATCACACTGCATCACCTTGTCATACATTTGTATAAAAAATAGTTTAGCACATAAGAGTTGATTTGGCACAGCTGCTCTGTTGTTGTTAGCAGTGCTGGATCAGGCGTGTGTGAGCTGACCAATCAGAAGGGGGGCCGTTAAAGAGACAGGAGCTAAAACAGAGCGTTTCAGATTTTAGCCATTTTTTAGGCATACAGTGCTGCAGAACTGGACAGTACGAGAAAACTGATGTGTTTTTTTAAGCCCTTAGATATGAAAAACTATTCTAGTAGTTACCCAAAATAAAACAACGACCCTGAAAATTAGCCTATTATGTCAACTGATGCCTCTACATTTCCTACATCAGCCAAAAAATATTCTTTGTAATAATTATAGTTCATCTTAACCATGTTAGCGGGTCAGATTCCAATTTCCAAAGGTCAGATAAAAAATAAATTTAAAACTTTTTTTTACGGCTGAAGATGATTTGGTACGGCACTTGAGCAAAGTTTCTTTTGTATCTTTTGTACACAGGGGCCCTCAAGAATGAAAAGGAAAATGAACGGCCTTTGTTGAACCTTTAACTGACCTTGAGATTACGATTCCAGTAATGGATTTGGTACAGAAGACAGTTGTTTTGTTCCTGTTTACTCCCGACGGTCGATGTTCATCCTTGAACCATAACCACATGTTTGTTAGGCTGTTTTTACCACAACGGCTAAGCTCCATAATGTTAACGAAGTCGTCATATGAACCCAAACTACAGTGTTTCCCTCGTCTTAACCAAGTCGTCTCTGTGCCTAAACCCCACCAAACCTATACCACAGCTTCTTTACATCATAAAACAGATTCATTTTTAATCGATCAACTGTGATTTGTAACCATTTTGGAAGGCACAGACAGCAGATGTTATCCTGCCAATGGTGTCATCAGATCTTAAAGTGCTTCTATATGTCAAGCAATGGACTTCGTTGTTTAATTTGGAGGACTCATTGTTTTGTTTTCAGTTTACATTTCTCGATCTGAAGCGTCTGTCCTTCATGTCTTGAGGGATTTCATGTTGTGTCTGCTGTCACTGTGAATACAACTGTTAAGGCTGCTGCCAGTTACATGTAGGCCTAAAGACTGAATTTGGTGTTAACCCTCATTGTAGCAGCATATTCCTTATCATCAGAACAAGCAACCATGATGTATCTCAACATGCTAAAGACACATGTGTATGTTTTCTTTAAACTACAAAACAGGTCTCAATAATGAATGCTGCAACAAGGCCTCCTGCTCCCATGTTGATCACACGTCTTAATTCGATCAGTACATTCGTTTAACTCGTCATTTCAAGATGACAAGAAAATCATAAGGATTTACTTTAATGTCATGATTAAAGATGAATTGATTTTGCTAAATTCCTAATGTTTTTGGACGGTGTGAAAGTTCATCTTGGTTTCATAAATGTGCTCTCAGACTAACTCTTGTCTGCACGTTTTAAATAATATTTGCGTTTTTTAAGACATTGTTCATATTTGACAAGTTACAGAAGAACGTGTCTTAACATCAGCAATGCACGGCATCTGATTCCTTAAAAGAGGATGTAGCATTGTGCAGGGAAAAACTTTGCCACCGTGGCCCTTCAGTAGGCAGTGTCTTCCCTGATAAAGTGAAAGGGCCAAAACAAATGTGTGTACAATTAGTTTAGCACTGCATGAAAGGAAAAGCAAAACTTATCAAAAGCAGAAGAAACAGAATCTTTTTTATGTTCTTCATCGTCAGTCTTCACAGTCTCAGTGACTTTCAGAAGGAAAACATCAGACATGCAAGTGGATAGTTGCTGCCACCTAGTGGCTTTACTGAGTTACAGCAATGCAGCACAGTCCAGCCTCGGCTGTAAAGGGACAATCCGCCAATTTCTTTACACATCAAATCCAATTTACAAAACAATCAGAGCAATTCTTCGTATGGCATCACTTGTGTCGCAAACTGGGAACGGAGAGTTTGAAAGACCAGTCATTTACCAGGCAGGGAGCCATGCCGTTACATTATGGGGAGGGTATTCCTAAATGCTGTATCGTAGGCAACTGGACTTTCAGTTTCTTGAGGGCGTTTCACCTCTCACCCAAGAGGCTTCTTCAGTTCTAATTAACTGGAGGGGAGTGTCAGTACAGAGTCGTTAAGGGACTTTCTCCTCTGGCCAAGATGGTTGAAAGACAGATGGTTTAAAAGAGGAGTAAAATAATCCATCTATGTCAAACAGGAACAACCGTCTTTGAACAGAGGAGGTGGCCTAAGACATTACATTACACAATAAAAACATACAGTTTTTATTGTGTAATTAGCTCCCCACTGACACTCTTCATGTACTATATGTTTTTTGTATGTACAGTCTTATGTGAAATCTGTTTTTAATCATATTTGGTAAAATGCAGAAACATTGTTATTATATTATATATTATATATTTATTATTATACATACAAAGAATATCAATTTGGACACTTTACTGAGATATACAAAAAAAAGTTAGGGGGAAAAAATCCACATACAATATAGTAAGGATGAAAAAAGCAGACATTTGACATGTCGGAGTTTAACAGAATGAATGTGTGCTTTTGCTTGTTTCTTGCTGTCGAGGCTTTTTGGCACGGCGACCTCTTCAGCGTCATTCCCTGGTTATAGACACTTTGTGGAAGCACCTGGAAACGACGTTGGGGCTGTTGCTGTGCGAGAAAGTGGCTATCAGCACTTTGGTGCCGGGTGAAGTGGCCTTGATGGACACCTTCTTCTCTATTTTGTCGCCTGGCTTCAGGAAAGTCAGTCTGGGAGAGAGAGAGAGGAGAGAAATGTGATCTTTTCCAAATTCCAGCGCTCACAAAGACAAACACAGACTATCCCCAGGAGAGCTACTGCTTCGCACAAGAGTGGCTAATATCAGTAATATTGTATGATTAAAAAAAATTGGCGAGCCATCCCATGTTCCACAGCGGAGAAAGATCCTATTTTTTCCTGAGTGTGTGTGGGTGATAAGTGTTGATTAATACCACCAATTATTTAACAACTCCGCAGCCAGGTGCAGAGATTTTTCTGGCGCCCGCTGGCTTCACGTTCTGCCCTTTCTCGAGCCAGAAAAAGCAAATGCCAAAGCAGTTCAATTGTTCCAGTATTTAGCGCGGTGATGTATTACCTCCTAACTAGACGTGTCTGCTGGATCTCTCCTCTAATTAGCTAACGTATTCCCCTCTGGGGTGAAACTTTTGCTTCATTGTCCGTGCCAATAAAAAGCCACCAAGGCACGAGGGAAATGGGACCAAACCAGGAGAGGACCGCTTGGAACTTATCAGAGTTTTCACTGACAAAGTTTGCCCAGTGGTAATGGGAAGAAGAGAGGAGAAGAAAGTTAAAAATGTAGTGATGCTACATTCCGTAGCAGATGCTCACGATAAAATAATATGTAACCAGGAGGTGATTCATATCCGCCACAGACAGAAAATGCACGTTTCTCCACATTCCTCAGGGTTACAAAGGAGTTGTTGTTTTTGGCTCATTTAAGCAAAAACATAAAAGCCATTTAGCACTGAAGAGACAATACCAAGTGTCAGAAACACAACTCTGGCACTGAGCCTGACCCTTGACACTTGGTCAACACAGACAGGCCCGGCAGCCCGGAGAAAGTATAACTGGTAGGTGGAGATTCAACCTGTTAACCCACATGTCACAGCCTGACGTGGAACACCAGCGCCATGACAGCCCGAGTGACACATGGAGCTGAACTGTGTCGTCATTTAGTCTTTTCTTGTATGTTTTTCTGGGGTCCTCATCTCATCTACAGCCAATTTTTAAGTGACTGTCAGCTTTTCATACGCCGCATATTCTTTTTGTTTGTCTTTGCACACTGCAAAATCTGACAAAGTGACTTTACTTAAAATAATAAATGAGGCAACCTTTCAAATCTTACAACATTTAATTGCCTTTTGTATTTTACTTTTAAAGTAAAGTCAAAAGCAGGCTGCTTTTTTTATTGGTGATGCTCATGAAGCCAACCTACGCCATGTCTGCGAAGATTTTGGGACAAACTCATGAAGACTTTGAAGGTACACAACATCCATCCATGTGGCACAGTTCACTGTTTGTACACTGTGAATTTTAAAAGTAGACTTTACTTCAGAAAAAAAAAAAAAAGTAAAGTAGACTGTATGAGCTAAAACATTTTTAACAACTTCAGTTATCAGTCTTCCTTATTTGGTCATTTTGAGGAAATAGTTTTCTCATTTTATCAAGTAAAGTCAGATTGTCGGATTTTGCAGTGTACAAAAACAGTATTTATATGTTTTTTTAACTGATTTGCAAGACATGAATATTAAAGAAAGTGTCTGAAATTAAATACAAGTTTGTTCAAACTCTTCCGTTCAACAGATTATAAACAGATATAATGGTTTATAACGGTGTATACAAACCCAATCAAGGAAACCGGAGTGTTCGAGCATGCAGCTTTCATTATGTTGCACCGTGTTCACAGTCTTGACTTAACACAGCGTTTTTCAGAGCCATGTTAACCACAAAGAAGGGGAGACAAAAGACGGCTCCAAGGTAGGATTGTTCGGCATGTTTTGATGTTGTTTATCTTAAAGTCTGTCCCTCACACACCCTTGTTTCCACACAGCAGGTCGACATTACGATAATGTGTAATATTTCGTGTTCTTGAAAAGTCATTGATTGGATATTTTACTGCAAAGAGGGGATTAGTATGCTATTCATTTTAAGGGGAAGAGATAAAGAAGAGGGGTCTTTGCATGAATACTTTAGTAGATGTTATCCTTGAGTGCAGGGAGCCTCTCTAACCAAAAAACTAAAGTACTTGAACACCACGTTCCTGCTGCTGCAGAAACACGCCTGACAACATTCCCAGGCTGCATTACTCAGACACTTAAACAACAAACTGTCCTTTTTCTCACAGCCCAGATGTGATGATTTATCTTACTTTTTGCAACACCCTGTTATCCTTGGCGTCAGGCACGCAACAACCACGACTGTCACCTGAGAACGCTGATTTACTGTACGCGCTGATGTCTGATAGGCTCACCTGGCCTCCTGTTTGTCCTGCAGCAAGCCGAATCCCTCGACCGTCAGCACGGCTCCGCTCAGAGTTTTGTGAAAGGTGTTTACAAAGGACACCTGGGCCGTGTACTCCCTCCTCATCTCGATGCTGTCTCCTCCTTCAATCTGTGGAAAAGACACATTGAAGAGACGTTAGATCATAATGAGCTCTGGTGCTCGACAGACGGGCCCACAGCTAGAAGTGCTGGTACGTATAATGTTGACCGGACGACGGTGACCTCTTAGACTACAAGACTGGTTTACGGTGGAAATAAACCCACTCAAAACTGTCGTATATGGCAAATGATGTGCATCTAATATGATGTCAAACAAACATCATGACATGATTCAGTGAGTCGGACAGGTTCTAAGGTTGAGGTCACCAGTGAGTGCAGGTTGTTGCTGAACACTTCTCTGAAATGAATTTCTGTGTTTGCTCTTCATTACAACAACTGACACCCACGAAAGAGATCAGAGTGCAGAAAGATGCAGAAAGACAGAGATGCGGGACGCTGCCGTACCTCTATGGTGATCTGCGGTGAGCTCATGCTGAACTCCTGCGCATCCAGGAACCTCTCTCCGGTCCTCACGTCCTCTATGACCACCGCCACGTTCACGATGTCATCGCCCGCCAGGACCGACTCGTGCGCAGAGGAAGGGATGGTGTGGCGCAGCTGCAAAACTGCAACAGACATAAAAGATAGGAACAAAGCGAATACAATACAGGCTAGAAATAATCCTGAGTGTTTGTTTGAAGGCTCTGTAGCCATCAAAGTCATTTGTTGTATATAAAAAAAATGATATACCACTAAATACGATCATGCAGCTATAGTGTCAGACGCATTCATACTGCCTCACCATCAGCCGGCTGGATGTGCACTTCCTTCTGCTCTCTCCAGAAGCCCTGCTGCACGCTGCTGTTGTACTCCTTCAGCTGAGCGTCGAGGTTTGCCAGCAGGACCCTCGGGCCGCCCGACCGGTTTGTGACCGTCACACGAATGGCGATATCCTCACCCACTGTTGGCTCCCCGTCAACCTTTAGGGACACCTCCAAATCGGACGAGGCTTCCTCAGGAGACACAGCTACCAGATAGAACAGAAGTCAGTGATGATGCTTTGACTATGACAGTGTTTGTACTTTTCAGTGGAAAAGAACCTGTGGCATTGTAGGAATGAAGCCAGTATAGACGGTGTCACTCTATTGTGACAGCACGTACAGAATGGAAGCTTACCTGGCGCTCTCATCGGATAACTGCACACACGTGGGTCGGGCGTCCCTGTAAAAGTGAGAGATATTTTGTCACGAAAAGAAGAATTTTGAAAAGAAGCATCTTGAAAATCAGGCTCTCTGAAAAGGAGCTTCATATGGAAGTAAGAAGACCTATTTCTTGTCTTATAATTACACAGTAACTGGTATGTGGATATTTCACCCACTGTTGGCTCCCCCTCTATCTTTAGGGACACCTCCAAATCGGATGAGGCTTCCTCATGAGACACATTATTGTTACAGGTGAAAGATGAACTGCTGCTATCGGTTCTAACTGTGCATGCTGACAGGGCTGTTTTGGTCCTTGAACGCATAGTTTTTTTGTGTTTGATCAAACGGTACATGTAGACATTACTTCCAATTGTTCCAGCGGAAATAAAAATGCCCCAAATGCACATTTAGGTGTTTATTTTATTCAGACTGCTCTTCTGGAAGTTTCTGAAAATGTGTTAGTATTAAATTAGATAACCTCAATTGCATATTTGGACGGAAAATATGGAAAACTAGTAATATAAAAAATAATTGTCATTGTAAAAAGTTTCATGGTGATGGTTCAAATTTTTACCCTGTTACCATTTTTTGTCTCAAAATGTATTGAGTAACTATATCTGTCAGGGCTTGATTTATGAAACCTTTTCTTCCTAAAACCAATTTATTAATTAAAAATCGAGTATTGGTTTGGCTCTAGTCCCTTTAAGGTTCTGCAGCTGACTTCAGGATTACCAAGCACAACCAATTAATTAGCATTTTTAGTCTCAATATAAAAAGGTCATGTTTGGTCACCTGCAACCTCGAGGCATGTCATATTTGACCTCCTTGTAGGGACACATGAAACAGGAAGCATGTCGTCACAGCTCAAAAAAAAGAGCTATCCAGGCATGTCTCCTGGTCCGAATAATCAACACACGCTGTTTGCATTCAGACTGACTGGAGAGCCTTTCACACGTTGGAATCTTGCTTTAGTTCAACAAATCAAATATTCTCAGCTGGATGACCTGAATACCTAAAGTGCAGAGCTTCGCCTTTGATAGTAGTCTGCCAGTCTAACAGAAGTCAGTGACGATGCTTTGACTATGACAGTGTTTGTACTTTTCAGTGGAAAAGATCCTGTGGCATTGTACAAATGAAGCCAGTATAGACGGTGTCACTTTATTGTGACAGCACGTACAGAATGGAAGCTTACCTCGCTCACTCATCGGATAAATGCAGCTGATCTCGCGTGGGTCGGGCGTCCCTGTAAAAGTGAGAGATATTTTGTCACGAAAAGAAGAATTTTGAAAAGAAGCATCTTGAAAATCAGGCTCTCTGAAAAGGAGCTTCATATGGAAGTAAGAAGACCTATTTCTTGTCTTATAATTACACAGTAACTGGTATGTGGATATTTCAGGAGGATGATTTAAGGTCTTTAGAACGGCTGACAAGCTTTGTAGACGTCCGAGTGGCGGGGAGAGAGCTGTCAGCGACGTTTGTGCAGCTTTGTTGAAAAGTTCGCCTTGAGGAAATGTATCAATGCCTAAGCGAAGACTGGAGGATGGCTTTTTCCTGGCTTACAGAAACCGATCAGTGTGAAATATCAGCGTGGGGACCTATTAAAGGGTAACACGAAAAGAAGAATTTTGAAAAGAAGCATTTTGAAAATCAGGCTCTCTGAAAAGGAGCTTCATATGGAAGCAAGAAGACCTATTTCTTGTCTTATAATTACACAGTAACTGGTATGTGGATATTTCACCCACTGTTGGCTCCCCCTCTACCTTTAGGGACACCTCCAAATCGGATGAGGCTTCCTCATGAGACACAGCTACCAGATAAACCCATGGAGAAAAGATTGCATTATTGTTACAGGTGAAAGATGAACTGCTGCTATCGGTTCTAACTGTGCATGCTTACAGGGCTGTTTTGGTCCTTGAACGCATAGTTTTTTTTTGTTTGATCAGACGGTACATGTAGACATTACTTCCAATTGTTCCAGTGGAAATAAAAATGCCCCAAATGCCCATTTAGGTGTTTATTTTTATTCAGACTGCTCTTCTGAAAGTTTCTGAAAATGTGTTAGTATTAAATTAGATAACCTCAATTGCATATTTGGACGGAAAATATGGAAAACTAGTAATATAAAAAATAATTGTCATTGTAAAAAGTTTCATGGTGATGGTTCAAATTTTTACCCTGTCACCATTTTTTGTCTCAAAATGTATTGAGTAACTATATCTGTCAGGGCTTGATTTATGAAACCTTTTCTTCCTAAAACCAATTTATTAATTAAAAATCGAGTATTGGTTTGGCTCTAGTCCCTTTAAGGTTCTGCAACTGACTTCAGGATTACCAAGCACAACCAATTAATTAGCATTTTTAGTCTCAATATAAAAAGGTCCTGTTTGGTCACCTGCAACCTCGAGGCATGTAATATTTGACCTCCTTGTAGGGACACATGAAACAGGAAGCATGTCGTCACCGCTCAAATAAAAGAGCTATCCAGGCATGTTTCCTGGTCCGAATAATCAGCACACGCTGTTTGCATTCAGACTGACTGGAGAGCCTTTCACACGTTGGAATCTCGCTTTAGTTCAACAAATCAAATATTCTCAGCTGGATGACCTGAATACCTAAAGTGCAGAGCTTCGCCTTTGATAGTAGTCTGCCAGTCTAACAGAAGTCAGTGATGATGCTTTGACTATGACAGTGTTTGTACTTTTCAGTGGAAAAGAACCTGTGGCATTGTACAAATGAAGCCAGTATAGACGGTGTCACTTTATTGTGACAGCACGTACAGAATGGAAGCTTACCTCGCTCACTCATCGGATAAATGCACCCGATCTCGCGTGGGTCGGGCGTCCCTGTAAAAGTGAGAGATATTTTGTCACGAAAAGAAGAATTTTGAAAAGAAGCATTTTGAAAATCAGGCTCTCTGAAAAGGAGCTTCATATGGAAGTAAGAAGACCTATTTCTTGTCTTATAATTACACAGTAACTGGTATGTGGATATTTCACCCACTGTTGGCTCCCCCTCTACCTTTAGGGACACCTCCAAATCGGATGAGGCTTCCTCATGAGACACAGCTACCAGATAAACCCATGGAGAAAAGATTGCATTATTGTTACAGGTGAAGGATGAACTGCTGCTATCGGTTCTAACTGTGCATGCTGACAGGGCTGTTTTGGTCCTTGAACGCATAGTTTTTTTGTGTTTGATCAAACGGTACATGTAGACATTACTTCCAATTGTTCCAGCGGAAATAAAAATGCCCCAAATGCACATTTAGGTGTTTATTTTATTCAGACTGCTCTTCTGGAAGTTTCTGAAAATGTGTTAGTATTAAATTAGATAACCTCAATTGCATATTTGGACGGAAAATATGGAAAACTAGTAATATAAAAAATAATTGTCATTGTAAAAAGTTTCATGGTGATGGTTCAAATTTTTACCCTGTTACCATTTTTTGTCTCAAAATGTATTGAGTAACTATATCTGTCAGGGCTTGATTTATGAAACCTTTTCTTCCTAAAACCAATTTATTAATTAAAAATCGAGTATTGGTTTGGCTCTAACAGAAGTCAGTGATGATGCTTTGACTATGACAGTGTTTGTACTTTTCAGTGGAAAAGAACCTGTGGCATTGTAGGAATGAAGCCAGTATAGACGGTGTCACTT
Organism: Lagodon rhomboides; assembly: GCA_039737535.1. Lineage (NCBI taxonomy): Eukaryota > Metazoa > Chordata > Actinopteri > Spariformes > Sparidae > Lagodon > Lagodon rhomboides. Next base: position 8,122,342 of record CM077792.1, on the reverse strand, counting down.
TATTGTGACAGCACGTACAGAATGGAAGCTTACCTCGCTCACTCATCGGATAAATGCAGCTGATCTCGCGTGGGTCGGGCGTCCCTGTAAAAGTGAGAGATATTTTGTCACGAAAAGAAGAATTTTGAAAAGAAGCATTTTGAAAATCAGGCTCTCTGAAAAGGAGCTTCATATGGAAGTAAGAAGACCTATTTCTTGTCTTATAATTACACAGTAACTGGTATGTGGATTTTTCAGGAGGATGATTTAAGGTTTTCAGAACAGCTGACAAGCTTTGTAGACGTCCGAGTGGCGGGGAGAGAGCTTTCATCGACGTTTGTGCAGCTTTGTTGAAAAGTTCGCCTTGAGGAAATGTATCAATGCCTAAGCGAACACTGGAGGATGGCTTTTTCCTGGCTTACAGAAACCGATCAGTGTGAAATATCAGCGTGGGGACCTATTAAAGGGTAACTCCATCAATTTGACACATTGAAGTGTGTTTACAGGGCTTGGGGAGTGTAGTAATGCAATAATATGAAGTGACTTTTTTTGTGTGAATCTATTTGAAGCTGAATAGAATCTGAAAAATTGCCTCCGCTGATGTCACTCAGTGCACAAGTTGCATTGTCACTTACCACACTTCATGAGGCTTTGTGGCTCTTGTTGTTCCATTGAAAAAAGGACAGAAAAAGGAGAAAGAAAAAAAACTTTATAAAAAAGAAGCAAATTCTTTTAGAGGGTGAAGACGATTTGTCACACAACCACTGACCTAGTATCTTTAAGCCTGGAGCGCAGTCTGATGGTTGCGGCCCTGGAAAAGGAAAGTAAATAGTGAGGAAATCCCATACTGTATGTTGAGAAAAAACATTTCTGTATTTAACTTGTTTTTCTTCTCTAATTCAGTAGATCTCTCTTCATAGAAAGCCTCACAGACAGAGGACCCTGTCTTACTTCTCTTGCTCTTGTAAGTCTGCGTCAGGTTCTGTGGTCGGTCTGAGCCGATGCTCTTGGTGTAGATGAGCTGTCCAACCCCCTCAGTGTCCACCCTCCTCCCCACCACCTGTCCATTGTTGTTAAGAATCAGCCGGACAATGTCGGCATCAACAGAGGCATAGATGAATGGAGTGTCGTAAGGGGCTCTGAAGCAGTGTTGCTGGACGGCAACCACGGGACAGGGGCCACAGCGGAATGTCCCTGCAGAGAACCATGTGTTTGATCCATTAATTTCCACTTTCAGTTTAGTCAGTCATGAAAATGAAGAGTTTGCTTATTTAGTTTGTTTAGGGAAAACAAAAAACAAAAATCTGTCAGTGGCGATCTTTCTCTTCTGATTAAAATGTCTTCCCCAAAACCACATAGTGCTCCTTTAATGATATTGACATCCAAATACATGACAGCACTATGGGGCACGGACCTCCACTCCTCTCCTGGGGGGTTGGATCCACCACCTGCCAGCCATCAAACTCCGGACCGAGGTCTGGTCTCCTCATCCAGCACTCCACCCACACATGGAAGTTCCTGTGAAAAGACACACGATAATGGATGCAAACACGTATACAATGTACTGGATTGTAGTTAAAAAAATAAAAACACAAATCAATATGGTGCTTGTTGAAGAATGCAGTTGAAAAGTAAGTATAAAGGTTTAACTGTCTTTGAATGCAACAGACACCAACCAGATGCTGTCATTAGAGATGTTGAGCTTCTCTCCCGTGCTCGAGTAACGTTCTTCAATTGTCTTGTTGCCGTCAGTGTCGTGCGCTGCGTTAAAAACTGTCACCACCCTGGAGGGAATCCCCAGCACTCTCATCACTGGGGTAAAAAAAAAACGAAAAAAAGGGTCAGCCTTGAATGTTTGATGGACCAGGATAATGAAATAATCTGTATTGTCAAGTCAGTGAAAAGAAAAACCTCGACACATTTTGAATAGAAACAGTTTGCAGACAGTCTCAGCTTGTTAGTTTTGACCTCAGAAACAGTCTATACCATTTGGTGCAACTTGGACATACGATATTCATTATCCAATTTACGTCATTTCATGGGGAATCGGATGTAAATGAAATGTCAGCATGGTGCAACAACTTGGTGTAGTCTGTAGTCTGTAATGGATCTGTAAACCCCTCACATTACTGGATAATCTGTGAAATGCTGCATGTTTTGAACAGGCGATTAACCAGTTAAATTTCAATGAGATGCCGGGCAACTGCTGAGCATTGGGGGATAGCTCAACAATGCTTAAATGGCCTAAATGCGCTCTTGTGTCACAATCATTTAAGGTACCTGTGCAGAGGACAGACGCGAAGACCCAGCACTGGCCGTAGCGCACCGGGCTGCAGTTGGACGAGACCCAGCGCTGAAGGATGTCTGCGCTGCCGCTCCAGTCCGTAGGCCTGACGCCATCCTTGTAGCTGCCCGACCACTTGCCCATCAATATACCCAGGTCATCGTTACAGTTCACCTTAGACAGGAGGAGAAACTTTGCTGACCTTTCTGTCTTTCTTTCATCAAATTTCATTCATAACAGTAACGAGAACTCTGGCGTGAGAGGGAGTGAATGTGCATCCTGTATTCGAGGTTGTTGTCTCTCACCATGGCGCAGATCACCCTGCTGAGGTAGACGGGGTCTGCGCGTCGGTAGTAGTCTTTGTTCTTGTCGTTGAGGTGCTGTGGGCTGACCTGTAGGAGCTGCAGGCACGCTTCCAGGACCCCGGGCTCATACTGCACACATGGAAACACAGATGTAGCTGTCCTGAATTCTTGCAGTATGACCTAACTTGGCCTTTTTGTCACATTTGATTGCCAACAGTTGAGTGTCACATACCTGACCGAACGACCAGGGACGACAACCAACATTGGAGTGGCTACCCGTGAACAGCACCCCATAATCACTCGTGACGTACTCTTGGATTTGGGCATCCAGTGGCATGTACACGGGATCGTCTGAAAAGCAATGACAGCGTTGTGGAAACTGCAGGCACCAACAGGAAAGGAGCGTCGGGACGTGGACCCACCTTTCAGCCAAGGGTTGCAGAGCAGCACGAACGATCCCACCACGAAGCTCCTCCTGCTGTTCATGGTCATCATGTGGAGCTGGAGGTGATACTGACCCACCGAGGACAGAACAGGGGAGCAGATGTTGATGGTGACCGACTGAAGAGTCAGGTCGTCGGGGAGGATTCTGGCTGACCACCTCTCCGGGTCGAACTGATTGCAGGAGAAGTGGGCTTGAAACTTCTCGGACATGTCGCCTTGGATGGTGAAGGAAAACACTTTTGAATGAGGATTTGGCATTGCTTCCCTCTTCAAAATTTAACTTTTAAATCACGCAATAACAATGAAATGTTAAGTGGGTAAAAGAAGTCAGCAAGTTGTCTCAGTAATACCTATGTGATAGTGTACCTTCCCCAAGTGGGGTCATCCCTATGTTCCCCAAGCGGGGATTTTTAGAAAAAAGGTCTTATGTTCCCTGTTTTTCCCAAAAAGGGACCTATGTTCCCCTGTAACAATACATACCGGGAAGCATAGGACCCTTTTTCTGAAAGAAGGTCCTAGGTTAGGGTTAGGGTTAGGAGTTAGGGTTAGGGTTAGGGTTAGCCCGTAGGCCTACATAGGCCTATTTGCCATGGAATTTATCAGTAATGGTGGAAAAAGTAACAGACCAGGAAACATAGGGCCCTTTTTTAAAAAAAGGTGAGAATGTGAATATTTTATTTGTAAGAGCAGCTCGTTTTATTCTTTATACCTAGCCAAACCTCCAGGACGAGGGTCTGAGCGTGAGGGCTCCATCCCTGGCCAAACAGCAGCTGGATTTTAAATGGTCTCCCTCGTCGCACCACCAGGTGGTTTTTGCTGAGCCCCTCTGTCTCATGGGCAGCGTGGTTGTCCTGAACCTCAAAGTTCACAAACTTCAGCTTGCAGTGGTCCGTGACAGTGCCTGTAAAAACAGTACATGTAAATGGTGCACGGATCTGAAGACTAGAAGAAACACCGTTTTCACTCTCGGGAACAATCACGGTGAATCACATGAATGTCCGAGACATTTTGGCACCACATGTGTGTTGGTGAACGGTAACACTTCATTTGGGTAGTCCGCCTCCAGAGAGTTTACGGAGTATTTGTAACATTTCAACAGTTTAGTATATGTGACAATTCTTGAACGTACCTACACATTCTCAAAATTATTTTGTTGAACATAAACTATTCACTCAAACTGTTATACAGATGTTGAATTTTAAACAAGCACACATTTCATGAATGTTTTTTTAAAGCACTTTAATGCTCAGCTGATATTCAATATGACAAATGTTCAGTATATGTTTTACCATTTCTATGTTGGTGTTTTTTCAATGTTGAACAATTGTAAGCTTGCACTTGCATGTTCCAAATGTTTTCTTTCTTTCTGTAGATTTTCTATTCATTTGTATGTTCAAGGTTCAACGTGTTCGGCATTGAAAAAAAGACAACAGCAACGGACACGGTGAAACGTTTGTTGAACATTTAAATGGAGTTATTATAACTGAGGTTCAGGAACATGACCACACCACTCCTCCACGCTGATCTGCCGCCCAGGCCCAGCCAACCGACCCACCCGAGTCTCATCAAACCACCTGTGCCTTATTAACTCAACCACCGAGTCGCCCTGATTCAATCACCTGTGAAATCTATAAAAGCAAGCCTAACCAGTTCTCTCCTGATTACTCTCAAGTTCTTATAAACCCCCCTCAGACCCTCTCCTTCTCCTTCTGCAACTACCTTAATGTTAAATTGTGGCATGGTCTTGTTAGTGAACTATGTATTGTTGAACATCTGTGTGTATAATGTTGTATATAAGTAGCATTAGAATGCTCAACAAAGATTCAAGAAAGGTTTATTTGCGTTGAACCTTTGTATAGCAGATTGAATGAATAGTTCAGCAAGATTATTCTCAATTAATAAGCTGTTTAAATATTACAAACGCTACTGTCGGCAGAGTATCCAAGTAGCATTACTGGTGAAACACATGATTGGGTGACAGAACAAAATTTTAAAAAGTAAAAAATCTTAGACTTATTCATTGATTTAACCCATTTGGACTGTTTCTTTTCACATTGTTGTGCACATGTTGAAAGACTGCAATGCCTCCGTGTCACATACCTTTAACAGACCATCCTCACAATCTGTCGCAAGCTCTGCTTTGTTTGCGACCGTGCTGTTTACATTCACACCTGTCAGTCTTTGTGCACTTTTTAACACTTGAAGACTTGTGAAGCTGCATGTGATTAATCTAACCTGGGATAAATTTAAGGTTTGTTAGACATGCCAGAAATAACATGACTGAGTCCTGAATGAAAAGTTTAGCAAAATCTTTAAAAAGTGATGTCAGTCACATCAAACAGAACTTAATCTGAATTTTAAAGTCAAAAGTCAAAAGCATGTACATTACTTTGTCTGGAGTGGAGAAACCTTAGAGGTAAGATACACAGAGTGAACTCACCACAGATGCCTTTTACTGTCTGCTGCGTGAAGTCCATTGTCTGAAGGTGTGCCAGAGTTGCAAGTGTCTGAAGGAATGACAAGCAGGATCCAGCACAACACTGATATACTGTTCGCTCACGCCAAACCACACCCCAGACCACAGAAGCAGGCATCAAACAGCAACGTTTTTTTAAACCAGGAGAAGTTAATAACAGCCTGGGGAGCAGCGGCAAGTGATGATGACATCTTAAAAAATTCAGTTTACCTAACGTTCAGTTTAGTTGACAATCCACTGGAAGGTCTTCACTTCCAGTGGATTTCCACACACCCAAATCACCAGAAAGGGAGATGATTGTAGCAGGAGTGAGCAGCCAAAACAAGCACAGTGAAGTCCAGAGCAGCAGCCCTGTGATAAAAACCACCTAGATATAATATTTGTTTTATCAGTTCTGACACAGCTAGAGGGTTGCTAATTGAACTACAAAATGTTCAGTCACGATAGCTAACCACAGCCTCAGTTTCACGTTCAGGCGTATGTAATGTGAGGTCGTCTGTTGCCTGATGCTCATTGATTTGAGGTCATATTTTTATTACCACATCACTGCAAATACTCATCGCTAAAGTCACTGCAAATACTCATCGCTAAAGTCACATTTAACAGAGAATGACCACTTCTGTTGACATCTGACTCTGAATTCTTTTTCCCCAGCTATTTCCGTCAGTGTGAAAATGCCTTTAGTCCTGAGGTAAAGTGTTTTAACAACCCATCTGTCGACACACTGATGTTCAGCAGGTGCGTCGACCACCTTCGCCATGTCAATTTTGTGTGTTAACCTGCAAACGTTTTCCAACACGAAGCACGGTTTGATTATGTCTTACTTGGTTTGGACCAGTTCAAATTTTGACCTCATGATGGAGCAAGATGAAAGTCAGAAGTTATTACAAGTCAGTAATACAACTGAACTGGTGTTGAGTTGTTGAATAACTAAATTGAAGCTCATTGTGACGAGTTTATGAGTTAAAGCCCTTTAAAGTCCTTTAATGTAGTATGTCACTTACAACCAATACAGAAGAAGTTTGAGGACGACTTTCAAAATGTCACTCATTTTCACACACTGATAAATGCCATGCAAGCCACTGCACATCTGGAGCAGTTTGGGGTTCAGTATCTTGCCCAAGGACAATCCAACATGCAGACCAGGGGAATCGAACCAGTGATAACAAGACGCTGGCTCTGCCCTTGAGCCACAGGCGTTCCAGTAGATGATTAATGGCAGTGGTTACAGTAATCGCACACACCTGCATTTTCTTTGGAAAAAGATTTACACAACTTTCTCTAAAAAGGGTGGACCCCCACCGATGGTGGCATGATGACGTTGCAGCTGAACATTTCAATAACATAGAATAGCTTTGTAGACCGGTTTTGGTGCAGCACTGTTGCTGTATTGCTTAAAGACACTGTGAGCTGTCAAGGATTTTTTTTTTATCAAAATACACTGAATGACCAGAAGAACACTGGTACAATGAAACAGCACTTTAAAAAGTCTACCTCTGTCTGAAGTCATATTTTACTTCTCTTTTACAGCAAATCAGAGTTTCTCTGCTTCTTTTCTGTCCTCTCTCTGCCGTCCTGTGTGAATGGCTCCCTCTAGCTGCATAGGTGACATTGTGTTTACTTTGGATGTGATAAATTCTGCAGGAAAATGAGTTATTGGCCTCTAAATGTAATTTTTCTCTTTATTAGTGGCAGCGATTAATCTCACTCTCTGAGTTCTTGATTTTCTCAAATTTTCCTACGACAACAGTAAGATACTGTGTAGTACATTTCCTGCAGTACAAGATGAATTGATTCATGATAACCATCAATAACACAGGGCAAACATATAGTTAATTAAACTTCAACTAATTAACTAATTTAACTGTTAAAAACCATTTAAATGCTTTGTAAAACATACTCAGTTATGAGTTATAGGTTATTATCCACACAGGTTAAAACTGATCACGTTTGATCGCTCATTTTCGCTCCATCTACTGGATCTGTTTGTAAGAAACTACTCAAAATGTCCACATGCAGGGCTGATTAATCAAAGTTTTCACGCATACTGTCTTTGGAGAAACAATGTGTCATGATGACTGTGATGACACACCTTTCATCGGCAATGTGAAGATTTACAGCGTCTGCAGGTGTGGCAACTTTCTGAAGAAGTGACCTCACCCTGACACAGTCCCATTAATTTAAAATTGAAATTAAAATGAGATTATTATTGCTGATACAGGTTCTCAGTCATCCAGGTCATGGTGCTGTGCCATGGGCAATTGGACTTGTTTCAGTTAATGTTAATTAATTTCATCATGTCACTTATTTCCACACACTGACGGATGACTCACCCACTACATGCCTACAGCAGTCCCATATTCTGCTGTCTCATGACAGTGTGTCTCAGCGGGGTGTGCATCCACAAGCACAGCTGTCTCTGGAAAGGTGAGCGATTGGAATTCCGTCCAGTAGCTCTACAGCCCCCTCTGTCGGTCGAAAAACATTTACGATAATAATAAGATCCGATTGGTTGAATTTAGCCAGGGACAGACAGAGGGTTTTGTACGGAAGAGTATTAGGGCCATGGGTGAGAAAAAAAAGTTGAGGAGGAAGTCTTTTTTATATTTTCATTATGCACCTCAAGAAAAAAGTCGAAATGTCGAGAAAAAAGTCAAAATATAATTGTTGATGTAGTAACAGCAGAGACCGCAGAGCTGTCAGTCGCTCCCCTAACTGGATCTGAGGGACCAGAAGAGTCGACTTTATTCACAAAATTATATTTGAACTTCATTCTCGACATTTCGCCTTTAGTCTTGAAGTGCATGATGGGAAAAAACCTCCTCCTCTCATTTTTTTCCACTCATCTATGGCCCTAATACTGTTCTGTAGTTTTGTCCAATCACCTGCCAAGTGTCTGCCTCCTGGCCAAACAGTCTGTGGCAGCTCCTTTCCAGATGGGTCGGTGTAGCAAAGCGCCCTCCATACCAAGCCAGTGTCCGCCCCAACTGCAACTTTCTGTGTATGACCTGTGTGTACCTGGTAGACTTGTAGTCAAGACCGCCTAAACCGAGACCAAGACACTACCAAGACCAGAGAGTATCAAGGCCAAGACCAAGACCAAGGCCAAGACAGACCAAGTCAAGACCAAGACTAGATCAGCTCGAGACCGAGACCGAGACCGTGAAACAGAACCTGACGACTGACGAATTCGCCGACATTTTGCGTTCTCTTTTGTTTCTATGAAACAAACAAAAAAAAAACTGTGCCTGCCTGGATATTATAGGTTACAAATCCCTTCGAGACCGCTCGGCCAGTCTGAGACATTGCGAGACCGAGAGGCCCGAGACCGAGACAAGACCGAGACCAAAGACTGTCGAGGTACTTGTTTGAGTTAAGAGTCTAAAACTTCAATCCCTGGTGGTTTCTATGTAGTAAACACCTGGTAAACACGAACAGTAAGAATCACATCTTGCACCAACACAAGTGTGGTACACTGCTCTGAAAACAATCAGAAATAATCCTGGTCCTGACACTGAACTTTAAACCAAAACTTCTTACACATTGCACCTTTAAGTGATGTCACATTAAAGCAGATGTTCAAAGCAGATGGCGTGTTCTTGGTGTCAGACTGGCGTCTGTGTCACAGAAGAGATGTGGTACAAATGGGTCGAATAAAAATAGTTAACTTTTTTTATTTTTGTCAAAGCAAATTTGATACAAAAGGGCACAACTAATGAAATTAGTAGGATAAAGTCAATCACATCACGAATTCCTTCCACATAAAGCTGATTTCAGACATAATAACATTGTGAATAAAAGCCTGTAGTTTCACATGTATTTTTCGGGGTTTGGTTAAATAGTGAAATATATTACAAAACGAGGTGAATTGGTTCAGTCTGAACTCTTGGTTGACGGTGTTGGGAGATGGGTAATGTGATGATTCCCAAGTGTCAAATAAACAAATGGATAAGAAGAAGTCAAAGCCATCAGGTGCCCAGTTCAGGAAAAAGAGAAAAGAAGAAGGAGAAAAAGCAAAAAGATGAAGGTATGGAGCCATGTCATCTACTCTTCATGAGTATGATCATGCATGTAATGAAATTATATTAGCACAGGCTAACTCGTATGTTTGTTAGCCTCTTGCTATACTGCTGGCTATAATAGTAGATGACGACAGCATCCGTTTTCAGTCCAGCTGACTCGCAAACATTATATCTAATTAACTTCACCCTAATAATGTGTAGGCTATGTAACACAACGATGACTAGCTCACATATTGTTTGGTAAACGTCGCGTTAGGTCCTGTGCTGCTCAGTAAAGTGAATTATCAATTCTGTAAGCTAATTCCAAAGACATAGGTATATTGCACTGATATTTTGTGATATCTTTCTGAGTCATTTGGAGTGTGTCATGTATCTAATTAGCCATTAACCGAGGAGGTTGTGTTATTCATTTGTTTCCTATTCTAAAAGTTGGATGAATTATGCTTAAAAACATGTTTATTTAATTGTGCTATTCATGCATTGATCATTTATGTTGTATTTTAATGCAATTAAATATGTTGGAGCACCCTCTGCCACTAGCCAGGATGGCTTTTCAAAGCTGAAGCTCATCAAAACCTGCCTCAGGTCAACCATGTCACAGGAACGCCTTACTGGTCTGGCCATCATCAGTATCAATCATACAGTTGCTGAGCAGATTTCAATGATGATGTAATTGATGACTTTACATCAAGGAAAGCAAGAAGAGTCAGGATATAGATGGCAGTTGTGCTATTTATTTTGTGTTTCTTGTTCAAAGTGTTGTAAAATTATTACACTTTCTTAAGTGTGTTATTGTATTTGTGTGATGAAGGATTTGTGCAATTCAGAAATGTGATTCTCTATTTTATTTATATTTTATTCTATTATACTAGTTTTTTTTGATTGTTGGTACTTATTTGTATTTATGATTATATATTATAGCTGTTACTGTGTGTGTTACTGTGTGTACCGAATTTCCAACAACGACTTTAATAAATAAGGTATTTTGAGCAGTTTTTTCTGTCTAAATTTTTTTATATTTTTTTTTTTGGTGGGGGGGGAATTGAGGTGAGTATGTGAATAAAACCATTTAAAAACGCTTTGCTGCTGGTGGTGCTTGGGGGACAGGAAGAGGGGAGTCTCATTTTAATGTTGCACCAGGGTTTCCCCTAGGCCCTGGTCGTAACAGTCCGGGAGAGAGAAGCCCTCTCAGTTCAGGAAGTCCGAGGATGGACAGGCATGTCTCCGAGGCTGGCGAACGGGTCGCCTCCCAGGAGCGACTCTGTGTCAGAAAGCCAGATGTCAGAAATAGTGAAGGACAGCGACATTTGTAGTGACTGGATTTCAATCAAATGCGAGTTAAACACATGAATATCAACAGAAGTGTGTCATTTTTCTATTCCAGGTCTCTTTGTTATTCTATAACTAAAAAAATCAATTCTTAAATCACTAATAACGCTCCTGGTTTCCTGGTTTCTGAACACTTCTGATGATTGTGAACACTCACCCGTGTCTCCACCCAGCACCAGTGACGAGGGGTCCTGCTGCGAGGCCGCCGTCACCGTGGACGACGTGGACGCTGGCGATGACAAACCCACGTCCAGGGCGGTCGTGGACGTTCTGGCTTGTGATTGGTCTGCGGTCTGCGCGGGAGGTTGGACCGGGGAGGGGTCGGCGCTGGGTTTCGAGGGACTGCCTCCTGTCACGGGGCTGCAGACGCCGGAACTGTCCTCTGGGCAGAGGAAGACGTCGATTGGACCCCGTGAGCTCTTCAGCGACACCTGGTAACCCTGGTGAGATGAAGCCAACACGTTAAACACCTGGCAGCCAGGAAATACAGAAAGCTGACATCACATTTGAGGGCTGCACCTCGCTGGGTTCTGTGACTTGCATCTGGGTCTCTGGCGGAGCTCTGATCACCATGACGAGCTGGTCCGGGGAATCAAATGACTTCCTCAAGTCTTGATAGCACACATAGTCTAACGTGAACAAAGCGGTTAAGGAATACAAGCAGCAAGTGGTGTCACACTGAGACGGTTTTATGAAGTGAGCCCATGTAGCAATATCTTTTATACAACAACGTGTTTCCAAAAAGCGTTGAACCTCGCCCCATCATTGCTTGCGAGCCACTGAGCCTTTCCGGGACGCCCCATTTGTATCCAATCATGACGCTATCACCTGTTGTCAAAAGGATATTTCTTGTTCTGCGGGTCCTCTGTGAGCATCCGGAGCTGCAGGTTGCATTTGGAAATGAGTTCGTCCAGCTGCTCCTCAGCCTCTGTGAGGTCACACACCTCCCTCTGCAACTCTTTATGGCGGGAAACCAAAGCTGTATCGACTCGATTGCCCCTGCACGACAAGGTAACACAGCACATTTTAAATATATATTCAGCATGTATAGATTTCTACTGCAACAATTCACCAGTTTCCTCACAACAGTATTGTTTTTTTTTACTCACAGCCACTGGATGTTGTTCTTGGACTTCTTGGAGATGAGCTGAATTCCCTCCAGGACGTTGGTTATGTCGTAGATGCGTCTCCTCTGGACGTCGAGGACCTGCGAGGCCCAGTTCAGATCCACCACGCCGTCGGCCGAATGGGACAGCAGGTTCAGAAAGCGCTTGGTGGTCAGGTTCAAGGATGTGTCGTAACGGAACTTCTCCGCCGTGCTTCGAGGAACTGGAAAGAAAGGAATAAGATGAACGTACATCAGTTTAAAAATTGTGTTTTTAACCACACTGGGGAGTTTCTTTCCTTATAAAACGAAACTTATTGGCCTCAACTTAATCTCTGATTCGCCTACAGCACATATCAAGGCAGCAGCGAAAAAGAGCATCCACACTGTCCAGAAAAACAAAAACTAAATCTTTCTTCCTATTAGATTAAATAAAACATTTGGCACGTCATGGAACAGACTGGCAGGCACTCAGAATAATGCTTTTTTATGATGGGTTCTTAGGCGAGGGCAAAGTGTACAAGTTTATGAGTATAAGTCACTTTTAAATGACACAGAACTTAAAGTCGCTGCTTCATGCACCGTGTTATATTGTCTATCTGTTTAGAAACAAATGCCAGTCATCTGCAGAGTTCTACTGTACATGCAGAGTGGTCTACTCGGTTATAGCTCCATGACATTCCTAGAAAACAGTACATTTCTTACATGTCATACCTGCTAATACAAACATATTTAAACACCCCCACCCATCAAACAAGAACTCCTCTCTTTCTTAATCAATATGTCCTCAGTTTTAACAGCTTTGTGTTCCCTCCTGTGTAACGTCCTGTGCTGGTGGGACAAGTGCGATGCTCATTTACTCATGGTTTATTCCAAACGCTCTAGTTTTGTGTCAAATGGAACTGTAATGTTATTTTTAACTTTTAATGTCATTATAGGTCAAGTTTTGTGAGACCTGACCTTGAATTCTTTGCCTTATTTTTGTAGCATTATGAATGTGTAACTTCAGACCGGAGTTATTTTCTCAGATACAAGTCTGAGTTTGCTGAGAAACAACAACTTGTGTCAATTTTCTCAAAATGAGAAAATTTCTTTTATGATAAATTGTAGCAAATACTGACATTTATCAAAATGTCATTTCATTACAAAAGTTCGGTTCAGTTTTGTTCTTGAAATTAAAATTTTAAATACAAGTGACGTGAAATCCAGACACTCTGAGGAACATGTTGGAGATTCAGAGACACGTCTTTAAAACTGTTCCTGAATGCTGCCTACCGCATGCAAAACCTTCATGAATCAGCCTCCCTCGAACCAAATCTGTTACGTTTGCCCTTTTTGCATTGCACCTCCCTTATTACGACTGGTGATTGCACTGGTTGTCAAAACATTATGTCTCCTTTTACTTTTCCCATTTTAAGACAGAAGAGAAGATTCATAGTTCAACATGTGACCCTGTCTGTCTTCTACACCCCAAGTTTGTGTGTGTGTGTGTGTGTGTGTGTGTTAGACTTGTAGTCAAGACCGCCTAAACCGAGACCAAGACACTACCAAGACCAGAGAGTATCAATACCAAGACCAAGACCAAGGCCAAGACAGACCAAGTCAAGACCAAGACTTGTTCAGCTCGAGACCGAGACCGATACCGAGACCAAAAAAAGACTAGTTTTTTGCCATTTTGCATGAGTTGTAGAACCCACACGCAGGTGCACCAAAAAATGCATTAAATTAAATGCAAAATACAAATAGTTTATAGTACAAATAGTACAAAATTGTACTTCAAATTGTACATTAACAAGAGGAAGAACTGGTCACCTTGATGTGTGCAATGGCATCTCAATTATAACACACTTTATCAAGTTGTAGTTGTAGCTGTAGTTCAGTGGGACAAGAACAATATAACACAGACATCACAAAGAACAGATACATAAACATGTACATTCAAACTGTAGAACAAAAGGCATACTACATCATGAATGCATCTATGTCTTGAGTAGACTTGTAGTAAAGACCGCCTAAACCGAGACCAAGACACTACCAAGACCAGAGAGTATCAAGACCAAGACCAAGACCAAGACCAAAGACTGTCGAGGCCGTGACAAGACCAAGACCACGGAAAAGTGGTCTTGAGACCGGTCTCGAGAACTACAAGTCTAGTGTGTGTGTGTGTGTGTGTGTGTGTGTGTGTGTGTGTGTGTGTGTGTGTGTGTGTGTATGTGTGTGTGTGTGTACCTCTGGGAGGGGCAGGTGTGGAGGGCGGCGCTTGGCCTATGGACGGTCGAGTTGTGCTGACATACTGATGGTCACAACAAAGACTTGTTGGTAGGCTCTTGTCTGCGCTCATAAAAGGACAGCTGTTTTTAGGACAATCACGGCTGAGGCAAAGGTCAGAGCAGCATGTATGGATTGGACGGCTGACGTGACAATGATGAAAATGTTTACAGCACCTTTAAGATGATAAAAGTTTCTGTGTTGCTTACAGGTGTCCTCACTGCTAGGCGTAGTGGTTTCTGTCTTCTGATCAGGTGAGCTTCAGCAAAAACACAAAACATTACATTGGATACATTTACTCTATAACAAAGATTTATATTCACTGCTCTGCTTCCTCTTATTGTTACTTCGTATTTTTATCTCTTATAGCTGTAACACTATTCAAGCGTAAGTTGTTTGTCCTACCTTAGCCCAGATCTGAGGTCGAGAGGATCATCCTTGGAATCTTTCCTGGAAGCAGGGGAGACTGGTCTTCTAGACTCATGAGGGCTTTAAAACACATTAATTTATTTGAGGGTTTTCACAAAAACATACTTTAACGTTTTAAACATCTGGAAAAAAAAAACTTTTTTGCTTCAGTGTGGAAACTGCAGTGAAGACTGACTACTCTGATTAGTCATTCCCTTATTTTTTGTCTTCTGCACTCTGAACCTATCAAACAAAGAACATGACCAAAATATCTTACCTTGGCTCTTCTTTACTGAACTTACAAGGTTCATCCATGGACCTGTTGAGTTTCGTGGAAACACTGCTGGGTACAGGAGAGACTGATCTGTCCCCTTCAATCGGACTGTAAAACAGATTAGAATTAGAAACTTTTAAACATTGTTTATATCTTTATTATTGTTTTTGAGGTGGAACTTCCAGTATTTATTTCACTATTTCAAATAAATTCTCCTCCATTTATTTACTCTGGATGAAACATCCAAGATAACTTAATATCTTACCTTGACTCTTCTTTACTGAACTTACAAGGTTCATCCATAGACGTGTCACTTTCCATGGAAACATCGCTGAGTACACGAGAGACTGATCTGTCCCCCTCAATCGAACTTTAAGACAGATTAGAATGAGAAACTTTTAAACATTGTTTATATCTTTATTATTGTTTTTGAGGTGGAACTTCCAGTATTTATGTCACTATTTCAAATAAATTCTCATCCATTTATTTACTCTGGATGAAACATCCAAGATAACTAAATATCTTACCTTGGCTCTTCTTTACTGAACTTACAAGGTTCATCCATGGACCTGTTGAGTTTCGTGGAAACACTGCTGGGTTCAGGAGAGACTGATCTGTCCCCTTCAATCGGACTGTAAAACAGATTAGAATTAGAAACTTTTAAACATTGTTTATATCTTTATTATTGTTTTTGAGGTGGAACTTCCAGTATTTATTTCACTATTTCAAATAAATTCTCATCCATTTATTTACTCTGGATGAAACGTCCAAGATAACTAAATATCTTACCTTGGCTCTTCTTTACTGAAGTTAAAAGGTTCCTCCATGGACGTGTCACTTTTCATGGAAACATCGCTGAGTACAGGAGAGACTGATCTGTCCCCCTCAATCGAACTTTAAGACAGATTCAAAATGTTTTAAAATTGACAAACCACAACACTTTTAACATCTTTAATGTTCATTTTGAGCTTCAAGATAGTATCTACAATTTATATCCCCCTTTACTGTGAACCTCTCTGTGTCAAAGCACCAACATAACTGAAGTTTCTTACCCTGGATCACCTGGAACCCCGGGGCTGTTGGTCCATACAGGTGACGCCATCCTTGAACCACAAAAAAGGGAGAAAATTAGTTCTTACTTCTAGTTTTCTGTGTTACAAAACATCATTTAGGTAGAGACTGTAGAAAAAGACTAATGTGTAAACTCTGCTCTTTGAAGCACCCAACCACACATTGACAGAAAGAAAACGGGAAAAAAAGTACAGCAACATCAGTGAACAGTTCACTAGTTTCTTAAGAGAAACCTGTTCATAACGGTGTCGGTGACAACCAAACATCACAAAGCAAACCTCACTTCAGAAGACTTGAAGGAATGGGATTACATGAAAGGAGGTTGAAATGACCCATATTGATGGGTTTAAAAAGGTTGTTTATTTGAATTTGAAACACCTATGAATCCACATGCATTTCGTTTAGGTGCATACATCAAAATATTTTATTTACATTGCCGTTTAGGGTAACGCTCTGAACAACCATTAATCACTTTTCATCACCATTCATCGACGTTCATCAATCACTCAACCCAACCCAGACCTTCAGTCAAGTGCTGCAGAGTTTATGTGGATATGGAGGAGGCGCGTTGAAACAAATCAGTCCTAGGGCGTCACTTGGGCTTAAATACTTAAATAGAGGACTGAAAGCCTTGACAGTTTCATTTTATGGAACTTGAAACTTGCTGTTGATTGATGATTTAATTAGCTCCAATAACTCTTATTGTGGAAAGAAAATGGATGCTATAAAGACGATGTGTTGGATTTGTTTGCTGAGATCATCTCAACAACGATCAACGTCGGGAGCTACTTTTCATTATTTTGACACCACAGTCAAGTCAACATGGCTAACGTTACCACAACTCAGGAGCAAATCAATCATATAGGTAAAAGAAATACTGTTCAGTCGGACTGATGTTAGATCTATTATATCTCCTGTTTTCAATTGTAATATTACTGCTACATTAATTTGCAAGTGTCATTTTACTGCTGTAGATGTTTAAGGTTCAGCTCATTTTAACTAATGTAGAAACTGTTGGCTAGTTTTATCCACAGTAATGCATACGATTGTATGAGATCATCATATGTTTGTAGTGTGGCTGTCCTGTGAGAACCATGTTTCTGTAAAAAGTCAGAAAAGCAGCCTGTTTTCAACTTTGTGACAATGCTGATATAAGAAGCTTTTTAGCTGAAGAAGGGGAGAATTTTCACAACACATGAGTGAACATTTCATCCTTCAGGTTATTGTTCAATATAAACAAATCTGGAAGTTCGTGGCTTTCACCAGACTGGAAGGAGAGGAAAATAAATCAAATCAAATCAAAAGATAAAGTAACTTGTAACTAAAGCTGTCAGACTAATGTAGTGGAGTAAAAAGTCAAATATTTGCCACTGAGATGTAATTGAGTAGAAGCATAAAATAGCATGAAATGGAAATATTCAGGTAAAGTGAGTAAATGTATTACGTAGTATAATAATTGTATTCATTGCACATCATCAGGCCCAGTGCCACTGTTCTTTATTCTGCTCCAATAAGTAAGCTAGTTTCCTTTACATCCAAAAGTGTCTTGAGGATGAACTCGTGTTGAAATAGTACAATAGTACACATACTACAATATAGTGCAAACAATATGACAGTATCAGCTGACTTAGGTTAATTTACCAAAGTCACCAAAGTCATCATCATAACAGTTTTCCCCCTGAGAGATTTGGCAGCAGCCACCACTGCTTGAACCTTATAGCTAAGAGGTTCACAAGAATACTTTGAGCAGCAACATTTCAGAGCAAAACCAGATAATTTAAATGGAACTGCTGCCATCACATAGTTGAGGAGGGGTAAAAAAGGTGGCATCACTTTAGAATCACTTAGTTGAGTTGAAATGCATTTGACTGTGTCACTTTTGCGATAATAGTAAATCAAAGCTGCTGTTAATGTCGTATATTTTTTATAATAATGGTTACGTAGCTTTATTCCAACAATAATCACTGTTACGGTGTTTGATCAGTAACCCATGTCTGGTATCCCCGCACACTGTATCCAATCAGGACAGAGAGCTCCATAAAGAGGCGGTTCTGTCTGCTTGTGAACACACAGAAAGCAGGATCCTCCTGTTTGCTGCTCTGTCTGGTGATTGCTGCTGCATGTTCATGAGGTGACGCAGAGGGGAGCGAGGGGACTGCTAACTGCAGTGTGCATGCTACCTAATGTTTTCCAAATTAACTCCTACTTACTTCAGTGTTGATGAGGCTTCAGCCTGCTCCTCAGACATGTTGATTTTATGGTAGATGGGCCTGTTTTCTCATTTCCAGGGAGCAGTAAGGTAGTCCGTCTCCACACTGACTCATGTCAGCGTCCTCTCGGTCCCCAGACTTTCTCATTACTGAGCAAATACCTTAACACAAATATATTTACTTTCATCTGACACAAAGGCTGGACTAAAAGGATTTCAAGCCTTTAAATCCAGTCGACAAGTCACCAACCAGAGTAAAAAAATATCTGAATAATAGTAAATGCAGTCAGTTCCTCTGACTTACAGACAGGCCTATCATCGAATCTGATCTGTGACATGTGGACCTTGACCCGGATGTGAGCTTAATACATAAAATATGGTATGATTAAAAATGAATGCCTGGCAGCCAATAGCTCAAATGCTTGTATAAATCAATATACAGTATATGCATTCAAGTATAATAATAATTTCCATTTGGCAAAAGCATAAATGTTTAGCCCATCCTTCAGCTAAATATAATGCTGTGCTAAAAATGTATGAGGGAGGCACGTGGTTAGTAAAAGTTCAACGTGGCGGCAAGTTAATAAATCGGAAACACATTAAAACACATGATTAAGTACACAGTCATCATAGTTTCTTATCAATCTTACTGGTACAGATGACGTTAAAATCCTTCAATCATTTGTTATTCACACAGTTGTTTTCTCTGACGCACGTGTTACTCTGTCTGTCTGTGCGTTCCTTCCTCCCTGGAGAGCTGACAGTTACACTTTCACTTTCTCTGTGGCTCAGCAGCAACCACCCTCCCCTCTGAGAGCTACTGAACCGTCATTATTGTCCTTCTCCTCATATTCTCGTCTTGAAGATAGTTATCTGCAGTTTGTCAGAAGCTGTTGTAGCATGCTGCCATGATCTTTACAATGACAACATGAATGGACACATTGAAACAGATTGTGAATAGATTCACATGTCTGTACTCGTTCCCTGCAGACTTGGGCTGCAGCTTTGATGACAATAACTACGTAGAAATAGTTATTTTGTGATGGAAAATGAATTCAATATTGAATGAATTGTGTTGTATTTCTGTTCTGTACCTATTTACACCTCATTACAGCATACATGTTAAGTTAGTGCAGTATTTTGTGAAAAACAACAAACTTTTAGTTTGTATTCTCCCCACCTGTGACCGCCAGACTGAATATCTGAGGTCTAATAAAACTGTCATCTCATTTAAATCAGGGCTTACCAACCTCGGTGTGAAGCTGGACCCACAACTTACCTTTGTAAACCACATCAAACATCTGTACAAAACCTGCTTTTTCCATATAAAGAACATTTCTAAACTCCGCCCCTTTCCTCACTTTCTCTGATGCAGAAAAACTCGTCCACGCCCTAATCTCCTCTAGGCTTGATTACTGTAACAGCCTGCTCATTGGTATACCCAGCAAACACCTTCAGAAACTTCAATTCATTCAAGAACTGTGCTGCCCGAACTCTTGAGTTCTTGAATGTCAGACTGAAGTATCCGGTGTCACAGAAGAGATGTGGTACAAATGGGTCGAATAAAAATAGTTAACTTTTTTATTTTTGTCAAAGCAAATTTGATACAAAAGGGCATATCGGGGCCCATTATTAACTTGCAAGTACAAACCTGTAATTTTTTTTGTTTTGTTTTTACCCAGTATGTAGTGACAAAAATAAGATTTGTAGAACAAAAAAACAGAATAACTGTGATTGATTGTTAAGTTGCTGGAAAAGTTTCCCTTAAAAGCACTTTGAACAGCGACTGGATCAGGGTTGAAGTCAATTCACTCTCGATCTGTTTACACCACAGAAATGATTTCAATTAAAAATGAAGGCTTTACCATTATTTATAGTGTTGTATACCTTGGATCAAATGTCATATTACATCATGAATTCAGTACAGCCCTCACCCATTATTTCAGAGTAATGGGTTGGACCTCGAACTCTTACATACGATGAAGTATCTTCTTTTTATTCAACTGAAGGTGAATTGATTTCAACCCTGGTACAATTAAAACTTGGAACTTTTTTTTTTTTCAAACAAAACACCTCAAAACATTGCATTCCATCACCGCGGCCGCACACACAACAAAATCCTGATTGAATGTTCATTAACAATACATGTTTCACCTCGACAAGGCACTGCGTTCGTCCTGCGGAGAACCGAAACGCGACACGAGTTTGACAAACGCCGACAAGATGAACCCCGCTCACGCTCTGCGGATGAAGTTGATCAGTTTCAAAAAAAGAACACGATACGATCTAAGGGTTACACAGGTTATAAATGGAGCCTAACGTTTTAGTGGCCCGCAGCGCCGCTGTCAGTTGAAAACTCCTCTCGATGCTGTTGACGTTACACACTGGATGCTCAGGTTTCCAAGAGAGGACACATTGAAGAAAACAAAAGATGACTGGCTGTAAGGTTTTCACACATTGACGTGGCAGTCTGAGGCACCCAAAGGCTACAATATAATACATGTACAACCTTAGATTAGCAATGTTGCCCGCAACATGGAGATCACTTCAATCTGATGCGATGTGACGGAGAAAGCCCCCGATTAAAGACAATTATTCATTAAGTTACACATTTAGTCAGTTCAGTCAAAATGACAAACATTCTGTATTTCTGAATGTTTGTCTTTTGAAAAAAAATATTTTTTTTTGCATCATTTACCAATGCAAAGGTTGCACATGCACAACAGGTAGGAGAGGGAAATATATTCTCTATGGGAGACGAAACATGGCAAAAAATATAAACAGAACTAATGAGATGCTAATTTACAGACAAAGTACTTCTTCTCACCACTAAAGGACACGTTTATAAATGCACAATTAGCTTAAATTTACCACGTAAAAGGTCTAAGGTTGCTTCCTGCAGAAAAAAAAAAAAAAACAAATGGAAAAAAAAAAATGTACCTTTTTTTTCTCTTAAAATTTTTGTTGTTTTAAATAAATATGAAATTCGACAAACAATTTCCACACACACACACACACACTTAAACCCAATACTTCAGGAATGCAAAATTACGTTAGCTTACATAACTTAGAACAAGAAGAAAAAAAAAGTTGGATGCAGACGAACCTACGGACACGTAGCCACCTCACACTCTGAGTAAATGATGTGAAAAAAACGTATTTTGTTATTGCTGCTTGTTTCGACTGGAAATGAATGAGAGTGAAGACGGAAAAACGAGAGGGGACTGATCCTACTGGGGGGCCGAGATGCGATATCGCGGGTACCTCCCGTCACAAGGTAGAGGTCATTGATTTAAGGCGTGAACATCAACTTAGTCGAATGATCTAGAAGTGCATATTTAACTTTAACAGGAGTCCATCGCTTCTTCCGAACCCTTCACTGGAGCCCTCGCTGCTCTACCACTGATCAGATTCGTCGAAGCAAAGCCGCTGTGTTTGATTCCCCCGCCATGATCGACAGACACTGAGCGCTTTCAGAAAGACGCGCGGTCGAGAATGTACTGGTCGTCCACGTGACAATAACAGATGGGTGGTTTTGGGGATCGTTTGTCTACAGGCGTCTGGTGAACTTTTCTCTTTTGAACCCATGGCTGAAGAAGTTGAAAGAAAAGAAAAAACACACACACGCACACACACCGTCTGCAAGCATTTCCCACAACTGTAAAAACCTAGCATCAACCTACACGACACCCATGAGACGCATCTAAAAACGCTAACACTCTCACACACGCTTGCAATCGAAAAAACAATCGATTTAAGACTTCGCTCTGCTCCGAACACCTGAGACTATGGCTAAACGCCTAGCAAACTAATAGAGAAACGGCAGGTTCCGTATTAGTTTGGACTTGCTAACATGACCGCAGCAAACTGTTCTGGTTTCCTGGTTTCCGACACACCGACTAAACACGTCGACCTTTCAGATTCGATTTTTCTGTTTTTCCTTCAAAAAACACACATTACTGTCTCTACCTCTGTCCTTCAGACTCTTTACATGGCTTTTCTCCAGATGACCAAAGGCAAATGTGTCTTTTGAAGGAAAATGAGAAATAGAGTTTTCACTATTTTTTTTCTGACTTTTTCTTCTCAGAATTCTGACTTTAAAGTCAGAATTCAGATTTTTAAACACATTTTTTTTCTGTTTAAAAAAAGTTTAAAAATCAGAATTCTGAGAAAAAAGTCTGAAATAATAAGAGTTAGTGGCCGTAACTCTCTTTCATAGTGATCTAAATATTGTTACAAATAATCTGAAGAAAGACGAGGGTCCCCAAAAGCATCTTTAGTTCTTGTTTGTGTTCAGATCCATGAAGACATCTGTTGGTCAGTTTCGGAGGGCAATTAAAAATGGACCTCGAGCCGGACCTCTTACCATTAAACTGGTGGCAACGACACCTCGAATGTCGCTGTCAGACGCAGACACTTTAGAGAAAGCAGTCATTTAGGATTCCAGTGTTTTAGACCAAAACTGATAATCGATGGAGAGGCCTTTACGTTTGTTTCATCGCTATGGAAGAACTGCACCACAGCTCCAAGATGCTTTTGGGACGGCCCGGCACTGAATCGTCGCAGTTCATAACGCTGGTTTCACCGAAGAAGCTTTTCCATTTTTGAGGAAAAAACACTCCAGACTCGAGCCGTCCGAGAAACCAGCCTCATGAGCTGTAGCACGTAAGCTAATCTGTGTTGAGGAAACCAGCCCGATGAGTTCATACCCCACACGCAAACACCTGCACAATCCACCCGGATAAAACATTATCAACAACAACAACAACAACAAACAAACACACAAACTCACTCGAATTATCAAAATAACATTCATATAAATAATTTAAATAGCCATACTAAAGCTAAAGTCTTGGTCTAAAATGTTTCAATGGCCAAAGAGAAGTGCTAATCGTGTGCTGTACAATTTGGGGGACTTTTTGAGATTTTGTGGTTGGGCTTGCATTTCAGGAATCACAACCAATTACGACGCAAAAAACATTTTCCCCACACCCTGTCTGGGTTTGTTTGACAAAGATTTGTCCATAAAACGTTCATTACCAGTCCTCCTTTAGAAGAGGAAACGTCCTAAATCGAGAAGCCCGCAAGCTCCTCGTCTCCTTCTCCGTCTAACTGTCCCCCAACACCTGCGACAGGTCCCCAAAGTCACAGTCGAACAGTTCGCTGATGCCTTCGTGGTCCTCCAGTCCAAAGTGGTAGTCGTGGCTGTGGGGGGGGGACAGGTTGATGAAACCGTCCGGGAGAGAGAAGCCCTCTCCGTTCAGGAAGTCCGAGGAGGAGAGCGGCGAGAGGTCGAAATCGGGCATGTCTCCGAGGCTGGCGAACGGGTCGCCTCCCAGGAGCGACTCTGTGTCAGAAAGCCAGATGTCAGAAATAGTGAAGGACAGCGACATTTGTAGTGACTGGATTTCAATCAAATGCTAAATAAGCACATGAATATCAACAGAAGTGTGTAATTTTTCTATTCCAGGTGTCTTTGTTATTCTAAAACTAAAGAAATCAATTCTTAAATTGCTAATAACGCTCCTGGTTTCCTGGTTTCCTGGTTTCTGAACACTCACCCGTGTCTCCACCCAGCACCAGTGACGAGGGGTCCTGCTGCGAGGCCGCCGTCACCGTGGACGACGTGGACGCTGGCGATGACAAACCCACTTCCAGGGCGGTCGTGGACGTTCTGGCTTGTGATTGGTCTGCGGTCTGCGCGGGAGGTTGGACCAGGGAGGGGTCGGCGCTGGGTTTCGAGGGACTGCCTCCTGTCACGGGGCTGCAGACGCCAGAACTGTCCTCTGGGCAGAGGAAGACGTCGATCGGGCCCCGTGAGCTCTTCAGCGACACCTGGTAACCCTGGTGAGATGAAGCCAACACGTTAAACACCTGGCAGCCAGGAAATAAAGGCGTTACAGAAAGCTGGATCACATTTGAGGGCTGTACCTTGCTGGGTTCTGTGACTTGCATCTGGGTCTCTGGCGGAGCTCTGATCACCATGACGAGCTGGTCCGGGGAATCAAATGACTTCCTCAAGTCCTGACAGCGCACATAGCCTAACGTGAACAAAGCGGTTAAGGAACACAAGTGGTGTCACACTGAGACGGTTTTATGAAGTGAGCCCATGTAGAAAAAGCGTTGAACCTCGCCCCATCACTGCTTGCGAGCCACTGAGCCTTTCCGGGACGCCCCGTTTGTATCCAATCATGACGCTATCACCTGTTGTCAAAAGGATATTTCTTGTTCTGCGGGTCCTCTGTGAGCATCCGGAGCTGCAGGTTGCATTTGGAAATGAGTTCGTCCAGCTGCTCCTCAGCCTCTGTGAGGTCACACACCTCCCTCTGCAACTCTTTATGGCGGGAAACCAAAGCTGTATCGACTCGATTGCCCCTGCACGACAAGGTAACACAGCACATTTCAAATATATATTCAGCATGTATTTATTTCTGATATCTACTGCAATAATTCACCAGTTTCCTCACAACAGTATTGTTCTTTTTTTACTCACAGCCACTGGATGTTGTTCTTGGACTTCTTGGAGATGAGCTGAATTCCCTCCAGGACATTGGTTATGTCGTAGATGCGTCTCTTCTGGACGTCGAGGACCTGCGAGGCCCAGTTCAGATCCACCACGCCGTCGGCCGACTGGGACAGCAGGTTCAGAAAGCGCTTGGTGGTCAGGTTCAAGGACGTGTCGTAACGCGACTTCTCCGCCGTGCTTCGAGGAACTGGAAAGAAAAGAATAAAATAAACGTACATCAGTTTAAAAATTATGTTTTTAACCACACTGGGGAGTTTCTTTCCTTATAAAACTTATTGGGCCCAACTTAATCTCTGATTATATCTTTCTTCTTATTAGGTTAAATAAAACATTTGGCACATTTGTCATGGAACACACTGGTAGGCACTCAGAATAATGCTTTTTTATGATGGGTTCTTAGGCGAGGGCAAGGTGTACAAGTTTATGAGTATAAGTCACTTTTAAATGACACATTACTTAAAGTAGCTGCTTCATGCACCAGGTTATATTGTATGTCTGTTTAGAAAGAAATGCCAGTCATCTGCAGAGTTCTACTGTACAGGTCGACTTGGTTATAGCTCCATGACATTGCTAGAAAACAGTACATTTCTTACACGTCATACCTGCTTATAAAAACATATTTAAACACCCCCACCCATCAAACAAGAACTCCTCTCTCTCTAATCATTATGTCCTCAGTTTCAACAGCTTCGTGTTCCCTCCTGTGTAACGTCCTGTGCTGGCGGGACAAGCTGCGATGCTCATTTACTCATGGTTTATTCCAAACGCTCTAGTTTTGTGTCAAATGGAACTGTAATGTTATTTTTTTACCCTTTAATGTCATTATAGGTCAAGTTTTATGAGACCTGACCTTGAATTTAAATTTCTTTGCCTTGTTTCTGTAGCATTATGAATGTGTAACTTCAGACCGGAGTTATTTTCTCAGGAACAAGTCTGAGTTTGCTGAGAAACAAGCCATGACTTGTGTCAGTTTTCTCAAAAGGAAAATTCCTTTTATGAAAAAATGTTGCAAATACTGACATTTATCAAAATGTCATTTCATTACACATGAAGTTGAGTTTCGTAGAGCATGTGTGAGTTTAACTTTTTGAGCCATTCCAGTTTTATATTCATACTAAATGTCTTGCTCCAGCGTCAACCGCATGCAAAACTTTCCCTCGAACCAAATCTGTTATGTTTGCACTTTTTGCAATGCACTTCCCTTATTACGACTGATGATTGCACTGGTTGTCATAACATGATGTCTTCTTGTACTTTTAACATTTAAAGACAGAAGAGAACATTCATCGTTCAACATGTGACCCTGTCTGTCTTCTACACCCCAAGGTTGTTTTTTCCTTTTTGTTCCCTGTGCATGTAGTGACACGGGACTCCATAAGCAACCATGTCCAGCTCAAACTTTATATCATGAACTCGTGAACCACAATTAAGGAGAAAACTTTATAAATGTATGGATGAATGAATAAGAACGCCCACTGTCTTCCTGTATGCTTAAAACATCTCTTTTGTCATTCAGATATTTCTGATACGAGGTCAGCCTGCTGAAGACAAAGACGTGTTGGCAGGCTGTTGTCTGCGCTCATAAAAGGACAGCTGTTTTTAGGACAATGACGGCTGAGGCAAAGGTCAGAGCAGCATGTATGGATTGGACGGCTGACGTGTCGCTTCTGCTGTGAATTTTGGCCAACAATGGGGAAGAATCGGCAGAATAAGCTGCAAGGGAGTGTGTGTGTGTGTGTGTGTGTGTGTGTGTGTGTGTGTGTGTGTGTGTGTGTACCTCTGGGAGGGGCAGGTGTGGAGGGCGGCGCTTGGCCTATGGACGGTCGAGTTGTGCTGACATACTGATGGTCACTGTCCAGGTCCAACTTCCTTTTTACCTGAAGAGATAAAGATGGCAGCGGAGGAGACATTGTCAAAACACTACATATCACATGTTAGCACAAGGGTACTATACCACTCAGGTATAAGCACTTATAAGCAAGTTCTTCCCACGCCTCCACCCCTTCTCCTCACCGGAGGTCTTCCCAGCACTGGTCGTCTCTTGTCCTGGATCCCCACATCAGCGGGGCCCTGTGGCGTGGCAAACAGCAGGATTTCCCCCGTGCTGGAGGGGGCGGCGGCCGGGTGGAGTCCCTCATTGCTGGGGCTGGTGATGATCACTATCTGGTGGTCCTCGCCCAGATCAATACTCCCAGAGTTGAGCAAAGTCTCAAAGTCGGCCAACAGATCCTCGGATGTCTGGCCTGTTATCAGGGTCTCTGACATGGCAGTGTGTCACTGAGAGGCCCTTCAGGGGTGTTGAGGGGTCACGGGCTTAACAGGATCAACACCTGCAGGGTGGGCTCAGTGAATTTAACGAGCAGTGATGAGATCTTCTGAAAGTTTGCCTGCAGGTGTTTACAGGCAGCTTGAACATTTCTCTAAAAAGTTCCTTTATCTCTCTTTGCCCACCTCAATGTTTATAATCGAGCTACGACGAGTCAATCATGACCAACTATAATACTTAAACACAAGTGATAACATATTGGAGGCTAACAGCTGGAAACTATTTTAGGCTGACGGTAAAACAGCAATACAGGATGTTCTGCCAAACAGGAAATCTGGCAAACGAAATTATATTACAAAATGCGCACAAGCTCTGCGAGCCGAGGCTTGAGCCGACGAGATATTATGAAACAAAGCAGTAATAAATGTCAGTGATACACGCTGGAGGTTAGCGAGCTAGCAAGAGAGCAAGCTAATCTTTTGTTATCATCTCTCCTGTCAGTACAGTAGAGCCGCGAGGCCTGGCCACACTGCCCTCAACACAGCTACCAGCCCTGCTAGCGAGCTAGCTTGTGTCCAAACAACAAAGACTGGCACAAGTTCACAACAAACCCGACGTAGCAGGCTAACTACCCATTTAACGACACAGAACACAATTATTTCTCCTTACAGCTAAGACAGAGCTTAATTAAATGGCTATTAAAACTTTATAGCAGCATTCCAGGAGTGAGCTATCGAAATAAAATATCCACAGCACAAAAGGCATCACCATAGCTCCGAAGCCTCTCTGGCAGTGTGTGGAATAAAGCCACAGGTAGTTCGGCAGAGTATACACGTATTTCGGTGACTATGGAATATAGGGCAGATTAGCATGCTAGCTAAGTTATTAGCCGCAATTCTTCAGCCCCCTCGTTTTGTTGGGGCACGCAGGAAGCAGTCCGACAAAACTGAAAATGTAAGCAAAGAAAGCAGCGAAGTACACACGCATCCTCAAAGGCAGCAGCAGGTCCTTTGGTTGTCCACACCGCACTCAGTCCACGTATGAAAGCGCCGTCCCGACCCCGTTATCGGCTGTTATTGTTGTTATTGTCCCAGCTGATCTACATCTAAACAAGGCTCGGACGGTTTTCGCGCGAAATCTTTTTTGCCGCGAAACCGGCACGTGCTCAGATCCGAGGGGTGCCATTGGTCGAGAAGCTTCGCTTTCCGCAAGGCGGGGTGGACGGCCTCTGATTGGTGCAAACGATGGTCTGTCATTTCACCGAGCGCAGAGCCATCGTTCCGGAGGTGCGTTCAGGTCCCACGGAATAAATACACTTCCTAGTTTCACCTCCGTTTTGACACCTTACATGAAATGAACAGACCATTTCTTACACTTCATATCTCGCAAGTCGTTCCACATTAATACTACTGCCCGGTGCATTGTTATTCTTGAACGCACGTTCAATTGTGTAACACAGAAAGTGTTATTTGGAGCTACGAAAAACATGAGCCACAATGTCTTGATTCGGGTCAACAAACAAGCTGCATTTCCAGCAGATAGATTTTTTTGTATTATTTTTTTCCCCCACCACTTGTTTATCCTGACTACTAACTAGTCGAACAACTGTCCACCGACTTCTAGGTTTTATTTTTCTTTGCACTATCGGTGAGTTGAAAGAGACGTACCTCAACAGGCAGCCCCTGCTAATCGAGCGCCTATAGCGCAGCGGAAGAGCTACAAGATGGCGCAGGCAATATTTGAAGTGCTAGAAGGTAGGAATAATTTGTTAATAACCACGTAACTACAGCTGGAATTAAACGTGAATGTGCGTTTTGAACAGCGTCGATATAATGTAACAATTAATATGTGCGGAAAACTCATTTTGAAACGATGTAGTGCGTCTGTTGGTGTTATAACAATCAAAACAGCCCACAGAGGGGATTGTGACTGACTGTAAACAAACAGATTATCTGATTTTCAAACCAAATGGACTTGCTCATGACTGTAGGCCTTTCTCACATCACTGGAGGCAGGCAGTAAAACGATGTGGGTCTCCTCTGGCTGCTGAGACTGCATGTTACAGTTTTGCAGCAGGCCCTTGTTTTAAAAATACACTGTATTTTTGCTACAGCACTAAAAAGACTAATGGTGTGTCTGTGTTAGTTAGCTAGCTTTGTGTATTTTGTTGTCCTGAGACTTTAATCATTACTACTAGCATCACATTTGTGTACAATCTTGCAAAAAGTTGTCATAAAATAAGTAAGTAGAGATTAAGTGGCTGGAAAAAAACATAACTTCTAATCTTGATTTGAAGCCTGCATTTTTTTTTCCACTTTGCATCTGAATGTTTAGCAGATTGTTATTCAACCCCCCTTTTAACCCCTGTTGAAATGTGTTGTAACAAGACACAGGATCCCTTCCATCTCCAGGGCTGGATAGCGTTCTTCCCTGTCAGCTTATTACCTAGAAAAGACTCGAAAACAACATTTCAGTGAAACATACAGCCACGAGTGCCTAGAATGCAGCGGAGATTTGCAGCGTGTGACTTATTACGCCTTTCTTCACCCTCCTTTCATTCTTCCTCTTCAGGCATGGACAACCAGACGGTGCTGGCGGTCCAGTCTCTGCTGGACGGCCAAGGTGGAGTTCCTGACCCAAACAACCAGAACGTTTCTGGAGCGTCCGCCATCCAGTCAATGGGTATGTAATTCAAACACAGCATGTAACGGCTGAGTGAGTTTGATACGAACTGAAGGATAACAAAAAAATTATGCAACACAAGTTTAGGACAGTCCCTTCCTATTTGCCACCTTATATAGCAGTGGAAGGGTTTGCTTACCCTTTGACCCTTGGAGCTGTGTTGTTGGACTGGTCCCAGTTGAGTGTCAAGATGTCAGGATGATTCAGAGACCTCTATGGAGTTCAAAATTGAAATAATCTTTAAATATCCCCCCTTAACCATTTAAATAATCTTTAGAATATTTTATTTTGTCTGACTGCAGCATATAGCGCCATAAATCAGTTATTCTTTTACTCCATTGCTCCGTGTGCCTTGAACCTCCATGTTTGTCCTCCCCACAGACGACGAGGATGTGTTCCTGTGTGGAAAGTGTAAGAAACAGTTCAACTCTCTGCCCGCCTTCATGACGCACAAGAGGGAGCAGTGCCAGTCCAGCGCGCCCTCCCTGTCCACGGTGTCCTTGGCCTCCACCAACGCATACACACCCGTCCCGTCGATCAGCTCGGGACCACAGACTCCCGCCAACAGACAGGTGATCGATGAGATTGTGTTTAAATAATATCAAGTTAATAGTGAATCAGTTAGTGGATTAACATAACCAGGAAGTGCAGTTGTCCATAATTGTGATGGTAGTATTCAGCATAGTTGATAAGAATTTTAGCTTCTATCCAGTCATGCTTGCTTTTCCACTGGTTTGTGTTTGTTCTGAGCCGAAACCACACATTTAAATCATATTTTTGTGCGCGTTGCTCTCTACTTCTACACCAGGTGTCCACCTACATCACAGTCCCTCCGTCCCCTCTGACACACACTCTGGTCCAAGGCAACGTGCTGGTCAGTGACGACGTTCTCATGTCGGCCATCTCGGCCTTTACCTCCATCGACCAGCCGATGGCCACCATGCAGACGCCTATACAGGTATTACAGCTGATCAGTGATAGCTGATGATACCCATTTTGAGCATAGAATATACATAAATAACATCTTCAATATATCTTTTTAATGCAGAGTAACTTGAGCATGCACGCAGCTGGTGTATCCTATCTGCAGCACCATCACCACCACCATCATCATCACCATCATCACCAGCAGCAGCAGCAGCAGCAGCAGCAGCAGCAGCAGCAGCAGCAGCAGCAGCAGCAGTCCTCCCACCCCCTGCCCTCCAGCCAGGCTCCAGCCCACCCCCTGCCAGCCGGACAACCCTCGCAGCAGTCGCTCTCCTCGCAAGTCCCAGTGAGCCACAGCAACTCGGTGGTCCAGGTGTACAGCGCACTGCCCCACATGGCTGGGGGTGGTGGTGCAGAGATCCACACGCTGGGTCTACAGCCGTTCCATCCTGTACAAGTGAGCAAAGCTTGCTTTTTGGCCGCCATGGACAGGAAAAAGCAGCAGTAGACAAAGCACTGAGACTGTGTGTGTGTGTGTGTGTGTGTGTCTCCCTCAGGTGCCCAGTCAGTGTGTGGAGAGCCAGTCCTTCACCACGCCTCCCGTCTACAGCCCCGGGAAGCAGTGCACCAAAACAAAGATCTGCAGCATCACCACCAACCTGACGGAGCTGGGCGACTTCGAGAAGGTCATCATCCCCAAACGACCGAGGAGCAGCAAAAAAAGCCCAGACGGAGCGACAGGTATGTGAGGGGGGAAAAGATCACACGACGCCGATCAGTTCATGAAATCGCCACGGATAGGAACTTTCTGACGATCGGAGAATAAACGCTCATTCACTGAATTTCACTCAGCAGAGCAGCTGAAGGGAAAAGGTCCAAAGCTGAAGTGTAATTTCTGCGACAAGATCTTCTCCAAAAACTTTGATCTTCAGCAGCACATTAGAAGGTGAGTTACTGGCCGGCGTGATACACCGCACCCATCGGGAAAAAAAAACACTTTAACCCAGGAGAAAGGGAGTCCAGTTCTGACTTCTCGCTGTTTTCTTCCCACAGTCACACAGGAGAGAAGCCGTTCCAGTGCATCGTCTGCGGACGAGCCTTCGCCCAAAAGTCCAACGTGAAGAAACACATGCAGACACACAAGGTTCTGAATAGTTCATTATGACCCTTTTTAGGCATAAATTGAATGTGATTTTTAAAAGTGTGTGCATGTAAAAGAGCTTGAAAGTTAAAAAGGTAAAAACGAAGTCCAACAGAAGCTCCTCTTTCCCTCAGAAAACACGGAAACGCCTCGTCAGTAGTCTCTCCTTTAATTCTGTGACTTTGTGACATCACACCATGTCACACGTTTGCTTAATTTAACAGCTGGCACGTTAGAACTGATTTAGCACAGCTGCTCTATTGGTGTTAGTGGCGCTAAGTTGGGTGTGTGTCAGCTGACCAATCAGAGGAGAGTGAGTATTTTTGGGGGCGGGGCCTTAAAGAGACAGGAGCCAAAACAGTTTGACAAAACCTGAAAATGATAATTTATCTCCTTTGATCTTTTCCCGAAGCCCCGCCCCCTTAGCTACTGTTGCACTACCATCTTCAGTACAGCTGTGCAGCATTGTGCCAACAACACAGTAATAACAGCTGTCTTTCTGTTAAAGGTGTGGCCTATGGGAGTGGCCAGCACCGTTTCAAGACTACCAATCACGGTAAAGGTGGTGCCAATGTCCTCCAATGAAGAGGAGGGAGGCGGGGAGCAGCAGCAGCAGCAGCAGCAGCCAGGTGAAGTGGAGGAGGAGGGGTCACAGCAGCAGAACATTCAAACACAGGCAGAAGAGGAGGCAGCAGCTCAAACAGGTAACGTGCGTTTAATACGCCGTGCATCCAGATATGAATTCACTCAAAAACACACCTGCTGAGCTGCCTCTTTATTAGATACTAGCTAAAACTACAAGTCAAATCCGGACCAACAAGTGCTTTTTCAGTAAATCCACTGCCTCGTTACAGAAGCTCCAGGGGAGCTGGAGGAGAGCGCGACGGAGGCTCAGGCCGACCCGGAGGGCGGCCGAGGCGACGCCATGCAGAACGGGCATCCCCAGGCGCAGATGCAGCCCGGCCAGAGCCAGCGGTGCCAAGCTCAGACCAAGCAGATAGTCGTGATCGACAGCTCCTACCAGTGCCAGTTCTGCGCCAGCAAGTTCAAGACCTACTTCCAGCTCAAGTCCCACCTGACGCAGCACAAAGGGGAGCAGGTGAGCGCGACGGGATATGTGGGAAAGATAATACGCTGAAGTGACCACTATCTTTGATTTGATTTGATTTTTTTCAATATGTGGATCTGCAGTTGAGAGTCTGCCTGTTTTTTCAAGCCTCACAGTGATTAAGTTGCTTTGACAAGAAATATCAAGTAGCTTTTTCACTGTCATGCCAGTTTCCTATCTCAGTGTGTTTTTATTCTTCAGTATTTGTAGTAGGAAGTGGTGGAACCATCCATGCAAACATACAAAAAGGATATGAACGAGACGAACGACCGCTCTCACTCCCCTGCAGGTTTACAAGTGCGTGCTGAAGTCGTGCTCGCAGACCTTCCAGAAGCTGGATCAGTTCCTGGAGCACATCAGGACGCACCAGGAGCAGCTGACCTACCGCTGCCACCTCTGCAGCAAGGTGTTCCCGTCGCTGTTCGAGCTGGGCGTCCACCAGTACTCCCACTGCTTCTGCCCGCAGCAGAGCACGCGCAAGGAGACCACCGTCTACAGGTCAGCACGGCCGCCAGACGTTGTCCGCCGATTACTATTTACAGTTCAACGGAGGAGAGAACACAGTCATGTTGAAGTCCGCTGGAATGGCCTCTGTGTTTTTGACCCAAAATAACAAGAGAGAACGTTTCTCTCCTCAAGAACGGATGTCAACCGATGAACAGGGGGTTTATATTGAGTCAATCCCACAGACGCCATACTGCGCTTACAAATACTCACAAGTGCAGCAGTTGTGTATTAATCCGCACCTAAAACTAGTCCCCGAAAATGCACATTATTTAGCAACATTTAATAAAAACTGCAGGCTTTTTTAGCAATCGATTTGCGAACTATATATTTATTAGCCGTTTTTAAAGATTTCCATCTTCAGCAAGACTGAATGGGATTGGGGCTCGGAGGGCCACAGATAGGGTAGGGAAGCTGGGAATATGAGCTACAGGGAGTCCTTTGGTTTTTAGGGTTTGTTGGCAGCGGTGCCTCGGCCTCTTCTTCTTCTTCTCTGCTGTTCGTACTAATTATAGAAACAAATGTCAAAAATCTGTCCCTCCTCCCTCGAGGCTGCGGTTTGTCCTCAGCTCCTTTTACAACCTCGTTGGGACGCTGAGGTTCTGCGTATTTACAAAAAAACAACAAAGTTTATCAGTTTGCACCGTATTCAGTTGAGTATGGGTCAAAAAGGATTTACGATTTGTGTCTGGTACGGCCAGTCAGCTGCTGTAGTTGGTTTGCGCAGCAGTCACAGTCTTATTCCTAACAAAGAAACACCACCGTCTCTCTTGTGTTTACCACAAGGTGTGTGAAGTGTCAGAGCAGATATTCCACCCAGGAGGCGCTGGAGCAACATCTGCTGACGGCCTCGCACAGCTTCCCCTGCCCACACTGTCAAAAGGTACGATACACACTGACGCGAACACGTGCAAACCGTATTTGTTTGGACTCAGGTTAAAGTTGTTAACTTAGTTATTTGCTCATGGGTACGAAAGCTTTAGGGCTTTTGTTTTCCGTGTGACATTTTAAGACCTCGGTGCAGCATTTGATCCGTTGTCCTTCCTCCCCGTCAGGTTTTCCCGTGTGAAAGGTACTTCAGGCGCCACCTCCCCACTCACGGCATCGGAGGGAGGTTCAAGTGTCAGATCTGCAAGAAGGCCTTTAAGACAGAGCACTACCTCAAGCTGCACACCCGCATCCACTCAGGTCTGGAAGACTGTCGTGAAGCGCTCTGATGTCCCTCTGATGTGTTTTGCATTGAGACTTATAGACAAGCAAGTAGACAACCGTGTGTTGTCGTAGTCAGCGGCTATTTTTGCTGTCTGTTTAGCCGTGACAGGTGTTGTTGCTCAGGTTAACAAACAAGTTCTGCTCTTTATTCCTGTCGAACCAGACAATTTTGCCACATTAGACAGAAGAGTCTATTGCTAAAACAGGGAATGGCTTCATTGTGCCTTAATAATATCTGAGTAAACTCCTTGGCTGCTAGCTATTTGAACACCTTGAAAGGCCATCGTATCGTATTTGTATCGTATCGTATCGTATCGTATCGTATCGTAATTATTGTATATCTAAATCATTAATCAAAGTAAGGGTGTGACTTTGACACAGAATTCCATTTTCTAGGTGAAAAGCCATACAAATGCTCCCTCTGTGAGGCGACGTTCAACAGGAAGGACAAAGTGAAGCGGCACATGCTCATCCACGAGCCCTTTAAGAAATACAAGTGTCCCTTTAGGTGAGGCTCTTCACTGGAAACCCACTTTTAATTCCTTCTTCCCTCCTCCCCTATCGGATTCTTTTCAGTTTTTCTTACATCTAACTTTCTCTCCTTTCCCTCCTCTCTTGCACACTCCTGTCCCTTATTTTCATTCTCATTTTTCTTTTGATTCTTGCCTTTCAGACTGCCTCGGTTTTCTTACGAGTTATTTAATTTGATATTATGCTAACTCTTCTGTTTTTTTTTTCTTTTCTCCAGGACGCATGTAGGCTGCACCAAAGAATTCAACAGACCGGACAAACTCAAGGCCCACATTCTGTCCCATTCTGGTGAGAGAACAATACCTGAGATTTTTATTAAACAGAGATGATGTTCTCATAAGTAGTAAGCAGTAAGTTCTCATAGTTAATAATGAATCATCCATCCATTCCAGTATATCTTAAACATCCAGTCTGTGAGCAGAATTCATTCGACCGAACAGATTTATATGAAAATCAGTGACCAGATTGATCAGTTTAAATATTGGTGGTAACCCAGATGTAGAAATATTGCTGTTGGATAAATGACCTGAGACTTGACTGCAAATTAAATTACATTTATTTAAGTTATAGCAATAGGATCTTTGGGTGAAGTAGACGCTTTCTCCTCATAGATCGATTTAAAAATCCGGTAACTGTTTGTACCACTGAGGCTTCAAAAAACGACAAGTTCTCATAAAGTCCTCTCTCCTCAGGTATCAAACCCTACAAGTGTCTGTTCTGTCAGAAGGCGTTCAGCCGCAGAGCTCACATGCTCGAGCATCAGCAGTCCCACACCGACAACTACCGCTTCAGATGCTCCACATGCAACAAGGGCTTCACCAGGCAAAGCTACTACAGAGATCACAAGTGTCCCGCCGCCGGGAACGGGACGGGATCTGACGGAGGGGCCGGAGAGGCGGAGGGAGACGAGGTCGCGGGAGCGCCGACGGCGGAGGAGAAGGACGGAGAGGACGACGGGAGGAGAAGCAGGTTCGCGAGAAAAGCAAAAAGGCAAGGGACTGGGGGAGACGACGGCGAGAAGGACGACAGCGAGAAGGACAGCCAGGAGCACGAGGAAACGCACGGGGAGGAAGAGGAGGAGGAGGAGGAGGAGGAGGAAGAGGAGGAGGAAGAGGAGGAGGAGGAGGAGGAGGGACAGGGGAGGAGGGCGGATGAGGGTTGTCAGGCTGCAATGTCCATCACCACCATCGAAGGACAGACGGAGAGACGGGAGGAGGATGACGGGATGGAACATGGCGGCGAGGCTCTGGAGCAGATTCAGAGCAATGACCAAAACTGTTTGCAGCAGCCATGTTTGTAGTTTTAGACATCATCTTCATTGGAACGGGTCCAAATACTGGACACGGACCGAACACACTCCATTCGTTTTTTTAAAAAAAATCAATAATCTCTGGGAAACTCTCTCATTATTTGTTTTAAATTAAAACGTTATTTATATTCTACGCACTGCTTTCACTTCCTTCGCTGTAAATGATTGGTGGGATATAGTAACTATATCGCCAAAATAACCAGTGCACCTTTGTTGTGTCCTTGTGTGCGACCTTTGCGCAGATTAACGCACAGCGGTTCATTTCAAATGTCACGATGTCAGAAGCAATGGCGACGTTTTCCTCTAACTTTGTGTCACAAAAAACTAATTTATTTAAAGTTTTAAAGTATATTTGTGCCCGTATAAATGTCATTGCATACCCTTTCACTGTGACGTGTGATCAGTTTGATATTCAGTTTCTGCTCAACCTGTGAATATTCTCATTCATCCAGGTCATAGTTATCTCAAGGAAATTGAATCGAACACAACTGGATTTGGTTTTTTGTCTTGAAGACGTTTCACCTCTCATCCAAGAGGCTTCATCAGTTTCTGCTCAAGCGTCGCTGATGCACCCCGGGCTGGATCCGGGCGCAGGCACATCACGGCCACCAGGGGGCCCCAGACCGACGGGAGAAGAACATGAACCGCCTACATTAAATCATATTTAACATATATTTAAAAAATATTTTGAACATTAAATGAAATATTTTTTTGAACTGTTTATATATTCATTAATTTGTGTATTTCTTTAAACGTACACATTATTG
Organism: Lagodon rhomboides; assembly: GCA_039737535.1. Lineage (NCBI taxonomy): Eukaryota > Metazoa > Chordata > Actinopteri > Spariformes > Sparidae > Lagodon > Lagodon rhomboides. Next base: position 8,085,195 of record CM077792.1, on the reverse strand, counting down.
TGTAAGAATAATTATCCCAATGGTTTCACCTCATGGAAGGTTGGGAGAGCATCAGTAAATAGAAGTTTTGGATTTAAATATCATAATCTGAATAATTAGAGCAAAACGTAAAAAGATAATATGATAATATAAGATAATATGTATATTTAACAAAAATGAATAAGCATAATAATAATCATTTGGGAGTTATTAATGTCAGCATGTGAGGGTGGGGGGCCCTGAAAAAAAAATTCATTTAATCCAGCACTAGATGTTTCTTAATTTGTTAATTTCTTACTTCTCTCCCTGGTTTGAGCTGGTTAAGACAGCTGGAAATGACCCCACATCAGACTTATTAATCAATCGGATTCATCGATTCACACGGACTCTCTCATTCAGCTAAAGCACAAACACAGGCATTTTTAATTTAATTTATTAAGGTGACAATTTCTATATTACACATCTTTCATGTACATCAGAAATTAACCAGGGGAAAGAAAATATAGTGTTACCATAAAACTCTTATTAAAACCTTTCTTTTACAAAAGAAAATCTGTTATTGACACCATTTACAACTTGTTTTCATATACAGGAGCATGACAGTGGTTTTAGTTGTACATGGAAAAAAAAATTCTGGAGGAAAAGAAAAGCAGTGGATTATGATATTTACATAATTGCTTCACTACCGTGTCCACCAGGATTTTTTTAATATGTGATCGACCCAGCACGAGATTAAAAACAAAAAAACACGCTGCATCGGGAGGAACCATCTGAGGCAAAAATGTAAATAGGCAACTCTACCGGTCAACTTTTCATCATGATACATTCATTATATTACACTGACTTAGTCTCAGTAGTTGTTATCTCAGCTGAGGGAACAGCTGGAGCAAGTTTCTTCAAAAAGAACTCTTCGGCCCTCCTCTTGGGTCTGGTTGCTTCTCCACACCAGGGTCAAGAAGGACTGAGCAGAGTCCAGAGTGTTTTTTACGAAGGTGGAGATAAGGCTACCTGAAGGCTAGTGACAAACACTTAACGACCACCTCACCGCACAACATGTGGAAACAAAGAGCCTAGAGTTCAACGAAACGAGGGCCGGATGCCCCACATGCTGCGAGAAAGTGGAGGGAATTTTTTATTTATTTATTTTTTTTAAAAGTGCTGTGCTTTGTCAGACTAAAACACACCTGAACCCGATGCTCCTCAGTAACCGCGCCTGTCTTTTCAGTGTGTAATTCATTCATTCAAAAAAAGGACACTCCAAAATGAGCAACCACGCCACCTGGTGTTTACATTTCAAAACGGATAAATGAGATTAATCACCTTCGGGTTATTGTTGATCGGATGTCGCGTCACCCGAACCAAACGGAAGATTGCAATATAAATGGTTTCGTTGCACACGCTGGTAAAGCATTTAGGCTTCTTTACGCTCAAAAAAAAATAAAAGCCGTTCTTGGAAATTCATTAACAACACCACAAAGAGAATCTTAACTTGTCTTGAACACATCCTAAAAAAAGAGGAAAACACAGCCACACACATTAATTATTCCATCGTGTGTGTTAGAAAATTAAATTTAAAGCGGGATCTCTGTCCGTAAAACTTTAAATGAGTCAATGAATCAGAAGAAATTTGACTACTGTGAAGTGGAAATACTTTTTTTTTTAACAGAGATTTATAAATGAATAAAAAACTGCATTTTTCTCGTTAATCTTGTGGTTTGTTGCGAGACAAGACAAGAGTTCACTCCCTCCAATGCTACATGTGTGCGAGGAGCTACATGCGATTTCTTTTGGAGTTTGCATTCAAAACGTCATTTAAGATTTTTTACCTAAACTTAAGAAAGCGGATTTGGTTTAACTTGCATTTTTTTTTCACACAGTTGATCAAGCACGATTTAAGTACCGAATCTACTGAACGCCACCTTAAAATACTTACTTCATCGACAAGATCTCGTTTTTTAAAAAAGACTGAAAGAAAGAGGCTGATGACGAGATGATTAACTTCTCCCACAATACTCTTTACCCTAGACGTCCGATCCCAACGTCACAGTGCACAAACTCTGGCCCTATAAAACTAGGGTCAGTTAAAGTTCTGTTTTTTTTGTTTTTTTTAAATCTTCCACATGTCCCAACGCTATAAATAATGGAGGTTACAACACTTTTCACAATCATTAAGCGATTCACAGATCAATACTTATACAAACCTGCATCTCTCTTGTTACTTATATCAGCCGCGTCTCCCAAATGTCCATTAAAGCACCAAGACTGCCTGTTATTTAAGGGTTAGTTTGGAGCAAAGCTATCGTCTTATATTGCCAAGTGTTGCTGCTCACTTCAAAAACGATCAGTCCCCAGTAGAGATGCAGATGGAGGTGTGAGAGATTCGAGGACGTGATGAGGAAAACAGCTCGTTCTACCGAAACAAACAATCTTAGAGCAACAAAGTTTGCATTTTTGGTTAAAATGAACCATTTCAGAAAAAAAACAAACCCTCTAACATGTCGCTTTAAAATGTAATACTTTGACATTTACCGGAAGCTTTAATGCAGAGCAACTTAAGAACAAATCAGGTCGTTAAAGACAGGTTGAGAAGACGCCACTGTTAGAACCTGTGGCCCTTCCGGTTAAGAGATGACTGTAATCCCGTCGCCTGGAATTACGCGATCACGTGCAGGGAAGAAACACTACTGCAGATGTCAGAAGGGGGGAGTTTTCAGGATCCCATGCATAATTCGCTGCACATTCTAAAGAGACAGGAGCAGCTTCCGTGTTTTGGTTTAAAAGAATACAAAAATTTTCTCGGCCTTCTCGGCATCCCGGCGTCTCTGCAACAACATGCAGGCTCTCGCGCACACACCAGTAACAAGTACCACGCAGGTGTGTGTGCATGCATGCAAGAGCACAATCACACGAAACACTCGCCCCTTTTCTAAAAGAGGCTCCCTGATTTGAACACTTGGTGGTCTTTTTATTCCTTCAGACTCCCGCACCCGCTTTTTCCGCCGCTCCCGGTTTTTCTCTCACTCCTGCCCGAAGCCTTCCGTCTCCTCGATGGCGAACATCAGCTTCTCCTTCAGCTGCTCGTAGCTTTTGTACGGTGGCAGGTCCAGTCGGTTGAAGCTGGGAGAGTAAAATAAAAAACATACTGCATTTCAGCTCGACGTTGGACTGATTGTCCTGTAGCGTTTATTTAAGAGAAGATCTTTAGGAACAGCCGAATGAGCATCAAACAAGACTCTGAATTTAACCCGCAAAGAACTACATCCTAAGTACATTTGTCACAAGAAAGAAACCACGACATATCACTGTCGATAGAGTAAAAAAGAAAAAATAGAAACAATTGTCAAGCCCTCATCTGAGGATTGGAGCTGCTATTTATCAAGGAGCAACTTCAAATACGAATAGACTGTAACTTGCTTCATTTTCATTTTGAACATGATAGTATTTGCTTTACTTAATTCAATCAGGGGCAGTCTAATCAGCTCTATGCCAAACATTAATCTTCTGAATAGCCACAACACTGGGACATGCAGGTGCCAACCTATGACTAAGTAACATCAAGTGTAAATTATTACGAATTTCAGCTTTTGCCTAACAAACCAAACTAAAGCAGGAAACACTTCAGCTCCCTGTGATACTGAGTTAATCTGCTGCAGGTTGAACTCACCATGTGTGACTTCTGGGAAGCCAGTTTTCTTTTCCCACCTTCTCAATGCAGAACTTCTGGGGACCATTGCTTCCTGTAAAGCGAAGCACAGTTGAACTGAAATTAGCTTTTTAAAAAAAGGCTTGATGTTAGTCAGAGTTTGTTTTTAAAGCTGACAAATATTATTGCAACATAATACATTGACTTTCTGAGCCAACACACTTAAGAATGGTTTAATCTTAGACAAATATAAAGGTAAACACGTGCTGCTGTGAGTTCTAAATAAACAGAAGACACATGCATCTAGACACTGGTCTAGATGCATATTTCATCCGCATTTGAAAAAAAAAACTCCAACTTAAAATGGTTATATTGGTGTAATTATTACCCATGAGGTCAGCAAAGCCTCCTACAGGCAGACGACAGGTGCCGGTGACAAACTGCAGCAGCCTCATCCTCTTCTCGTTGTCCATCTCCTTTATAAACTGCAGGACAAAGTGACACACTGTTTGAAACATTGAAATGTCTCAAGAGAAAACATATATTAAATTATTTAAGAGTGAGATAAAGTAAAAGGACTATGAGTAGAGAAATACATGTTAAGGACATTTTTTTTTTTCGTTCTACTTTCAATATTTAACTTTTACACAAAAAGGGGAAACGTTGCAGTTGCTCATGGAATTTAATACAAAGTGTTTCCTGGATTTTTCAGAGAAATATATTATGAATATATGAACCTGAGCTTCTAAGCAACTTGCTACGATTCACACAATGAATCCTCAGTCTAGATGAATCCTTAGGTTACTTCTTAGAATGGTTGGGTTCATGTTTCTGTACATTACAGTAAAACAAAGTATAACAGGGGACTCCTTTTTGGTGCGCACCGACCTGCCAGAACCAGACGATCTGCTTGCTGCCCCGAGCGTAGTGTCTGTAGATGGTGTTCTTCTGCCAGTCTGTGAGGTCGATCTCCTGCATGCCACACAGCATCACCTGCGACAGGAAGCAAGTTATACATATTAGTACATGGAATATTGATATTTTTAATATAAAAAGAATTGTAGAACTTCACCCGAAAAAGATATTACATGTGACATCAGCTGATCTTTATTCAACACAAAGTTCCTCCATACCTCGAGCTCTTTAGCGTCAAAGTACTGCAGGTACTGCTGAGGGAGGACCTCGTTGAAGCCCTCAAAGAAAGCCTGCGTCTGCTCCTCCACGCCTCTGGACAGCCTCCACTCTGCGACCAGCCTGCAGGGGGAGACACACACACACACACACGCAGACATTAAACTCCACCTCATTACACTCAAAAACCAACCAGACTCAATCTACTGTGCGAGTTTTGAAAATGACTGACTCATGTTTTTCAACAAACCCACCTGATATACTCCTCCTTGTTCTCCTCGGTGACCTGGATGTCTCCTCCTCCTGGTTTCAGCTCATGGGTGGAGATTTCCCCCAGGATCTCTTTGTCGACGGAGAAGAACATCTCCAGACAACACTCCTCGATGTCGTTGTCCCTAAAGGAGCAGCATTGACAGTTACAGCACAACTTTTACATCACTGTGTGTCATTCATTCATATAATTTCATCGAGAAATAAAAAATTAAACTCAATGCAGACTACTGAGTTGTTTTCCCGTACTTTCCAAGACTTCCTAGGTGTTGTTTCTCCGATTAATTACAGTAAAGCAAAAAAAAAAAAACGCTGTGATAAATCAATTATCGTCATTGCAGCAATGGATCCTCACAGGTGCCTGCAAAAGCTGGTCTTTAATTGAGCCACCTTCACTGCGAAAGCGCCTAACTCTTCACCTGTAAGTCATCAGCTGTCAAGTTTCTACATGTAATAACCCTGCTGCTGTGAAGTCTGCAAACTTTAGACGTGACTCGGACTCAAGACGGTGAAGACTTCCCACGGATTTGCATTTCGTGACTCATGAGCACAGGTGTCGGATCTATTTTATAATAAAGTTACCTTATGATGTCTCTCCAGACGTCTGTTACACCAGTGCTAATAGTGGAACAAGTTAGTCTGGAGGGCTGCCCTATCTGATGGTGATTTAAAGCCATCAATCCTGTTTGAATCTTTTTTTAATGATTAACTACAGAATAAGAAAGGTGTAAAAGTAAACACCTCTGTCCACATGTTTACATGTACTCACTTAATCCACATGAGGGAGTTGTAGAACTCTGGATCTATTGACTCCAAGTCTTTGAGGGCCAACGGCTTGTTCAGGATACGCTTGTAAAATGGCAGCGAGAAACCAGTGTCGATGAACTTGCCGTGGAAAAGAGCCTGAGGGACAGAAACACACGCAGCTTGAATATTGTTCTTTCACAAGTTGCTGTGCAGGAGTATTCTTCTCTGTATGGCACAAAACCCTCAAACTATTTGTTCGTGCCATAATGACAGAGGATTTAACATATTGAGAAGTGACAAACCATGGCGATGAAGCGTCCTATGAACTTGAAATACTTGAGATGGTCGGGGTTGATGTAGGAGGCCGGGTTGATCTGGAGACAGTAGTTATCTTTGCCAGCATATTCGAACAGGCAGTACATGGGGTTCAACACCTCATGGGACAGCAGGAAGAACCACTCCCTGTAAGAGAGGACGCCACAGAAATGGGAAAAGGACAGTGCCATGTAGAGGACTAGCTAACTGCTAGCTAACATATTACACAGTAGGGAGCCTTCCAATCAGTGCAGAATTACATAAACAAGGTGAAATTGCACTGCAGAGGCATCAAGAAACAGACATCAAGAATATCTCTGACAACAGTCTTGGTTTGCCTCTTCTGAAAATAGAGAATGTAATGCATGATCTGAGTAATTACTCGGAGGGGTGACTGATGGACTAAACAAGCTATAATAAACATACAATTTTGATTTTATAAACACCATAAAACATTTACTTTACTACATGTGAGCAGGCACTTGAAACCATTTTCTCTTCAGCCGTATTCTAACTTACCTGGCGACACCTCCGTAGTCGAGGCCTTCTTCTCCAGGGAAGATGATCCACAGTCTCCTTCGCAGATCTTGAGCGTTGAAGCTCATTATCTAAAACAGAGATGAGGTATTGATGGATTCAAGGGGTTATCGCTGTATTACACAGTAGTAACCGAGTGCACTGGGGAAATCAGAGTTTTTCCTCAACTGTTTAAGCACATACTACACTAAAGATCTATAGTGTAGCTTCCCTGTGTATCCACCGCTCCCTAGCAGAGCATCACACAGAGTCCGTTCCTTGCCTCTGAATGAGAGGGCTGTTCTTACTGGTAGCTACGTAAATCTCCGTTTCATCCTCTTTGTGAGTGAGTTTGATAAATGAGAGCTGAGAATTTGCATCTGTAAACTGTAGACGTGAGAGTTGGTCACTAGAGCTGACCCAGCAGGTTTGGTCGGGTTCGGGCTGTAAACGGGTTCGGGCTTTTAAAAAGCTGTCAATGAAAATGTACTTGTCGGGCTCAGGCAGAATTCTGTCGGGCCTAACTTTTAATGGATCCTCCCTTAATAAATTCAATTAATAAAACAAAGCTTTATTAACTGCTGTTAAAACATGGTTATACTAAAGTTTGCATCATTCCTACCATATTTACACTTCTGAAGATCATCAAACACTCCACTGTGGATCATATTTAGCAGGTTTATACACTGATTTTAGTTTCCGCTAGAAAAAAGTAAGGACCAAAACAACAGGGCTTCAGCTGGAGGCAGCGTAGGTGAGCATATCCTCTCAATGGCAAATGGGACGTTGGTCTGAGTGTAAAAACACATCTCCCCACAGTTCAGTGAGCTCTGAGTGATGAATACCTGCTGGAAGGAGTCCTCAAAGAGGGTTTTTCTGGTTACGGTGATCTTGATGTGTTGAGGCATCGACAGTTGCTGGAAAAAAGGGGAAAATGTCAGAAGCACTTGAGGAGCGAACGTTGTTTCAGCTCGACAACCTGGCAGATCATGTGTCATTCGAAATTCAACACACATACACATATTATATAAAATCTCCATCGAGATACTGTCAAAGGATCTCGATGGTGATTTTATGTAGCTGTAAACGGACTGCACGGACTACAACTTTAGAGAAATTCATTGAGAAGTTAAGAGTTAATGATAGTCAATGAGCTATATAATGGCCGATTAAACTGTGCACAAATTGTTATCATTATCTTTAAATGCTGGTCCTCGACTGCACTGTGAGACATGTCCACCAGTGACGGTGGATTTAGATTCAGTGATTCAGAGCAACTATGAACAAAGACTGTCTCAAAATTAATGTTGCGTTGTTTGTTTGTTTTTGTTAAATATATTTTTGGCCTCTTCATGGCTTTATTTATAAATCAGCTGAAGAGAGACAGGAAGCGGGGCAAGAGAGAAGGGGGGATGACATTCAGAAAAGGGCAACAAGTTGGACTCTGTACGTGGGGTGCACGCTCTACCAACTGAGCTACTGGGGCGCCCCATCGCGTAGTCTCCTGACGTTAACAATACAAACGGAAATGATGCATCAAAGCGCTGTGATTCATCTCACTGGCATGACTCAAAGTTCATACAAACAGTCTGATATCAATTGCAATCAAGCTTTTATCCGACCCCGTGCACTGATATGACTCTTACCTGGCACCAAAATCTGAAGTACTGTACTTTGGCCTTGAAGTCTCGAACGTACGTGATCTGAGGTCCGTTTTCACTGTGAGGGGGGAAAAAAAAGGAGAGACAGACTCTTACTATGTTTTTAAATTTTTAAAGTGCTACTTAGAAAATGGTAGCATGCTAACATTCTAATATTAAACTGTGAACACGGTAACCAGCTACCATTGATGTGAATATCTAAGGGTTTAACTATGTACAGGTTATTTGGCCGTCGGTATGTCAAAGCTCCTGTCAGTTCACACCGTCACATTCTTATCCTCATTAACCGAACCGGTTTTTCCACCACTGGGACCAAACCCTGGCCGTTACTCTCAGTCATGTTGTGCTAGCGAGTTATTATCATGACTCAGCTAAGGTGTTTCCTCTGCGAGAGAAAAACAGAATGAAAGCAAAAGACAACAGGTGACACATAAGTCACATCGAGATTATACATCACAGGTTCTAAAAATAGCGAGGGATTTCAGAGGCAGCTACACATTTAGCTAAAAAATCAGCAGAAACAGAACGACCTGGTGGAATAGCGCTATTTGGTGAATTGTGTCAAATAAAAAACTAAATTCAGAAATAAGTTGGGTTGATAAAAAACTTTGAACGAATAAACATTACATTCCAATTATGATCAAGGAAAATATTTGTTCCAATACCAGTCCTGTGTCGTCACGTTAACTAGTTTATTCAGAACGTTATGACGCCCGCACTTTTCTCTGGAGAGAACCGCACGTCACACATTCATGTCTGGAATGCAGAAGTGGACTGGAAAGACTGAAGCGGTGTAACAGCTACAAAGAACCTACTAGTGTTTACTCTTTGTTTCTATCAAGCTGCTCATCTAAACATAAAAATTATTTCCATATATCCACAATGCTCATTCAATGAACCCAGTTATTTAATGACACACTTCCTCTAAACCTGCTTCATCTGCTCCGTTCGGTCGCTGATTACGTAATTTCTCAGAATGTCTTTGGAAAACAAGAATATAAAAATAAATGATGGTGCTATGAGAAGGCGTTTGCTGTTGCACAGGTATAATTTCTAAAGGTGTCATACGATGTGTACTAGCACCTGGTATTAAACAGGCCCCGGGGCTAACCTAGCTCTTGTTACAGCGAGAGCAAATAAAACCTCGGTGTGAGTGAGTCAAATTATTAAACCGGCAACTTCTTGTAAACTGCTGCTGGCTGAGACAAACCAGCTCCTCCTCCTCCTCTACCAGCGCTACCTGCAGGCAGTGACTCACCTCCGCAGAGGGAGGAGGACTGATACCGGCTGGTGTCTGTGTAATTCTTTCCATCTAAACTTCACTTAGTATTTCAGTGTCAGGAATATTATTCATTTAAGTCACATTTCAGATTTGTTTCCAATGATATATTATTGAGTTTAATTTGCTGTTGTAAAAGTTATTGTTGCTGCTCTAGAAACAACATTTAGTTATATTTAAAAATGAACTCTGTTCTAAATTCCTTTATGATCTGTTTTAAAAGCATTAAGTCATGAAAACACTGAGCAGTATAAATAAATAGTCGTAGTATTAATAAAATCCTAACCATACCCATTCCTTCTCTTACTAGAGCCAAAAAACGATCAAACTTACAGACCAGTAGTATTATTTCAGTGTTCAGTATGGTAACACACTATCTCTTCATTAGCAGTTGATTGTCTGCTCTAGTTAGTGAGCTTCCTTGTGTCTGATAAAATCCAAACACTGTGGTTTGAAGATGTGATGAAAAAGTGTGGATTTCTCTAAAATCTGCCGATTATGGAAAAATTATCAATATATACATGATTACCTGATGCCCCTTTATGTAACAAAGTTATACTGTTACGTGATTCTCAAGACTCAACATTCTGAAGCAGAAGTAAACAAAGTGGTGGAGGACGTACAGTGAGGATTTTCCAGTGCGAGGGTCGATGTAGGTGGTCGTTCTCCTGTTGTGATCTACGAAGTAGGGGATACCATCTACAGTGAACCTCATCTCCCAGCCCTCTGGAAGTGGCTTCTCATTCAGCAACCTGAAACACGAGATAACATCAACATTTAGTGATGGATTGTTTCAGGAGAAGCTAAAAAGACACAGCAAGCACATGTGTGGTGCATTTAAATGTTCATCTGCTATGCAGGTCATCTGAAACACACACACACACACACTGACCCTTGTGTTCGCGGGTCCTCCCACTGTGTTGTCCTCGTAGGGTGATGTACAAAATAAACTCTGCCATTTGTGTCCGTTCTTTTCTCTGAAACAGGAACAATCAGTCGATTATTCATTAACACATTACTTGAATGCACTCATAAAAAATGTGAAGGTGCCCACATGTCAAATTTAAAACTTACTCCATCGTATTAATTTGAGATATTTGAGATTTGGACGGATTCCTTAATTTCCCATCAGCCAACTGTAATAGCCTCAATCTATGTATTTAGGCCTCTATGGGATATCGTTCCCCTTCTGTCATACATTTGCTGTTTTTTTTTACCATTTTAAGTGAGAGAGTATCTACAGTATTTAAGTGTTGAAGTTAACACTTAAACACTAATGAAAATCTTGAATATTTACACCGTGGTTAATGTTTTGATTATAATTCAAGAGCACTTGGCCAGCTTTGTGCACGCTCTCTCCTACGGTGAGTTAGGGTGTAAAACTGATACTTGAGGCTTAGTAACTAATAGTTGGTTTGTAACTAAATCAGCTACATAAATTGGCTGCACCACGACTACTTTGGGCAACTAGTTTGGATGTGAGGTCATATACTGTTTAAGGCAAGTGATCAATCAATTGTCAAAAGGTCCATCATCATAAATACTGTGCACATTAGCTAATAGGCATCGAAATAAGGTACGACACTGAAATACCATATTCATAAATTAGGTCTCTACTGGATTACTGTTGCAAAATAGCATGCAATTAATGAAAAAGATAAAGCTGTGTGCAGAAAAAAAGGGTTGTTTTACCATTAGTGAGTATAACTGACATTTTATGAATGCAATATTTATGCTGTAACTTATCTCCATGGTGTAACCACTTTTAAAAATCACATCTTGATAATTTCACATTATACCTATGCTAAGTTTGAACTCGCACACAGCTGTTGCAACAGGCTGACATTCAGAAAAGTTTGTGAACCAACTTTTTTAAAGGAATGTAGGACGTAACTTAGTTAAAACAAACTTCTTTATACAGTTCTTAAAAGGGAAAGTCATGTGGAGTTATTAAACACACATTTGCAGGAATAAAGCCTGTGTTGTTAATGTGAAAAGCCTTAAAGATCTTACCCCATCCATGCGGAAGAGGACCGAGAGGATCGAACTCCTTATTCTGAGTGGCTGCAGGCTGATCTTGTACCTACACAGCAGAGAATCAGAGGAATTCATAGAAATCAAAAAGCATCGAGAGGACAAAAACAGCGTTTGTTGTGTCTTTTGTGATATACAAACAAGAGAATGGAGTTACTTCAGTTTAACGGGACATATGATGAGGGAGAGTCACGTCAATACAAACATCAAATTAAACCAAAGTAACATCTTTAATCGAACTGGTTGTTAACATTTAACATTTATGTCACATACATAAAAAGTGCAGCAGATCATGTAAATACTTTAACGATAAGTTGCCTGTAAACAGTGTGTATTGATAACAATCGATGTATTGAAGTGACAACATCAAACAAAGATTTTCAAGTTGCAAAACTAGCTTTCCATCGAAAATGTTTCAACTTCTTACGGTGGTGACGTCCTTCTGTTTCATCAACCAAAAATGCTGTTACAGGCAAGTATAGTCACCGTATTTCAGTTTATTAACGCCCACATGACCACACAGTTTCACTTTACGACGAGGAAGTCTCACCCCGAATATGAACCTCTGGTTGAACTGCTGCATGGCGCCCTGGAGCTGGTTGCGCTGGTGCTGCCACTGCTCGTAGTTCCGCACCGTCTCCATCGTGGGGCGCTGCCACGTGGTGGTCCGCGTGATGTGGTCGACGAAGTAGACCCGCCCCATCTGGTCGACCCGGCGCTCCCAGCTAGAGACGAATGAAATGAGGGAAGACAATGTGAGAATGAAAAAATTGTGATTACAGGTCAACCTAAACATCTCAAAGTCAGTTTTTGATCTAACTGTTGTAAATGTAGCACTTTTCTGCATAGTTGATGATGTTTGATGGACTTGCATCACGCAGTTGTTTGCAGGGTTGAATGAACTCAGTGTTAATGGCTTTGGATAAAAGTGTCATAACCAGGAACTTCCAACTGGACATGAGCCAGTATTCTAGTAATAAAAGAAAATACTATCTGTATCTAAGAAGAGAAGGATCAAAAGGGGAGGAGTTTTTTACCCAGCAGGCAGTGGCTCGGGGCGCTCCCACGTCGTTCTCTTTTCCACATGGTCGACAAAATACAGCCTGCCGTTCTGATCCACCCTCTGCTCCCACCTGGGTAATAAAACAGCAGTAAAACGGAGAACATTAGGTAATGGCGCACGGCTCTGACCGGCAAGGTTATCTCCGGATTTAAAACGGCTTGAACATCGTGAGTCACCCTGCTACGAAAGCAGAAAATAACCAGCGAAGGTCACAATGTTGTCATGTTGACGACAATAAAACCGGAGCAATTGCGGTGATGATAAGGGAGCGAGTTAGTCACAACCGCAGCAAAAATGTTAAAATGCCTTAAGTGACAAACTAACAGATGTAATCAACTTTCTGTGGTATAATCAACCCCTTCCTGTTAACAATGGTATGCTGTGTGTGTGTGTGTGTTGCTCTATCTTCACATTTGGGACCTCTGCCTGCAAACATACAGTAACTGCTTTGTGTTTGTTTTAAAGTGTTTTCTTCGGGATTTCAGTGAAGGTTTGAAACCAAACCAACCAGTAATCCCACTTCATGTTTGTCTCTACTCTCACACGTCCTCGTGTTCTTATAGCGCACACACATCCATTTATCAGCGTGTGGCTTCAGGTCTTAGAAAAATCACTGAACTCTCCCTCACTGCTGTAATTTGCCGGGCTGCAGTAAAGGTTATTCAGGACTTTTTCACTCAAAGATGACCCAATTTCTTTGCGAAACATTAATCCCGGCGAAGCGTTTAATCAATCCTTTTCCTCTTGAACTTTCTGTTGAAGTTCGTGTCTTGTTCTGTTTCTTTGTTCAGCTCACACAGGAGCAAAACACACAACCAGCCTTTTGGCTTGCTGAGCACGACTATGAAAGATCACACAACATTTGTCAAGTCATGTTGAAGACACATTAACCTGCACTGGTGACATTTGTGCCCCAACAAATAGTGTTTTGATTATTCTTTAACCAAACACCAGCTTAACTGCAAAAAACAACAAAGTGAGAGCTGACCCAGGCGGCAACGGTCCAGCACTGACAGCAGGGACCCTGGGAGTGACAGCAGGGGTGACGCTGCTGGTCGGCTGTCTGGTTGCTGCAGCTCCAGAGGTGGAGGTAGAAGCTGAGGCTGAGGCCGATGCCAAAGCAGGGGCAGAGGCAGAGGCTGAGGTGGAGTTCCTCTCCGAGCCGGTCGATGGACTCGAGTCCGGAGCTGGGGAGGGTCCTGAGGCCGGCGTTCGCACCGGTGTATCAGAGCCTGACTGACCATCGCTGCCGTCAGCTGGTGCAGAACCATTGCTGGAAGATGCTGAGGAGATAATGAGACGTCACAGAGTTAGATCATATTGTTTCTAATCGAGGTTGGATGGCTTTGCAGCTATAGATGGCAGAGGTACAACAGCAGACTTAATAAAAGATCTTTTCTGTTTATTTTACCCTTATCATAGTTTCTGTTCCAAGCTGTTGCCTTGTGTGAATATGGCTAGTATTAAAGTAAAGTGGTCAAAAGTCATTCAGAGTGTGTGAGAGCTGTATGGTAAATGTTTGACAATGATTAGATTGCGACAGTCTTTAGAGAGAAGTGTCTAGAACAGATCCGTCCTCAAGTAAATGTCTGACCTGGTGAAGAGGTGGGTCTGCGGGGGGTTGGAGGAGGAGGTCTGGATGGTCTGGGTGGTCGGAGAGGCCTAGATGATACCGAGGGAGACCCTGTGCTGTTCGTTGCCCTTCGGCCACTGGGAGAAGACCTGTGCTCTACACCGTCCACGGCTGGAGAGTTGTCTCGACTCCGCCTGTGAACAGGGAGGGTGGATGAAGATAAATAAATCAGGAAAATAAAATAGAAATGTGAAGCTTGTGAAACTCGACTGAAGATGGGAAAAGATACTTCACCTTAAGACATGATCCCCATTTGGTTGTGATTCCCCATTTGATTTACCTGAGGTTAAAACACACATCAGAAAACGAGGCTTGTTTTGTGTTCACTCAGAGAAATCTTGTGTGCTGGGCAATATATTGACAGTAAATCGTTATTGTGATATGACACTCTTGGATTTTAGATTTAATTATACATCATTATGTAGTAAAAAGGGCCATCCACACCAAGAATGACAGGTCGTTTTAGAAATCTTTGTAACATACGTGACAGCCAATCAGCATACACCCAAACTCAGAGGACTATCAATCAGCTTGACCATTTTCTTACAAAATAATGTTGCAGCAGTGCTTATAATATTGGTTTCCAACTATAACCGTCCTCTTTTATGTAAGTTAATTGATGGCAAGAGACATTCTTTAGAAGGTCGACTCTAGTATCTCATTCTTGGATGTTTATCCAGCTTATTAAAAGTGCTTACATAACCTTTATTAGGCTGCTAATTACACATCAAACACATCTTTTCACTTGAGACATATTGACAGGGTTTCTGAAATTTGTTTTGATGTTGACTCGGCTTAACTATAAATAAAATTTGTCTTCAACAGACTGCACCTCTCCTAACAAAGGTGTTGGATTCTCCCAACTCCTCATCTTTGAAGAATTACATAAAACCCTATCCTTTTCTCTGTGCAACATAAAGCAACAGGCCATCTATATCCTGTTTCCTAAGCTGCCGACACAGCTGCTCAGTGGCACTGTTTACACAACATTGTCGTACATCAGTGTGGATGCTCACATCTTTTTTGTTATAGTGGTTGTGATCGTTCTTGGTGTGCACAGCCCTTAAGTTACCACCAAGTGATGTAGTTTTCTAGACTTACCAGACTGTTCTACTGGCTCCAATAGTTGCCTTCTTGCCCACTTAGGCATTACGTCTACATTACTCATGATGAATTTATAAAAAAATGTCTTTGTGTTAATGTTTTGTGTCAGAACCAATAGTCATCCATACAATATTGTTGCAATATTGATATTGATGTACTCAAAAACACTGTGATATTTGATTTTGTCCCCTGTCCTAACATTTCTGAAGAGATTTCAAAATACAAAAATATATATTGTGTATCATGATCTAGCCTAAAAATATCATAAACATGATACTATTTTAAGGCCTAAACACAGAGCCCTTTATCTGAGTGTTCTAAACCATGATGATACTAATACAACAGTTTTGCTTGATTATCTCACATTACTGAACTGAAAGGAAGTAAAAAATGGTTGTGACAGAATGAAAAATATTTCTGAATGTGTTTTTATGCAGTCAATAAAGTCAATTCAGCTCGTGGCTCAGTTGCGACTCACTGTGATTCTCGGCCTCGGCTGTGGTGAACATCTCTGGGTCGACTGTCATGCCGTCCAGGCAGACGGACAAATCTCCCACCACATCTGACTGGTCTCTGTCGGCACACAGCTGTAAGGTCTGCACCACCTCAGAGACTACAGTGAGACAACACAAATACAACAGGTAAGACAATGACAACTGAAATGTATCTTGTGCTGTTAATGACATAGGCATACCTTGAGCCAATCATTGATAGGATGCATAGACCCTTTAAATTTCCTCAAAGTAAAACCAGTGATATACAGCAGCAACACTAAATAGATTCTTAACATCAAGAAATACATTTGAAATATATGTTTTATTGCCAAATACCAAGTGTATTGAATATGTCCAGTATCACCGTTCCATAGCCATATTAGTAGTCTTTTCCTTGGCTCAGCGTAGAGAGACATTACAGTTTAAATTATGAGAGAGAGAATGAGAGGAAACCGACAACACTGTTCGATCAGCTGTTCCTGTTCAGGCTAAATGTTGCTGTTTTGCTCAGATAATCGGGGGCTCAAACATGAAATCAAATCTCTGACTCGCCGAAATCACAAACTCACGGAGATCAGAGCGTATTATCCTGCTCTGACATGGAACGTCAATCAGCTCACGCCATGTGATTTGTACCCAGAGTTCTCTCCCATTAGCACTGCTGGACAGGGTCCATGCATAAATGACCGGGCAGGGGAGTGAATGGAGTCTTTGAGAAAAAACCAAAGATAAAAATCTACGAGGGAAAAAGGGGGTTGACAAAAACCAGCCGCCTGCTCCAGAAACGTTGAGTGGACTGCCTCATTGATTTATTTTTCACTTTAAAAAAAACATCTGATAATCCACATGTGCAAATGCTTTGAAAACAGGGTTGCGTGGTTGCTTGTTGATCAAGGACTTGATAGCCTCCTACCGTTTCTACATTTTGTTTGACTGCTGGAACGCGGTTGTATCAACATGTACCACATTAGATAGCAGATAAGGCATTGCAAAAACCTCAGATGTGCAGGATGTGATGCACTTTACATTTCTTGCAGCTGCAACAGCAGTTTCAAATCAATGAACAATGCCCCACCTTCGAAAGTTTCAGCAACAGGAAAACAAAGAACATACCACCCAAACTATTTTTTACATATACAGAATAAAGATCATATAAGAACACGTGAACATGTCCCCTAAATAATGATCTCTAACAGAACAAGTCTGTCATGTCAATTAAATCTACAATTTTTGGGGAACAGATGCACACACAGAGGACACCCTGACGGAGCTGGCACATATTGTTGTAAAATATTCATAGCATGTCGTGAAGCAGGAAGTGAAAAGCATACGCAGAGCAGCTGTGTGCGTTTTCAGCGCGTCGTTGTATCATACACTCACTTTTCATGTCGTTCGACTTGAGCGTGTCGCTGACGTCCAGCATGGCCATGCCCAGCAACACGTCTGCCTTCAGGGTCTGGTGGCTCCACACGCGAAACACCAGTTTGCTGAATGGAGTCACGATCCTGTCGAAAACAAACAGTTCGGTTGGAACGTGTGATGCGTCGATGCTTTTGAATGGTAAAAGGAGCCGTGCCTTGCTGAGGATCTGATTTCAGAAAGCTCTCCAGGTTCAAACTATCAGGACTTCACGGATATCATAATCGTCTTATTAATCACAGTTTTTCCACTGAGTTTTATTTCCTCCTTTTGAGCAAGAAACCGGTAATCTAAGGTGGCTTGATGTCACAGCTGTCACCACCTGACATCTCCATCCGTTTATGAGCGTCTGGTTAAAATTACATCGTGAAAGAAAGCAGTGTAACAGATAGCAACAAGGACAAAAAAAATTACTTCAACTTCAGCAGGCTCGAGCAGCTGTGAGCAGCGAGAGGCTGGTTGTGAGAGCACCACAGACAATAAAGTTCAGAAGCTATTCGGGGACAACGAGTGTCCATAACCATCACTATGACAGTTGTTTAGCTAGCACCCTCAGCGCCCCCAGGAAAAAAAACATTTGTGGACAGATGGACTCAGGTCCCATTACATCCCATAGTAAACACTTGTTATGTAATAACTCTGCCCCCCATGGGTCCAGGGGAAACTGTAGGAGAGCTCTATATTAAGAAGGCTCCTGCACAGGCTAAAATTAAGAGGACATCTGATGTGTGAATATGTTGCGCTGCAGGGAGTGCACCAAGTGTACAGCATATGTTTAGAAGCAGGATTCCTGGAAGTGAACCGGACACACTCCCTCACCTCCATGTGGCATTTTGCTTGTAAGTGCTAACCCGAGGGAGATAGCATATCAATTCTTTCAACTGTACACACCATTCTCCTGAACTCTGAGTTACTCTAGAGAGAAACTCCTTCCCGAAAACCAAGTCCCGGTGACTCATTCGGAAAGAAACTTGCCGGAGGCAAGACATCCTGATCGAGATCAGCAATTTTATACAATTAGAAGGAAGTCTATTTTTGAAGGCTTTTGAGAAACTCCTCAAGGTCTGGACAGTTTGATGAAGACATTTCGATGTGCAACACCAAATACTACATTCAGCAAGAATTTTTTCTACTTCCCCAAAACCAAACATCCAAATAATACACTGATTACTATAATTACTTGATTCAATCTCTAGAGATGATGAGCAATCTCATGATGAGCCAGAAAGGCTTATTATACCGAGACCATCGGCAGACTTGTACAAGTGTTTGTACACGGAGTTGAACTTTATTTCACCCAGAAGCACAGGTAGTGGTTACTATGTGCTGTATGGTTGTTTCTTTATTAGCTTCCAAACATTTTTAATGATCAACTTAAAGCTGATATAACTGATACAACTATGACTAATCTATTATCCTTATCATTTCTTGTACTGTATAAATAATGGCAAAATATGGCTAAAGACACCAAAGGACAGTAATTGTAGTTTCTTGAACAATTTTAAGTGCTACCTCAGAGTTTTAACAACAAGTAGGTCTTTCAAACTGAGAGGTAAAACAACAAAATCTGTGTTTGAGTCAAATCCAAGTATGAAACTTATACAAGGAACAGGGTTGTTTTGAGCTTCCTGGAATGCCAGTCTCGGGACATTTAACACAACGGGATGACTAATAATCAGGGTAAGATGCCGACCAAAGCTGAATGCATTTCCTGTAAACGTGTCCAACATCCGAGCATGCAGACAGCAGAACAATGCAAACATCAGCATTTTAAAAACTCTTGGAAACAGGTGGTTGGAACTAGAGCTGCAACTAACTGATCAAAATAGTTGGCAACTAATTTGACAAATTAATTATTCAATTAATTAATTAATCAAACATTATTTAACTAATGGTTGCAGCTCTAGTTAGAACACAATAATCAAGCATGATCATCAAAAATGTGATCAAATGTCATATGGGTCTGGTAATCCCGGCAAGACTATAACTCACACAGTGAGCGGCTGCTTCCATTTGGGGCTGTGGGTGTTGTTGCATTTCTCAGTTTTCTTGGACTGGCCGTCGACCGTCACTTCCACATAGGGACTGGGACCAAACCAGTTTTTCTTGTTCTCCTTTAGTTTTGCTGACAGCACTGAAACAGGGAGATGAGGATAAGGAACCACAGAATATTTCAGGAACAAGGAAACAAAGCACACATTTTTAAATGAAAAGCAGAACATGATTTGCGATGAAATCTGGCCGATACCAGCTGAAATTAAATCTAGTGCAAAATGAATTTAAGCTGATGAGGCAGCAGTGATGACTACCTCAGAATGTCTGGCGTTGCCATGATGGACAAACATCATCACATGTTGAAACACACCCAAGGCAAAGGCTATACAGTTCTCAACTCTCACAATAAAGCAGACATTTTTACATGTCAGAGCACAGGTGTTGTTAGAGACATTAACAGTGGCTCTGTTACATTTAAAAGGTGCAATACAGAGGAATATTCTTTGCAAACATCCAAAAAGTAACTCATTTTACAGTTTGGACATTATGATGTCTATGCATTGTATAAAAGAGATAACTGAAGTCAGCATGCCAACCAGCTAGTCCATCCTGGTCCAAAGCTCCCTTGCTAGTGGTGTTTACCAGCCCCTGGTTGCCGAGCTGCCAGTCCATACCGCTAGCTGCACGACTGACTGAGCTGACTAGCAAACAGAAGCTACAGTTAACTCTGTTGATCGGCTGCCCTTCATTTGTTTTAAAGGGGCAACATGTAGTTTTGGAGAAGAATTTCAAACTCAGCATTTCGATATTTACAATATTAATGAGGTAATAATACAAACTTTTCCATAACCGAATAAACACGCTGTTCTCAGGGGAAAATTAAGTAAAACTATGTTGTCCTTTAAGGCCAGTTTGTTTATACAGTTTATTCAGTCATGAAAACAAATACAGTTTGTTTATTCAGCTTGTTTAGGAAGAAAATTAATCAGTGATGTCTTCTGATTAAAATTCTACACAGTGCACCTTTCAGTATGAATTTGACAGGTGGCCAATTCTTACATATTGGACCATTAAGTGTCCAAGTAAGTCATGACAGTGTGACAGTGAGCCAGAATGTAGATCATCAGGACCCTGACACTGAAGCAGCTAAATGGAATTTAGCCAACCTTCATTTACTATTATAACGTTATGGTAATGATTTAAATTATTCAGTACTATTTATTTATTTGCTTCCTTGTTTACAGTATCAAAAAGCCATGTTAATCATGTTTTGAACATATATGACATAACTATAAATGCAAAATGAGGGGAAGAAAATCCACCAACATAAAAAAAACCAAAAAACAATAGTACCTAACTTTTTGTTTTTACTTGAACCTCTGACTCACCAATAATCTGTAGCTGTGCCTTCATAGGATATCCGTTGGAAGTGCCCGGCTTGGTTACTCCACTGGCCATGACATAGGGCTGGGAGGAAGGCCTGTAGCACAGACAACATATCATTGAGGTGATGACAAACCGGTTTCCCACTGCTACAGGAATACTACATACACACATAACTTTGACTAATTTGGCCCACAATATGAAAGACTTGAAAAAATTATGCTTCTGTTAAGGAGTTAAAAAAAAGTCCAACCCTACCTCAATAATTAAGCACTGCATGTTTTACTAACCCTCCTTAAAGCGTACTAATGCTTACAGTGAACATGTGAACAATATCGCCCAGGCACAATGAATTTTAAGTTTTATTTCCTTTATCTAGCATCAGTTTTCCTATTAAGTATTAGAATCAAGTATGGTTCAGCATTCGGACACATAACACTGACTGCATGACATCAGACAATCACTACTGTAAGAACCTTTACTGGCCAGTGAAACAAGTGCAAGCACAGGGAGAACAGAGAAAGCCAGCCAGGAATCAAACCGGCATCAGTGAGGCAACATGCTGCCTTAATTTTTACTCATTCAAAAACTGTGGCTTGATAGTGTAGACTTTGAGGCAAGAGGCAAACAACAAACCATGCTCAATAAGACTAGCTCCTATTGTTGCCTAGATGAATAACATTATAATCTTCTTCTTGCCTGTAAAAGACCTCATGTGCACTTCCCATATGTACACTTGTTTTGCCCGTATTCATGACATTTGACTGTGCACAATAGCTTTCATCGGTTTCCGCTTGGAGCATGAATCGGTTTGTACGCCATGAAATAAAACAGGCTCTCCCTGCTTTTATTCACAGTACAAAAAGAAAAAAAAAAAGGCAAATGATCTGGTCTCAACCCGGTCAAACACACTGCAGCTCACCAAACCTCCAGAACAGCCTTCAGCCACGTGAAATACTATTGAACGTAAAATTTATGATGACATCGAATGCACTCAAACACTTCTGCCAAATGGTAAGTCTTATAATGTAATGTAACAACGCTCATCAGGAGCATCAATTCCAATAGATGGAGAGGTCAGGTTGTCTTGTCTGCATGTCTTCCCTTCCTCGAATCTATCCTCAGCACAGAAAGTATGATGTTGACTCTTGCATTCAGCAGTAAGACAACAGACACACCGTACACAGCAAGTCAAACAAGGCTGACTATCTTGCCGGAAAGTGCACTGTCATTTTAGGCAGTAAAAGGGGACAAAGGTCAGTCCTGAAGTCTGTGAAATGCTGCTCTCCGCAATTGTCAGCTCGTCATTTCATCCGTCTTCAACTTTAAAATACCACCTGTGTCTGTGTTCCTGCTCTGTGTCTGAGAGCGAGACACGCCTGACTGCAAACACAAACACACAAAGTGTCTACACAACTGAAAACAACAACTGAACGCATAAAGGTAACGCCTACAGTAGGTGCTGCTCTCGGTAAATATTTATTTTGTAACTTGGACATCCAACCACCCATCCATCCATCATTATCTGGGTATACCAGCAGCTAACCACATGTTTTGTCCTGTTTTTCCACTTTAGTCTGACTGCCTTTATTCTCCACCGATAGAGAACCACAAACAAGCCGATGCAGTTTGTTAACCTTCGCTTGTTCACTGCTCAACAGAGCTCGACCAAAAGTGGCCTATCACAATAGATCTGAATTGGCATATATGTTGCCCATTTCTTTAGTGATTATAATGAAGCCAAAGATGCTTGACTGATTTATATTTTTGTAATTCCCAGTGAGGTTTAATGTCTCCAGCAACTGGTGTGATTTTATAGTCATACAATGTTTGATATACAGAAAAAAGCAGACATGCATGATGTGTCATTCACAGGGAAAGTCAAAGAACAGGTGAGTGCAGGTGAGAGTCAGCTCCTGTGATCTTTCCTAGAATCTGGTCTGTTATCTTGACGCGTCGCTGAATAATGCATGTTCCCCCGTCTATCTCGTCCAGTATGCACATGGCCGAGCAGGAGAAAGTGAGGAGCTCCTGGGTAAACTTTCACTTTGGCTACTGCTTTAGTCTCTGTCAATAATTAATTGCAACTGCTGACTTTGCAGCCCTGCAAGCAGGCTGAACGCGTTTTGCAGAAGAGGGTACTCGCTGCATATTAAACTCTTCAATGACCTGCCATAGACTTTTTTTTTAACCAGCTAAATAACATCATCGACTTTAGGCATTCGAAAGTGAGTTTGAGCTCTTATAGGACCATTTCCTCGGCAACAGAGCTCTGAGTATGTTCTCTTATAAAGGTGTGTTGTGCACCTGAACCCCTCCTAAGATCGGCTAAATCTCAAAAATCATCAGCCACATTTGTATACTCTAAACTGTTACCTCCTTGGACTGGTTGCCCCACTGAGATAAACTGTTTACACCATGACTAATCGTAAAAAAACAATAGTGCACATAGCTCAAACATAACTTCATGATGATCAACTTGATTGGAAGATAAAGGGACAAACAGGGTGTTTTACTGTGATGCTTAGAGGAAACAAATCTCAAGCATTTCACATCTAACTGATGTTAATCACCGTCCATACTCAGGGAAGTAACTCATTCTATATTATATTCAAATATAAATGAGTTGTTTTCTACTTTCAAATAAAAAATGGCACATATTTCTAGTACCTGATTTGATCACTTATTAGGTCCCCAATGAAAATTGGAGGTTGACCAATTATCGCCCCTGGTCAATTGTCGGGGCCGATATTCAGCAATTTCAGATTAACTGTATCAGTGATTTTTCTGTCAGTTTGCTGATAAAATAATCTAATTTAAAAATGTGCTACATTGGCTCTGATGCAGCATCCTCTCACACAATGTCCCGCTCACAACAATATCTGATGGGCAGCACATGACAATTAATAGTTTATAATCCCTAACTAATCTGAATCTGCAAAGTAACTAGTAACCAAAGGTGTCAAATAACGTAGAAAGGAAGTATGGAGTAGCAAAAAATCGAAATACTAAAGTAAAGTATCTCAAAATTGTACTTACTAGCAGTACTTGGGTAAATTGTACTTAGGTTTATTCCATCACTGGTTATTCGACTGGTTGTTTTGACCCAAAGAGTTTTTACTGCAAATGAATATCGGTCCCATATGTTGATTTTCAATCTCCTTGATTTCTAAAAATCGGTATCAGTATCTGCCCTGAAAAAGCCATATCGGTCGATCTTGTGATGGGTTATTAAGAGTCCAAAAATATCCAATAACAGGAGAAACAGACAGGAAAACAGCAGCCAACTGCCCTGTTCAGTCACCAGATTACTCAACGTTATACCGTCTATAGATAACAACAGTGGGAGACGAGGACACAAACCAACATAACCTTGCCAAGTAGCAGATGACTAACAACTGTGACAAAAATATCATTGTCTCTCTCCTTCTTAGTCTCTGTTACTCCCACATAACCGCAATTGTCCAAGCAGACAGAAGTATGCAGTCAGAACTGCGGCAGGTCGGGAACACTGGAAAGAAGGAAACTTCGTTTTCCGTAACAGCATTATGACGTTTCAGATACCAGCTCGGTGTTTCTTACAACCGGGTCACTCAACTCGCGCGAAGTAACAGTACTTATAAGTTAGGACTTCGCGGCTTATGTATAAAATGTACGACATGTCGTACTAAGGAGTGGCTGGCTGACTATCATATCTTGTGTCCCACAAAGCTTGCAACTTTACCAAAGAAGGCGGCGACATAAAACAACCAAATACTAAATGGAGTTTGGCGTCCTGTCCTGTCTGTATGAGAAGACGTAGCTAAGCAAAACAACTCCAGCCACTTTAATTCTAACTGCGCCAGCCGGCATGTGCATCAGTTACAGACAACAATCACCGACGTTGCTTAGCTAAGCATTATCCTTCAACATTCCCTTTCAGATATGCTAAGCTAACAAATGTTGGTTAAGATTACATAATTTTATCCAACTAGAACTGGATAACGAGCTAACGCTAACTGAAGTTAGCCGTACAGTGAGGAACAGTGTGTCCTGGCAGGCTAATGTACCGCACTGACGCTTGACACTGTGTATGTTTACAGTGGCGGTGTGGTCACCGGAGTTGCTGAGTACGTGTTGAATGTCAGCTGGCCGCCGGTTCTGACAGCCTGCTGCCATCCCAACCCGGCTAGCTGCTAGCGGACTAGCTCGTGTCATCATCATGGCTGGCTGGAAATTCCAAAGTCAGAAAGGCCACGAAAAAACAAATAAGTGATGTTGCTGTCGGTTTCTGTCGCTTACCAGGATCAGGAGGGAAGCTGTGAAATCAAACTGGTAACGCTGCAGTGAACTCCCAGCCCTCGGTCTGCAGGATGTTTAGGTTTCAGTCGGGGCTTCACTTCAAGGAAGAGGAAACTTCCACCATCTTCGTAAGCTGACGTCACGTGACCGAAACAAGGTGGGGCGCACGCTTCTGCCCCGTTGCGCTGCGATTGGACCAGAGTTGGACCGGGCTGGACCAATGGACGGCCAGTAAACATGATACGTTCATGGTCTAATTCAAGTGGCAAGGAAGCTTTTCGTGGTGTAATAACATGAACGAAATCATTTGACACAGTGCAGCAATTGCGGGAGTATTTGAAATGTTTTTCTAATTTTGCATGAAATTAAATTGTGTTGCTCCCCATCGCACACAGTAGAAAGTTACACAGCGCAATTAATATTTTGAATCACCTGACTTCTATGAATCTCCACTGCAAATAATGATGAAACCTGACAAAGCTCCAAAACTAAACTGAATATAACTTCGGCAACACTGCTGTGGTACACATCTCTTTATATGGTTGCATTGTACACCGCACATGGTCTTTTAAAGTGTAACAAAATACTTGCCGACTTAAAAAAGTAAAACAAAAAGAAGTTACATTTGCGTTACCCTGCTTCCCTTAGATCCGAAGTTCTCCGGCGGCACGTAAAGGCAGCATTACCTGAGATAAACAGTCTCCTCAAACGTCACATGATTCGCAAAGTATTCAGTTATTACATAGTGTTAATAGCTCTACTGCATGTAGATTGCTGTTACAGTCTCCTGTATTTTGGTATTTGCTGTTTATGGTCCAGCTGTCACCAACTACAAACAGCAGGTGGCATTGTTGCACTTCACAGCAAAACTACTATACGCCTACTGCAGAACATAATATAAATCACTAACGGTTTTATCTTCACTCTTTGACATTGAAAGCTAAATAATAATCTAACGATAAAGCATTTCTCATGAGAGTTTCATATCCTAAACTTTTCTCATTACATTACCATTTACAGAAAATAGCAGTTATAACTTTTTCCTTTTTAAAATGCTTTCATTTATGATGATTTAAGCATTTAATCCTTGCCGTCAAAATAAAAGCATCGCATTTGTCACACTTGCAAAAAGATGAACTCAACCACAGTATTGACAATGTAATGATCTATAAGAAAGGTTTATTTCTTAGGTTTATTTCACGTCATATATTGTCACTCATTAACATCCATGTTCTCTCCTGCCTTCAGCAAATGTTCACCACTCCAGTCCGTGCTGATGTCTAACTCCCTTGCCCATAACTGTAAAAACTGTATATCAGAGTGGTTTGAAAAGCATTAGTAGTCATAAAGTTTACTAGAATGTGTGGCTTCATGGCTTCCTCCGTGTCTGAAGACGCTCATTAGTATATTCCAAACAAAAATTGCAATGTGGCAGAAAGCATTTTATTTTGAAAGTGATAGCAGGAAGGTGTGTATTTGGTCCTCTTCTCAGCTTGACTGCAGTAGCTGAGTGGCCGGGGTTGGTCAGTGTTGACAGTAGAGCAGCATGAGACCCTCCTCTGCTCGGATCATGCAAGCATGGGGATATTTGGAGGAAAATACAGTTTGACAGCTCACTCGAAGCAAAGGTAAGCAACAAGTGTCTGTTTTTTTTTACTCAAAAGCCAGGCTGCCAGATACTGGGGATTTATTGCTGTGGTTTTTATGAGGCTTCACTTGAATGTGGTTGTGTGAAATGTGTCCATAAAACTCAGGATGTGAGGCAGTTTAATTCTCATGAAAACGAACCACAGCAGCATAACAGACAATGTAATTATGAGACTGATATAAAACAGCTTTATTTTACAAGAAAAAGTTGGGCAAGCGTAGAAGTGATTTTAGGAACATAATGAGGATGAGTATTTTAAGGTGAAAGTGAAACACAACATTAAGAACTTTTAGATCTATTACTCACATTTGAGCACAATAGACTTATAGCTCCTATAAGGAGACTGAAGCAATATAGGACTGTTATTAGTCACAAATTTGTTATTTTCAATTATTATTATCACAAACCATATATAGATCACTGTAAAGTAGCTCGTAACTGCCACACTACACACAGTAAAAGTTCTTATAGTAACAGAAAAGAAATATAACTTTGATTCTGTACAGTATATATCATTGAGGATGAGTGCAGGTTAAGGGAAGGTCAAACCCTGAGCTGGCTTGTTGCCTCCTTCTACAGTTGCAATTCTGAGTACCATATGAATAGAAATAGAAACAGAATAGAGTTGAACAGGGTGTCGCTGTGATTATCTCCATTAATACGAAAGACAACAGATGGCAGATGAGTCCTTGGTCAACATAATGGACCCTACATGAGTCAACACGGAGTCAAAAGTGAATGGCATGAGACAGGCAGGATGGGCATTATTGCAGTCATTCAGTCATTAACTGGAAGCCGGTCGTGTTGTCTGTCATTGCAGAGCGCTGAGGCTATCAAGTTGTTAACGGCTTCCCGTACAGTAGCAGAAGTTATGTTTGAGGATTTTTGTTTGAAATGTTGTGGAAAATCAGTGATGAAGGTTTCAGCTTTGCCTGAAACCACTCAGAATCATCATCCAGTGAAAGGCTAAAACATATCTTGTTTGCAGACTTGTAGAGTTTGATAAAAAATAAAAATAATAAAAAATAGTACACATTAAACAATATAGCGGAATTCTATTGCCTGGGTGTATTTTTCCATTTGACATTCAGGTCCAAAGCAGTAACGTAAAGTAAAACAATGGAGGTTACACGGTGGTGTGGGTAACTTGAATCTGTTCCCAGCAGGCTGGGTGCGCTGACAAGTGCTTTGTTTTTTTTTCTCCATGAATTTGCATTTCTCCTGGGTGATTTTCATTCACTTTTACATGCATGTTTGCAATCACCTGTAGTAAGTTGCTCTGTTCAAGTCATTTCATGCTGCTCGATGTACCTGATCCACATAGAAAAAGGAAACCTGTAAAGTATTAGTGTTCCTTAGCTGTCTCTCTGTAATAGAGAGACACTCACTAATGTTATTCTAATGCCACCCTGCGCCTCGTCCTTGCTCTGCAAAATTTGCATGCCAGCTTTTATTACACTGGCAGAGGCTATTTCCATGTCTGCTTTGTGTGTTTCTATGCCAGTCAAGTGTCTTCAGGAACACCCTTTCCCGCCTCCGTCTACTGCTGCCAAGTTGTAATCCTTCACACCCGAGACATCGATCTGAGATCGGCTCCTAACTTGACTTATGAATACCTCGGAATGATTCCTGGACTCAAAAGTCAGACCGCGCGTCCGCCCGTGGGAAACTTTCACCCCAAACCCCACCCAGCGTTGTCTTTCGACTGGAACAGCCTGCTCTTGCCAGGCAGCTATCAGTGTATTAATAGGTGCCTTGGCTTCTACTTCGGTCCCAACCCCCCACTTCACTCTCCAGTCATCGCCCCTTTCATAACACAAACAAGCCAACAAGCCCCCCGCCCCCCCGCCGAGTACCTGAAAAAAACATGTGCTTATTTTAGGCTCAGTGGGAGACAACTGACACGTCAGGGTTGCACACTAACGGGGGCTGGGGTTGTGTTCAGCAGGGCTAAGATTTCCTATTATTTTGCACAATGGCAAATGACAGACTACCTTGAAGTTCAAATTGTTGAGATTGTGGGTTTAAAGCTGCAATATGTAGGTATTTTAGAATTCATTAGCATTAAAAAAAATTATCAACAAAATGTGAAGAAATTGTCAAGTCAAAGACGTCTATTTATCGTGTTGAACAGATTTCTAATTTAGCTGCCATGCTTATCAGCTAGCCCCGGCCCTGAAAACCTCTTTCTTGCAGCAGTCCAAAGCTCCCGTGCTAACAGTGTAAACACCAACCGTCCCCTGACAGTCTAGCTAGCTGCATGGCTAACTGAGCGTACAAGCTAACAGCAGCTACAGTCATGGATGTTTAAAGAGAATGCAGTCGGCAGCAGTTAGCAAGTACTAGTATGAATTTAAGGAGGCCAATTCTTACATATTGCACGTTTAAAGCATTCAAGAATTAAGTAAAATTAATAACATTACAAACCTCTTTCTTGCAGCAGTCCAAAGCTCCCGTGCTAACAGTGTAAACACCAACCGTCCCCTGACAGTCTAGCTAGCTGCATGGCTAACTGAGCGTAC
Organism: Lagodon rhomboides; assembly: GCA_039737535.1. Classification (NCBI taxonomy): domain Eukaryota; kingdom Metazoa; phylum Chordata; class Actinopteri; order Spariformes; family Sparidae; genus Lagodon; species Lagodon rhomboides. The sequence goes on along the minus strand of CM077792.1, from coordinate 8,056,078 downwards.
AAGCTAACAGCAGCTACAGTCATGGATGTTTAAAGAGAATGCAGTCGGCAGCAGTTAGCAAGTACTAATATGAATTTAAGGAGGCCAATTCTTACATATTGCACGTTTAAAACATTCAAGAATTAAGGAAAAGTTAATAACATTACAAAGCTCTTTCTTGCAGCAGTCCAAAGCTCCTGTGCTAACAGTGTAAACACTAGCACTCCCCTGAGAGTCTGGCTAGCTGCAAGGCTAACTGAGCTAACTAGTTAACAGCAGTTAGCAGATATAAGCTGCCCCCAGGTGGCCAATTCTCACAAATCGCACCTTTAACTCTCATCGAAACCAAGTCCCTATATTATGTTCATTCTGATAATCTTACTTGTTGCTCCTTTAAAGGGTCACTTTGTGAAGAGACTCAGAATTTTAACATTTACAATATTGAGGAGGTAACAATATGATCTCAGAAATATTTATGTTGTCCGTAAGTGAATGAACAAGCTGTTCTCAGAGGAAAATAAAGTCGCCAGAACACTGTTGAAGCTAGAACGGTGGCAGGGTCCACCACATACAAACAAAGTCAAACAGTAGTTTAGTCAGTCATAAAAACAAAGCGAGTTTGTTTATTCAGTTAGTTTAGCCATAAAATCAGTCAATAAAGATATTTGCTATTCTGCACTTTGCACTCTGCTATATTGCACCTTTTTATTATATTTATTTATTTATTTCAGGGCTTCAAGACAGCTTTAACAATCGGAACCATCTTGTTTATGAAACTTGAATTGCATCCCATTTTTTACAATGGGGAAACGTGTGGGGGGGGGCTCCCTGTGACAAGTTGAGAAAGAGAGATAAAAAGGTGGGGGGGGGGGCATAGTTTGCTTATTCTCATGGGGAAACTCTGGAAAGACCTCAGTGAGATGAAATGGGATGGAAAAAGAATGAGAGTAGATGGTTTAGTGGTGAACGTGGTGTCAGGCTGACCATATCTGAGAACTGTGTCAGGGTGCGCTGGCTCCCACGCTGACTGATAGGTGGGGGAGAGAGTGCTAAGGCTGGCATGGTTACTGTTGTACTGGCGTTGATCTTCTTCTCTCTCAACACAGCCTGCAGGCATCAGCAGTTGGCTTTGTGGTGGGAAAGCTTGCGTTTGGTTAATAGAGGAGTTGTGGGGGTGATCGCGTCGTGTCTTGAGAGCAATGCCTCTCATCTGTTCTCTTGTTACTCACTGCCCGCGCTGCTTTTATAGCCCCCGGGGCAAAAAATACAAATCAAAAAAAATCACAAGAGACCACTTGGCGCAGCGCCAAACTGGGGGAGCTATTTTAGGGTCCAGCTATGGGAAAATAACCAAGTCGGCGATCATTCATACGCGGACAGCCCGGTTGCTGTAAATCATGCTGCTGCTGGTGTGCCGGCTCTAGCACGTGATTCACGGGATCGGACAGCGTTAAGAGCCCTCGTTCCACAGTACGTAAACCCAGAAATGCTGGAATTTAACGCTGGGAAGGGAAGGTCTCAAACGATGGACGTGCAAACACTATATTGTTTGCAGATCAATGCATCTTCCAGACAAGTAAGTTTCTTTCGTGCTAAACTGGGAGACTGATCCCAAAAATGTGTTCTCTAAAGGTGCAGTGCATCCCCTCTTCCTCATTCACCCCCTGACTGCAGGTTCAAGCACCCCGTGTGACCTGTAATTGAACCCCCCTGTGGTCATTGCATAACAGGATCTTGTGGTGTTCACTGGTTTTTGGCTCTCACAGTGCTACATGCTTGGTTAGCATAATTTTTTTAAATTTTTTTTTTATGTGTGTTGCATTTCAAACCAGCTGCCCCTAAACATGCATGATCCCTAGGGTGCCCTGGCAGCTCACCTGGTAGAGCAGCCTGGGTTTGATTCCTGCCTGTGGCCCTTTGCTGCATGTCTTCACCTCTCTCTCTCCCCACTTGCCTGTCTGTCTACAGCTTTTGTATCCAATAAAGGCTAAAAAAACAAAGACAAATTTATTGTTAATTAATTAATTATTCCAAATGATCAGCAGGCAGCTGATTTTAGCGAAAATTCCCTAGTAAAGAAACTCAGACACCCAGCCATGCAAGCTGAAGAACCAAATATTTTTGTAAGGAGTTGTTGTAGACCAAACCTGAGCAAAAGGGAGACTAATTACTTAACTTACATTGATCATCTGGTGAGTGGTTATAGTTTTGTTTATAAAAACTATGACTGCCTCTTTGTCTGTGACCTTTACTTTCATGACTAAGATGAGACGATGATGCGATGGGACCACCGTCATTGAACGCTATTTCAGCACGCAATATTGTTGACGGAAAAAAGACGAGACTCAAATTGTCATGGTTTTGGGTTTCAATTTAGTTGCTTCCTGATTTATTTTGTAGGTTTTATCCTCATGTGTCTTGCTTTACACTTCCTGTCTTTGTCTTTTTCTGACCTTATAGTCTGTTCACCTGTGTTTTATTTATTAATTAACCACTGTGTATTTATGGTGCGTTCCACTGCAAGTCGGAAGCCGTAATTTTGAAGTCTGCGAAGCAACTACAGCAGCTGCTGTAACACTTCTGTTGAGCAGAAATCAACTTCATGAAAGAGGAAAATGACGACCATAAACTTGTGTTTACTGCACGTTTCACAAAACAAACACTACATAAAGTAAAAAGTGATGAAGAGGTCAAAAGTAATTACTGCTGTGATGTCATGTGTGTTTATGTCGGCAATTTGACTTGAAATTCCAACTTGGATGACCATTCTGTTGCACTTTTTCATGTCGGAGGTCTTTTTTCCGAGTTTTTGCTCTTTGATTCTAACGTCAGTTGCCTGCCTTCATGTTTGGATTCAGCTTAGTTATTAAGGTTCACTTTTCGTACTGTCTTCCTGTCTGGCTTCATGTCCATCTTGCGTTTGGGTCCTTTTTGCTTAAACATAACAAAACCGTAATCTAAAGGATAAAAACTTGATCAATATCTCTCTTTATTTTTGTTGACAAAGAAGAGGAGACAACATATTATTGACTGTTTTTTCCCCCAGTGCAGCAGTTGGGTTTCCTGTGCTGCACCAGTCCGTTTCTTGACCCTCAGTCTAAACTGTAGTCCATATAAGGACGACACCAGCAGAACTCAATGAGTCCGGAGTATAATTCACGTTGGTTCAAAAGGCAAGTTTGTCATGTACCTTCTTTGTGCAGCCAGCGGTTTCAAAATGTTTTACTGCTTGTACAGCTCTCGTTGTTTCATAAGAGCACTGGGTCCAAGGCTGAAATTGTTGAACCGTCGTCTCTGTTGTGTATCTTCTTGTGTGCTGACACAACAGTGTTACTGCTTATTTTTTTCTTGTGATGAAAGCCATGAGAGATAACGAAGGCCATACTTGGCCTTGCTTTGTGTCCAAGCATATTGTGTATTGATATTGTGTATTAATGTGGACGCCAGACTGTTGAGTAATATGCATCAAAGAAAATGTGCTTGTTTTATTACTTTATATTGGACAAAATGATTTAAAATGTCACTTTTGAAGCTTGTGATGGACATTTTTTCTCAAATTGTTGATATCTTATCGACCAAACGTTTAATCGATTAACTGAGATATTAATCAGTGATGTAAATAATAATTTGTTGAGCCCTACTTCAGATATAAGATTTTTTCACTCTGCAATAATAAACCTCCTCACCTTTCAGTGTCTATAAGGATGTTAGCTCTGTCCCTTATGAATGTCCCTTTGTATGTGCGCAACAATGGCTTATTTTTAACCTGTGGGGCTGTTTAGAAGTGGAGAGGGGAGAGAAGGGAGGAAGTGGTTGCAGGATGACAGAGGAAGATAATAGCATCCTCCTCAACCTTCATCCTTCCTGCACCTTCCTTCACACACACACACACATACACACACTCTCGGGGTTTGTGTTGCTTCTCCGTGGTTCTCTGGATCCCCCGCTGGAATACAAATAAGTAGGAATAATGTGTGAACAGATGCACACAGACAAGAAGCAACGGACACACACACTTCCCTGATCCCTGGAGCTCCGACAGTTTGACCTATAAGACGATGAACTGGAGCAGCGTGTTAGAGGGAACCTGAGTTATGAAGTCAGTGTGAATCTTAAAGTAACTCTGACGAGAAAACAGGGCCGAAATCGCTCGCTTCAGAGATGTTAATAAATGAAGTAGCAGAGTTAGCATGCTAACTAGCTATCCCCGGCACATCTGGGTCCTTCACGTTCTCCTTGCTCCCAGTCTGGACCGCTAGCTGCACAGCTAACTGTCTAACAGCAGCTACAGCTAGCCTAGCAGCAGTTAGCAGTTGCCCTAGCGATATGCTCCCCTCTGGTATGGTGAATCATCTTGCATTTTTCCAGTCTACTGACCGTTTAAGGCGCTTTACAATACTTGCCACATTCACCCATTCACACACACATTCACACACTGATGGCGGAGGCTGCCATGCAATGCGCCAACTGGTCATCACAAGCAATTTGGGGTTCAGTATCTTGCTCAAGGACACTTCGACATGCAGCTGGGGGGAGAAGTGATTCAAACCAGCGGCCTTCCGATTACTAATCGACCCCGCTCTACCTCCTGACCTACAGCCGCCCCGCCTCTATGGGTTTTGAGTGCGAATTCGACAGATGGACAGTTACATATTGCACCTTTAAGGTTAAGAGACCCATTGGAGAGTTCATACGTGAATGAGGTACATTTCTAAATGTGGTGGAGTTGCCCTTTAAGGTGCTTGTACTTGACTTGATTATTTCGATTTCATGGTACTTCATATATACTACTCCACTATTTAATCAGGGAAACATTGTACTTTTTTATTTCGCCACGCTTATTTGACAGGTATCGTTACGAGTTACTTCTTTAACCATCTTATACCCCTCACATTTATCTTGTGACCTTTTTGGGGGGCCCTAACCCTCGGTCGGCAACCACTGGACTCAACTAACCTACTTTATATGTAAGTATATAAACTAGCTCCACCTCAACCAGCTACAGCAGTAAAATGCTACTTACACACTGATGGATCAGCATTAACAATATATTAATGTAATTTATATGACTATATTTGTCACAAGGGCCATTTTCTGCAGGAGTACTTTTACTTTTGATACTTTAAGTACATTTTGTTGATAATAATAAAATACTTTGAATACAGAATGATTTTCCTGTATTTAAGTGTTTTTATATTGTTGTATTGACACTCCTACTTAGGTAAATTATTGGAAATATGCATGGATAGTATAGTAGATTGTAGTTTGAAGAGCTGACTAGATAGAATAGTCGATATTCAAAAATCAATTTAGCTAATAATGCAAGAAAACAGTAGTTTTTCAAGCGGAAAAGTCTAAAACTTTCTGGTCCGATCTTACAAAATGTCTTCTTTGTAAAACGAGTCATGTCCTTTGAATTAATATAAGCAGATTCAGTAATATCCTGCAAGCTTTTTCTTTCCTTAAAGCAGTAGCTGTTTACAACACAATAACTGCGTGGAAGTTCTAACTGAGCGGCCCTTTCACTGCATCACCGTGCAGCCGTTTCAAAGAGACCGGTGAAGCCCGCTGTTTGTTCTCCGCGGTCGGCTCTGTTGTAATTGGCTGTGTATTTTCGCTTCCTCTGGTTTTCCCTTGCGTTGAGTTTCTGGTATTTTATCTTATCTCTGGCAAGCGCTCGCATCTGCAGCACGCTGTTATTCTTCCTTTGAGTTGTGTTTGTTTCGGTTATCTTAAAAAAACAAGACCGTAATTGAATTATGAAATGATATCTCGTGTTTTTTGTTGTTGACATCAGTGGAAGAATTTCAGTCAGCTGTTTGCCATTCAGGCTGTTGTTTGATGTGACCATTTTTTCCAGGCTTTTGTTCCGTTCCCTTGTTCTGTTCTCCCCTGAGCATTTGTTATATTTGTGTGTCTGGGTTTGCTCAAATTAAGTGCAACCTTTCCCAAAAGCAATTGCATCCAATTACTTTGTTAAGGCAATTTTACGCTTCCCCACAGTTTATATCAAAGTCCCTCCAATCTACTCAAATGCAAGCCTGAAAACACACAATTGATTAATAACAGGCCCTTTTTTTTAATTACTTCTGCCTATATTGTCCCTCCAGCAGTAACCTAATGACCACCAGGCCTGCGTTACGTCACACCAGCATCTGCAGCACATTTCACTGGTTGCAGAGGCCAATAAACCTAAATCTGGTGTTGCAAAACAACAATATTTGGATTTCCCATCATTCCGTCTGATGACCGGTGACCCCCTGAGAGCAGTAACACTCCCACAGTGAGGTTTAAGGATGTGGAGCGCTCGCCATACTCTAACAGAGTCAGGATCCGGATTTAAACATTAAATATGTTAAAGGTTCGAACGTGAAAATGACCGGAAAAATTAAATTCTTTCCACTGACATGAGAACTTTTTAGCAGATACAGTTGAGTTTGATATGAAAAAAAAAAATGTCTCAGTAATCTAAAACTGGGTTTTGATGTGTTGTGTTGCCGCTCACACTGCTCTCCTCACCTACGCATCCACGTCCACAACGTTTAAATGGGAAACAGACCGTTCCTTGGCTGCTGTCCAAAGGCATTCTGGGAACATTTTGGACCTCACTCATTGATTTAAAGGGAGAAGCAGGTTGAGTGGGTTGAACGAGAAAATAGCAGTGGTATAATAGTAAATAATGCTGTGGTGATATTTCAAGAATACGTTATGCACATGATAGAGCCGCAAATAGATCTACTGGACGTTCATGTTCTAACTCAACAAGGACACGTTGCACTGGCAAAGTCTTATTTATTTCCAATCTGTATCTTATCAAGAAATTGTGAGAAACACTTTAAGCAGAAAATCAAAGTTTAGTCACGCTGACTTGTCCAATGATCTTTCACCATCACATGAACTTTTTGGCTCAGGAGATGTGTGTTTTATTTCCTCAGTTGGGGTTTGTCTCCTTTGGAATGCTTCTGGATATAAATTAAAGGACCCCGAGGCTCCAACACAAGCCTTTATTCTTTGTTTTTGGACAGCGTGTCCCTCCTTGATCCGATCGAGCCAGTCAGGATGCACTGATACGCTGCGCACAAAATATAAAACCTCCCTCCTCTTCGCTTTAAACCCTCGTGAAGTTGCATCAGGACGCTGTTTTCAGCGTATGAGTCCACAGCCGATTGGACTGTCTCATCATTGTGTTTGTTGTGTGTGTCAGACACATCGCTTACCTTGAGAGCCGGTTGCCAAGAGACACCGCTGCAGCTCTCTCAGCAGTTGTTTTCAGCAGCTGGCAGCGGCTTCGACGGTAGATTGTTTCACACAGATGACGGGCATTACAGGGTCTGATGTGGGGTTTTCAAGGCCGATACTCTAATATTTTTATAATCAAAGCTGCCAAAAGCGCCTGACTTTCTTCTGTATTCAGATGGGATTCTGTGTTATTACGAGTCTAAGTCTCCTACACATGGTGTACTCGTGGCTCGGTGTTGTTTCTACAGCTGTTACCAGACAAGCAGTGCGTGCATTCCAGTTTGACGATGACTGCTCTCAGACCATCTAAACATCTCGTGGAGGAAGAAATCAGGGCTCCTTTAAAGGAGTACACTGAGTTATCGGGAGATTTGTCTGCTGATAGAGACCAACATTAACCCGTGTTTCACTTCTGGATCATTTAATGGTTGGTACTATGCTTAAAGAGACTAATTATGTTGTTTCCCCTTTCCCTAAGTGTTCAAATAGGTTCCTGTGCATGTAAAAGGTCTTGGAAATTAAAAAGGTCAAAGTCCAAACCTACAGAAGCTCAGGTGCTGGCTCAGGCAAGTTTGAACCGCCCTATCAGAGGAGCCTGGGTAACCCACAATAAATTACGAACCTGAAAATGAACATAATATGTCTCCTTTAACTTGTGAAAAAGACTACATCATTTCCTAAATTATCTGGACACTGTTTTTTTAGCAAATGTTACTCAAACTGGCGTAAATACTGTATTTGTTGGGGACTATTTTCAGGTGCGGATATGGACTTTTTATGTTCACAAGACAGTGTGTGGTATCAACTCAAAATGAAATACAGTGTCAATGTTCATTGTAAAGAAGGAACATGTCACCAAAAGTGGCTCGCTGATGTGTTTTGAGCTCAGTGGCACAGAGAAATAAGATATCAGGCTTTGCATCCACAGACATTACTCGTTAACAGGATTTGTCTGGACAGTCAGAAGTGTATGTTGATGAGGTTCCCCTTTAAAGGTCATCGACATCTGCGTGATTTTGGTGGCTATAACCTCACCACTGTCCCGACCAACACAACACGAAATAAAGTGAAAGTCCAGAGTGAGGAACACACACGAGACAGGCTGCCTGAGATAAATGTTGACGGACGACAGCGCGGGAGAGAAAGAACAGAGACGACAGAGGCGGGCTGAGCGAAGAGGGGCCGTCGAAGAACAACAATGAGAGTAAGACTAGAGACAACATGAGAGCGGAGAGAGAAAGAGTGAGTGGCAGAGCTGATGTGGGTGTCTGTGTCTGACTGTCTGTGTTTGTTTAACCTGAATTTAAACTCCTCTCTCCCTCGTGTCGCCCTGCGGGGGAGAATGTCTGAACACGAAGGAAGAAGTTTATCCAGACGGCGATGAACACACGGACGTGCATCTCAACATGGACAAGAAAAGGGAGTTTGGACAGCGATCCAACACACAGACCCCAATAAACCACAAATATATGCACATACATTATTGTGTGTAAAGTATCTTATCGACTTTTAAAACTCAAATGTTGCCCTATAGCTTCCAAGACATGCTTTCATTTTGATTCTTTTGAGCGTCTTTGCACCTTCCCTGCTGTTGTCGCTATCCTTGTTTTTTTAATACCACAGCATGTCCTCATGCCTGATACTCGCGATCACCTCTACAAATATTTATCGGTGATGACCCTGTAGGGAGGACAAAAAGACGAGGACAGAGGAAGTGAGAAGAGGGGCAGCCTTTCAGTTTGTATCGTTACCAGAAAACAAAGACAAACCAAACCACTTGGCCACAGTTCACAGACGGCCTGTCCGCAGTGTTTGTTGGTGACAATGGCACACAGCGAGCGCTGCCAAGATATTATAATGCGAGTGTGTGTGTCCTTGGGTTTACAATGTCCTGATCGAGAACAATACCATGTCAGAGGCGACTGTGTACATAATAGATAGAGAGGCATTCATTGTTTGGGTTTCTTATTGAATAGGATTGTGATTATAAATGAATGTCTGTTTGTGGGTGTTTGTGAACCGTCGTCGTCGCCTGCAGAAAATTCAATCTGAAGTCCGAGGGAAAAGATGTCACTGTACTTGCATGAAATGCAAACATGACAACGCATCCTCGTATCAGAATGACTGAAAAGGTCGAATGACAGCAGTTCCCAAAACACCAGGATTGTTTCGTGACCTACGACTTGTGGTTTCACGCTGGAACATGAACAGTGTTTTCCTTGAATGAAACTCGTTTCAACTTTGTTTCACCTGATCATCAATCCCCAACTTCCTCCCTATACAGACTTTTTGCTCTTTGTACTACTTCCCCTCAATTTCTCCTTTGCAGCCGTTATTATTACCAGAACCAGTAGAGGTCGCTGCTTTGCAAGAAACCTTAATATGAGTCGTAATAAGCTGCTTCCATAGTTGACCTATATGATCGGTTTTCTGATGAGTTTCACATCTGTCTCCATGTACACGTATCCTAAAGATGACATTTTGTCAGTATTTCATGAATGGATTTTTATTAATATACGAATCTCAAGGAAATTGAATCGAATGCAACTGGATTTGGTTTTTGTCTTGAAGACGTTTCACCTCTCATCCAAGAGGCTTCATCAGTTCCTGCTCGCTGACTAGGCTGGGACTAACGTCTTCAAGACAAAAATCAAATCCAGTTGCATTCGATTCAATTTCCTTGAGATAACTATGACCTGGATGAATGAGAATATTCACAGGCTTATTAATATACGGAAAAAATCACAATCTTACCCTCACCTCAACCAAAATGAATCCTAACGGTGACATTTCGTGACTAGTAAACAAACTGAAGAAATCTTTTCCTAACATTAACCACAGTGATTTGTTGCCTAAACCTTACCACAGCCTGGATGTGAACCCTGGATTCTGACGTGACAGTCCCGGACTTTGTTCGCCCAAGCATCCTGACCACCGCCCCGTGACTCTCACCGGTCCATTAATGTAGTCTTTCAACCCAGTCGCCAGAATAAATGTTGGCAACGCACGTCTCTGCAAACGATAGGTATTTCAAAACTTTTCACACACGAGTTGAGTTTTCAGTTTTATCTTGTGACCACGCTGTGCTCGAGGCCTTGTTAGGTTTAGGCACAAAAATGACCTGGTTAGGGTTGAGAAAAGATCACGCTTTGGCTGATAACACCTGCTTTGGTTACCTGTTAGCATCAGATTGTGTTTTGTGGAAGAAAAAGATCACAACTATTTTCTCCGTCATTTGTGCAACATCTTGTTCCTTTCTGGCATCAAAACATGACTCACTGCAGAAAATTACCGAATGGCGAACCGCAAATAAATATTGCATTCTTCAGCGCTGACATGTTGTTCACTGCAAATGTATTAATAATTACTTTTGTGTCTCTGACTGAGTCAGAGGAGCTTACTTCTGTACAACCTTTGCACATCATTCCCTTTGGGTATGAGACATGACACAAAATCACTGAACGTGAAGCATGAAATTACGCTTTGAATGCTCACCGATCATCATTTATTAAAATGTTCTGTTTCGGTTAAACCTGGGCTACCTTTTCCCTCTAGTATGCTCGTCAACAATCACGACACGCACAAGCTATGCGGCTCCTGCTCTACGTGAGGAAGAAGGAAAAAAGATAGTCCAAAGAAGGAATGAATCATGTTTTTTTTCAGGCCCTGGTTCCTGAAACTCTCACACCCCTGACGCAAAACATTCCCACACTTCTTTCTCCTGTATTTCTTCATCTCTCTCTCTCCCGTACTCTGAACTGTCCAAATGTTTGTGTTACTGGAGCTTCTTGGCTCGGATTTTAACTTGACTTCCTGCCTATCTAAGCTTTAATCACTTTGTCTTGAACCCATATACTTCCAATATTCCACATAAATGTCATTCACAGTTATCTAGACTAAACAATTTGACAATTTAGAATCACTTGAATACTCAAAACCATTCATCATTTGTATTCTAATATTAATATCAGTGTGTGTCATGTGCCTGTAATTCAGGAAGTTGGGTGTACTACACTAGAAGCTGACTGGCTCCTTTGGCCTCATCTCAGCCCAGTGCAGACTTTAATCCCTGTCATGGTCAAACGAAACGCACAGCAGTACAATCAGCACATGCCTGCATTTCATTAACACCTGATAACCCTATGTCACATCAAAATGTGCAATAGCTGCTGATGGCGGCTGTGGCTCAGGGGTAGGGCCAGCATCTTGTTATCAGAAGGTCGCTGGTTCAGCACCCCTGGCCTGCATGTCCAAGTGTCCTTGGGCAAGATACTGAACCCCAAATTGCTCCTGATGTGCCGGTCAGCATCTTGCATGGCAGCCACCGCCATCAGTGTATGAATCACTGTAAGTCGCTTTGGTGCCCTAAAATGTCAAATGTAAATGTAAGCTGCGTTGGTCCACAGCACAAAACATATTTGTTTCACGATAATGGCCCTAAAAGTCTAAGATACTCACTCCTTATTTCAGATTTCATTTCCTCCTTCGTGGATAAATACATGCCCTTATGTTCTCCCACCAAAAAGACACTTTTTGTCGCGTTTGTATTGTTTTTTCAGAGACGCTGCCGTTGTCACCTCTCTCACAGCTTCTTAAGCTGAGTATTTATTTCCCCCTTGTTTGGCTCATTTGACTCGAGAGGAAACACTAAAGGGAACTTGCTGCCCCTAAACCCTAACCCACCCTAAAATAATAATAAACACACATCTGTTTCGGTGACCCTGAGCGACAGTGAGAGGAATGACTGGTGGAGCATGAACTTCCTGTCCTGATAGATGAGAAAATACACATAAGCCTACTCTAAATAAACATACAGACGCACACTTTCTTTCGTGGACCCTCAGACACATTAGGCCTCAGTCCTCCATTTTTAATATGTTACTTTTTTATTTATAAAAATTAAGTAATTGATGCAGTGTTAGTGACAGGGCTGAAAGCGATTGTGGTCCACACTGATATGTTGACTGGCGTGAATTCTGTGACTTTTGCGATCCTCTGGCTTTTCCTGTAGCGACCCTACAGGTCAAATCTAAGCTTTATTTGAATTTAGTGCCGGTTACTCAGATCAAGGGTCTGTGGACAGAGGGTTTAAGCGCATTATACAGATACAGATGTCAAGTACCCTGAAGCATTGTGATCGGTGATTTGGGAAAAAAAATAAAAATAACTTCACTTGAATTAGCTGATGTTAGCATGCCAACATGGTAAAGCCAGTGAACATGGTAAACATATTCATATAGCATGCTGATATTAGCATTTAGCTAAAAGAACAACTGTGCTTAAGTTCAGTGTGACAGAGCTTCTAGTCTAGATGTGGTATTATATCAAACTGCATTTATAGAATACATTGCTTATTATAAGATCCACAGTTTTGAAATAAACATCTATTTTGGTAACTGGTGTACAAATGTCTAATAATCGCATTGTCTTGTTCTTGTTTCCCCCTCAGAACCATGTGGAGGACCCTCACACTCTCTCTGATAGTTGCACTGGCATTGGGCACAGAGGTGAGTGTGTTTCTCCTCTTGCCATTCTCTGTTAATTTTAGCTAATTACTTTTTGACACCCTAACTGTGCACACTAGGTATGTCTCCACTTCCAGAAATACTTCTTTCAAGCCTGGCATCTCAATTCATTTTCAATTTCCAAGGGGCATTATCAACGAGCACAGACCAAAATGCCTCCGGATTGACGCTACGAGCAACGGAACATGTAACATAGCACAGAGCTAATTAACATGACAGCACAGCTCAAAGCACAGATGAAACATAAGCTTGTTAGCTTGCACTGTATCGTAGTTTCAGGAAGCTAGCTAGCTACTACTAAAGTTACTACAAGTTACTACAAAGTGGTGTTGCTAACGTCTTCAACCTAACACTGCAGCTTCCAGCAAGCTAGCTTCTGTATTCTGTCGAGTCACCAGTTAACATGGTCACTGGTTTAACCAAAACATGGGCAGTGCAGTACTGCCCCTGCCTTACAAAAGTCATAAATGGCTTTAAATAAAGCCTTGTGTATGTAATATACGATAAAGATACCGTTCAGCTGCTGGGTTGCTTATTTCTCACCTCAAATTCAAAATAGATTTTGGCGGACTGCCACAGGGAAATTAAAGAAAGTTCACTCACCGATAGCCTACTTCTTACAACAGAACCCTGATACTCATGCTCAAACCCCATTGGTTCACAGAGCACCATATCAAATCATAGACTATATAGGGCCTTTGTATCAAGCCCGTCCCATTTTAGATAAATGGTTGTGATTGGCTCACCACAAAATGTCTGAACATGAGTGGGACCAGACACATCTGCCAGAGCAAATTTGAAAAATGTTTGTCGGGTCCAAAATTAATGTTTTGTTTATCTCTGTGTAAGAGTTCTGACATTGGTTCCAGCTTCTAACAAGGTTTGTGAGAAAACAGTATAACCCTGTCGGTATCACGTGGTATCTGTGTTCCGTCAACAGTCTTGTAAGTCTCCAGTTTGTGGGAATAAAACGTAAAGTTGGCGGAGTTCTACAGTATGTGCCCAGCATACCAACGTTAGTTAGCTAGTTAAGCAACTTTAGCTAATGTTTGCTAGCTAGTGTTAGCAAACACATCACAACAGTGGGGTGGAAGATGGATGGAGAGATGTAATGCTATATTTAGTGGTTAATATTATCAAGAACACCTTTAAATATCCAAGTTTTTATCATTTACATTCCACATTGTCACAACTCTGATAAAAAGTGTCTGAATTTTTACCCAGGTGTCCCAGTCTGAGGATGTGGGGTCCATGCTGGTTGCCGACAAGGCGGAGGAGCAAGAGGAGAATTTCAATGACGTGCCCGCCGAAATCGGAATGTCCCGTCTACAGATCCTGGCTGCTCAGTTTGAGTGCTACCTGAAGATAATCCATGATCCACCACTTACAGAAGAAGGTGATACAACAGAACCTATTGTTCTATTATTTCACTATCACAGCCCAGCTGATAACAGCTGTCCATCTGGGACTAACATATCTGTAATGGTATAAACATGTTTTGAATGTACCGGATGGCAGATAAACGTTAATCGCATGAATCACAAGTTTAAGTGCTGATAGTTTTAATGAAATGTCTCCCTGCGCTATTGTTATCACTAACATTACCAGTAAAAAATTGAATGACAGGATATCCTTTTCAAAACTAATTCTTTTTCATTGTGCTTAGATAGCCTTTTCTGGGCTCCAGTCTCCACAGCGCTGTGTCATTGCTCTCTTATTCCCCCTTACGTCACGTAAGGGGGAAAAAATGCTCTGTCTTTTTATATTTCTTTAAACCAGTCGTCTCGGGTGGCACGAACCCTACAAAATAGTTTCAGGGGGCAATGTTTTTCGCGTGTGGAGAAAGCTAAATCAGCATAAAATAAATGCTAGCTGGCTGCTGCTAGCTTGTTTATGTTCGTACCGTTAGCAACAAGGTTAACGTTGGCGTAACATACCATTTCTAGCGTGTAGGAGCTCAGTGGTTGTTGTTGTTTCCTGTTGTGGCGAGTGTTTTTCAGAACCGCAACTGGCAGATGGCGGACGTAAAGGGGGAATGCCGCCTGAAATAAGTGCCAAATGGAAGGCTTACACCAACAGTCCATCCAGGAAATCAAACCATTGACAACGTGATTTTAGCGCTACATGCTTTGAATCCACAATGGAGACGTGAATAAACATTCTCAGATAAACTAATAAATATTTTACTGCATCTATAATATTCTTCCTACTACAATAATGGATTAATCTCATTAAAGCTTTATGTCAACCTTGAACCACTGTGTAGAAAACTTTAGGTAAATGGGTCCACCAGTTAGGTCGAGACTAAAATATGTCAGTAACTATCGGATACCATGAAATTGTATGGCCTAAAGTCACAGTCTCCAGAGGATGAATGCATCTGACTATGGTAAACCCCGATTTGATAACCTCGAGTGCCACCATAAGGTTGACATTTTTGTTTAGTCTTTGATATCTTAAACTTGAATACTTTAATACCAAAACTAATGTCATTCCCATCCGCCTCAGCTGTACTTTGTTCTTACTGCTAATGAGCAAATATTTGCATGCTCGTGAGTCATTTTGCGGGGGTTGTGATGTTAAAAAAGTATTTTTGGGCGATGGAATGCTCCATTTAGTGGCTCAATGTTACCAATAACAACAGTTTTACAGCTGCGTCTTTTGTAATGTAAGCTTATGCGAAAAAAGTATGGCCACTATGTTAAATTGGCTTCAAAGCCTGGCATTCTTCCTGGGGGCATGGACTATACAGCAGCATCTTTGGAATTCTGATTGCATTTGTTGTTGATTGAAGAAAGAATAAGACATTCCTCATGAAAATTGGTCCAGCGCATATGGTGTTTTTGGCCATGTCAGTGTCCTTGGGCGTTGAGACATGTACTGGCCTGCATTACTTTCTGCCATAGTCTCTGTTTGGATATGACCACTGGGAGTTGTCCAAGTAAGACACTGTCAACTCCTTCACACAGGGGCTCTAAAGTAATTAACTCGCCTAGTTTACCAGCTGATTGCTCCTATAATAAAAAGCTGCTGGCGGATTTCAGTGATCCAGCCTCCATGAGCGGTCGTCATTATTGTAGCTTTGTGAAAATCGAGCCTAATATAGCGCTTCTGCTTATTTTCATCTCTAACATTTTCTATAGCAGACAAGCAGCTTAATTATTTTAATTTTACCTTATGAATTCACACACATTTATTTAAAATTGCTTCGTCTTTACATTTCACCTCTGCTCAATACAGTGTTCAGGCTATTTGAATTTTTAATGAACACCTTATCTTCTCATGCTATGTGAACATAAGCACACACGAGCCAGAACATAAATGTCTAATTTTTTTTATAAAAAAAATATTATACACCTTATTGAATAAAGCATACGCATGTGCAATTTTAAAATAACTTACTTAGTTAACAGACTTACTGGACTGCGTACTGGTTGTCCTACCTTCTCACAGTTTCCAGTGTGTGCACGCACTAAGA
This sequence comes from Lagodon rhomboides, assembly GCA_039737535.1. Classification (NCBI taxonomy): domain Eukaryota; kingdom Metazoa; phylum Chordata; class Actinopteri; order Spariformes; family Sparidae; genus Lagodon; species Lagodon rhomboides. Next base: position 8,039,857 of record CM077792.1, on the reverse strand, counting down.
GAGAGAGATAGAGGAAGTGAGTCTGAAAGAAAGGAAACTTGCCCTTTGTCTCTTTCCCAGTGGTGTGTTACTCCCGCTCAGTACTTCACTGCCTTTGAAATGTTATTTTGTGCTCCATTTCCCAGCATGCCACTGTGCAACCTGGTACGGCCAGGTTTCCTGCTATTGTTAACGCGCTTTGTGCGGGCCAGCTGAGGTTAGGCACATAGTTTGTAGACGTGTCGCACGGCACTTATGTTGAATAGATAATTTATATGATTCATCCATCCGTGCAGGGACTTTATTAAAATTTTAAAATGTCCATACCTTCATGATTCCGTGTTGACATGTGAGCTACCAAACTTATTACACAGCTGTTGTAAATGTGTGTGCTGAGTGATTATACCTTACAGTGTACTTCAGTTTTGGTTGGTGTTTTCTCAAATGTTTGAAATGTAATCCAAACATATTATATCTTTGCCTGGTTACAATAAATGAATGGAATACTATGGTATAATATTTTAATGCCCCCTGTAGGATCCTACTGTAACCGTACGTGGGACGGCTGGCTGTGCTGGGGGGATTCAGCTCCAGGGACTGTCATGCAGATGTGTCCTGGATACTTTACTGACTTTGACCCTGCTGGTGAGGCTTTAAAATACACTCACTCACACACACACACACACACACACACAAAATCAGAGACTGCTGTTAATTATGCATGTCTTATATTTTCTTTTTGTTTGTATTGATATGGACTTTTTTTTTGTCATTTTAAACTTGTTCCAGTCAATGTGTTTTTTTTTTACTTCTGTTGGTTTATTTGCAATAAATAGAAATAAAAATCAAATAACAGCTACACCAATGCAGAATCACATGCAAATTATAGTTAGTATTTACTGTAGGGGTTGACCGATTATCGTTCCTGGCCGATTCCGATATTCAGCATTTTCCGATTTTCTTCCAGATTGCAAATAAAATAAACTAATTCAAAAATGTGCTACTTTTGCTCTGATGCAATATCGTCTCACACAATGTTCTGCCCACAACACCGTCTGATTGGTAACATCCCAATTAATAGCCTATGAATACTGAATAATAGGAATGTGCAAAGTCAGTGGTACCTACATTTACAATTTAATGTAGTAGAGAGGTAGTATGACATTGCACAAAAGGGAAATACTCAGTAAGTAAAGTACCTCAAAATGGTACTTAAGAACAGTACTTAAGTACTTAATTAAGAGTAAACTGTACTTTTAGGTTTATTCCATCACTGGATGTTCGAAATTTTGACACAAGACTTTTAATGTTTGAGCAAATATCGGTCCCAAATATTGGTTTCCAGTCTGCTTGATTTCTCATAATCGATATCACTATCGGCCCTGAAAAAGACCATATCGGTCGACTCCTAATTCACAGCGATCATGTCACCTGAAATCACCTAAATCAAGCCATGAAACATGCAAATGTAATGGAAATGAAAACGTCTTCAACAGAGAAGGTCACCAAAGTGTGCAATTCTGATGGCCAGTGGTTCCACCATCCAGAGAGCAACAGAGTCTGGACGAACTACACCCAGTGTCAGTTCTACACCAAGGACAAACTCACGGTAAAACACAACGAAAAGTACTGTTTGTGAGAGGGTTTCAAAGCGTTCACCATGCTTGTAACAGTTAGGAACACACACAGGCTCGTAATTAGAGTCATTTATTGGAAAATCAGAACCAAAAATCGAGGCTCTCAGTCCTCTTTCATGTGGACTGATGCGTAGTAACCATGAGACTTTGAACAACGCCCTCAAGAGTGGGTTGGTGCACTCCCGAGAGTGATGACTCATTTTTTCAATATTGTTGCATTTTCATCTAAGTGCAGATACAGTACAGACTCCAGGAAACAACACCAGAAGCTTTCATAACAGCTGTTGATATCTGATAGTCAGAAGTTACACGTATCCTTGGAGAGTTGAGCGTAACAACATGAGCTGACTAATGGACTCATGCGGTCTGAACATATAGGCTCGAGCTCTGGTCAGCCACGCTTAGTAAAGGAACAGCAAGCGGGATCAGATTCTATCAGCAGCAGCAATGTTCTGAACATTGCACTTTGACCGGCCCAGCGGAGCGAGGATGGTATTCAGTACATCTTCTTTCATAAAGATGCGCTGACACCAGCCAGCCACAGGTGAATCAGGGCGTCTGAATTAAAGTCGTATGCTAAACTTTGACCCTTAAGAAGTTTTTGATGAGTTGGAGGCTATTTTATGTCCTTAGCGCTGGATTTTTGCGTTACATCGCCTGTTTTTTTGTTGTTGTTAAAAGTGGATGTACAGGATCAAATTTGAAGATGTTGCCCACTGTTCTTCTCATGGAGGATAAATGGTTTTAATTCACCTCATGGTCACAAGTGCAGGTTGTACTGACTTGCGAGTCATTTAGGATTTGGTCCACCTGGTGGAGGGCGAGGCTCGCAGATATTTCTGTCATTGTAAACACAGTCTTAGACATTGTTCCGTGAATCTCATTTAACTGCCGTGACATTTGGCCAGCAGGAAACACTTTCTTTTCTCAGTTTTCCCAAAAGACTCGTATTCCTTACAGATGTTTCCTTTGCTTTCTTTCGTGCTGAAGATAGGAGACTGCGCTTTTGATGACATACTGTAAAGATGCAAACAGCGCACCTGCTTTCACCTGGATTCTCTCTTAAACCTAAACCTATAAACATCCCTCATGGGAGGTGAATTTATGTATTTATCATGATTTAAAACATTTTGTCCATCCAGTTTGCCATCAGTCTCTACTACCTGGCCGTGGTGGGTCACGGCCTGTCCATTGTGTCCCTGATCATCTGTCTGATCATCTTCTCCTACTTCAAGTGAGTAAGGACTTCTCTGACGTCTGGCCTGCCTTAACAGTTCTGCAGTCTTCATAATTCTCGTACTTTATTTGTCCTGTTTCAGTGTCATTGTGCGAGACATTGATGTCTTTGACATAATATCAAAACTGTTATTTCTTCAGATTCTGTTGATAATTTTAGTCAATTTTGAAGCTTTTTTAAATCTAAAATTCTGACATATTACACCATCAAGTCAAAAATGTTTGAATATCCAATATACCAATGTGTTGTAGCTATAGAAAGCTTAACTAACAAACTCTCCCTTTGCTCTCTCTCTGTCTGTATCTGTTTTTCAGGAGTCTGAGTTGCCAGAGAATCTCCCTCCACAAGAACATGTTCTTCTCCTTTATCTTAAACTCCATTGTTACTATCATGTGGCTCTCGCTCGTGTTAGATAACCCAGCCATCAACGCCAGCAACCAAGTGAGCCGCTGACTTTATCTGTATTTCACCTCATTACACTATGATACCTAAAAACCCAACGTTTAACATAATGGTGTGCTCATTAGGTTCGATAAGCCAAAATCTTAGGGCATTACTCAAACCGTGGGTGGTTCTTCGTTGAGCGACGTCTTACCGTTCTCTGTCCGTCAGGTGAGCTGTAAGATCCTGGCTGTGCTGGTTCACTACACGTCTACTTCCAACTACTTCTGGATGCTGTGTGAAGGCATCTACCTCCATACGCTCATCATCGTGGCCGTCTTTGTTGGGGAACAGCAGCTCTTCTGGTACTACGTCCTGGGATGGGGTGAGTCAGGAGGATCTGATGTTTTACTGGCATCTCCAAAACTATTTCCTTTTGTTTTTCCTTTTGTCTATCTTGTGGTCATGTCCATATCAACAACACACTGTACATGCCTATAATTACACTGATTTCCAATCATTTATACAATGTCTACAGTGACAACATTTAAGTATCATAGTGCATTTGCAATACCTTCCTGAGCACCACTCCCGAGTGCAGAGTTACTGCATTATCCCCTACGAACACAGTGACGACAAAGTCTTCCAAGTGGCAAAAAATGATTTACTTAAAAGTCCACTTGAATATATGAGAGCAATTTTACACTATACTTTACACTTCAATGCTCTTGTTGCATTGAGAAAATCCATTTTCAACCATAGTTCAGTGCAAAAATGTACCCTTGAAGCCTGGATGTACCCGTGCTTAGATAAGTGTTCCTTTCATTTCCTCTCTAATGCAGCCAACCAGCTCTTATGTATTAGTAATGGATTATTTTATGTCTCTCACAGCTCACATCTTTTTATATCTGTACGGTATAGCCTGCCTGTAACGGGCTTGGCCCATGTCCTACGTGTACAGTTGAGAAAGCGACTTGAAGTTACTTATTTAAAGGAACAGTGTAACATTTTGGGAGATTCATTAATTAGTTTTCTTGCCTGGAGTTAGATAAGAAGATTGATACTGCCTGTATGAGCAATATGAAGCTACAGTCAGCAGCTGGTTAGCTTAGCTTAGCACTGAAAAAAATTATATCTCATTTGTGTAATTCGTACAAATTGTTTGTTGAAAATCAATAATACATAACCCCCCAAATTGTCATTTTTAAACTTGGGTTTCTGTGGCGAATCACCAAAACGTCATACCGTATTCTGTCTTAGATTGTGATGCTAAGCTACGTAGCCGTCTCCTGATTGTAGCTCAATTGTGAACAGACAGAGATCTATTGATCTTTTCAGCTTGTTATCGTTCAACACAAAAGGGAGCCAAATGTGAGCACAGGGGATGAAGAAGGAAATGACACACAGGTGAGCACAGAATACAAGCAGGAAAAAGACAAACACAGGAAGTGGAAAGTAAAACATGATACACAAGGTGAGGCCCTCAATCAGACTCAACTCAGGACCATGACACATCTGACTCTCGGCAAGGAAGCTTCCCAAAATGTTAAAACTAATTGACCATACTCACACTACGGCCATTTTCTTCTGATGTCACGCTCAGGGTGGAAAGCTCGAATGTGTTACTGCTGCGTTCCAGGTTGCAAGTCCCATAAACGCAGCCTAGTGAATCTGACAAATCATTATCATTCCGCTGTTTCCTGATTGGTCCGGACGGTGATAGTCTGAACGACCATCAGGCTGTATTTCACCAACATATTTGATCATAAATTGGTGTCTGTTAGACAGCTAACAGCTAACCTTAGCATTCAACCACTTCCTAGCTTACATTATACTGTAGCACTGTTTGATAGTATTACAAGATATAACAGAAAAGGTGTATTCATTCTAAAATACCGACATATATATCAAGCCTGGAAGTGAAAATGAAAGCTAACGTTAGCTAATGGATTTTATAAAAAAAAAAAAAAAAAAAAAAGATGTTTTACTCTTAAATAGAGCCGGATGACTTTCACTATCCATCATCTTTTTGGTTGTATATCAATTTGAAACTGGTGAAATTGTCAGATTACCCACATTCATTCATCTTTCAACTTGGACCACAGCAGCATAACATTATCCCAGCATTCGTGCTTCCCAACCTGAGGAAAATGGCTGCCGTGTGAACATGGTCTGTTCCTTGAAAGTTAGTGAAAAGTACTCGGTACTTTTAATGTAAGAAAAACACTAATGACTAAATGTTCTGCTAACATTTTAAGGTGCTGGTTTACATTTGACATTGTTTTTTAATCCCCTCTGTGCAGAGATTTCAGGATGTCAGTCGCTCTGTGTTTTCTCCTCTTTCGCTTCAAAGGTTTTCCCATCGTTCCTGCTGTCACGTACGCTGTGGCTCGTGGGCTCTTCTTTAACGACAGGTAAGATATTTAATGTCTACAATTATTTTCGGGCCTCTAAACTGTAAGCCCAGGCCCAGATCAAGACCAGGAGTGTTGCAGTATGCAGTCGACTGTGTCGTCACTACAGAATGGGGTTTTCTCCCTCTCTCAACTTCATGTGACCTTCCTCTCGGATCACTGTGTGATCGTTTTCAGGCTGAGAGGAACTGAAAGATATTGATAAGCCTCATCAAGTGGTGTTTGTGTGAGCCCTCTGTCTGCTGAGTCTGCCGCTAGCGACGGCTTTCATTAAGCCCTTTCATGTCACTGTGCATGCGAAAGCTCATCGGAAAGGTGTCACTTTTTCTCTCGCTCGTTTCAGGTGTTGGATCAGCTCTGAGACACACCTGCTGTATATCATCCATGGGCCCGTTCAAGCTGCACTGCTTGTGAGTAATTAATCAAAGTATATTTTATATACTACTATAAAATAATCAACTAGATTTTATCCTGCCCCTTTAAAATATTGACCTCTAAAACTTCTACGCAGACGCGTAGCGGCAGCAAATACAGACTGGTAGAGTTCTTTTATCCGAAATTCAAAATGTAAATGACCTCCGCCGCGATAAAGATGCAAAAAAAAACACACAACTGCCAGTTTCTGATGCTGCTTTCCAGCCAAAGTCCAGCTTCCGAACCTCCAAACATTTCAGGTGTATTACTGATAGTCACCCATGCTAATAGTACTTGAGTAAAAGTCTTAAAGTATCTGATATTAAATGTACAAAAATCACATATATGTTGATACTGTATGCTATGGGTCGACTGATTACCTGCCTGGACGATTATCAAATACAGTGTTCAGTATTCTTCTGATAATCAGAATGTTTTCTTTTTTTTATCTGATTGCTGATATAAAAAAATATTCTCAGTCATGTAATCCGAAAATTAACTAGTAACCAAAGTTATCAAATAAACGTAGCGGAGGAAAAGTACAGTATTGGCCTCCAGATTGTTGCGGAGTGGAAATATGAAGAAGCAGAAAATGTACTCGAGTAAAGCACAGGTGCCTCAAAATTACCTGAGTAAATGTACTCAGTTACATTGCATCACTGCCCTCTGGCAAGCGTACACACACCTGAACCCTTAGCAGTGGAGCATGTTTGAACAAAACAGTGGAGGGAAACAACACCTGAGGTCACAGGCGCCATTATGCATTTTCTTTGGCAGGACGGAAACATATGTAAGTAGTCAAATCACTAGCCTAATAACTAACTATTAACTAACTACTGTCAGCTACAAATACATCGTACCCTCTCCCCATGGGTGCTGCCATCGTTGTGTGACATCAGGCATCTGGCTGATGTATTTGATCCGAGTTTACGAGTCACAAATTCCGACTCAGAACTCAAAATAATATGTGTGCTCTCTCCACTGAAATGCCATGCAGATATACAGGAAGAGAGGAGCCCTCCTTCCTTGAACTGGTTATGTGAAGGTGTAGTTATAGTGCCACCATCTGGCCAATTGTTGTGCTAGAAATGTGCCTTCCCTTCACCTTCGGTCAAGTCGAATGCTGTCTATCAGAAACATAAACGCCCTCTCTCTGTCCCGTCTCTTCCGACTTCCACTCCCTCCCCTAGGTGAACCTCTTCTTCCTCCTGAACATCGTCCGGGTCCTGATCACCAAGCTGAAAGAAACCCACTGCGCCGAGAGCACGGCCTACATGAAGGCGGTGAGAGCCACCCTCATCCTCGTCCCTCTGCTGGGCATCCAGTTCATCATTTTCCCCTGGAGGCCAGAAGGACGCATCAGCCGGGCCATCTACGATTTCTTTATTCACATCTTCAGCCACTTCCAGGTACAGAATCGACGATATTAACGCCAGTGATCTGCAGGGCGTTCCTCGTGAATGCATCTCAGTTTACGAGATTTTAAATGGTCTGTTTCGAACACATGGTGTTTGCTTTTCTTGGTAAAAAACCACAATGAAACCCCCTCCGTTTTCTTGAAGCAACAACATCAAATTAAGAGCTCTTAAACAGGTTCCATTCCACTGTAGAGCATCATATATCCACTCTACCCCGAGCAAAGGCTATTTGGCCTCCTGCTTTTGGAAATTCCACATTTAGATGCTCCTTGTATGATTTAATTAGAATTGGCATCTTGTGGAAGCCGGTTATAAAATTCACAGCAACTAGAGAAAAAGGAATTATGCTTCATTTGCTCCATTTGTAATAAATAAATAAATAAACTGAGTGATTTCACTGATTATATTATTTATCTATAGGAGTATCTCACTGACATCTGTTAATGTGTTCATATTTCATTTATGTTCTGTAACATTGCAGGGACTCCTGGTGGCGATTATATTCTGTTTCTGCAACGCTGAGGTACGTTAAATCAAATGCTTCATGTTTCAAAGAGACTGTAAATAGCTACGCGCTAACAGAGACTCCACCTTGATCATTAGCTATGATCCTGAGAGAAGATCAGGCGTGTAAGATCTGTCAAAAGCTACTTAGACTGATGTCTTAAACTAAAGCAAAAACATAAAATAAGATAAAATAGGTTTTTGAGAAATGTATTGAAGTCGACTGTCATTGTTGACGCTCAGGCCCAGACAGCGCTGCAGAGGAAGTGGGCTCAGTGGAAGTCTGCCTGGGGTAAAACCGGCTGGGGAGACACACCCAACACCAACAACCACTTCAACTACCACAGCTCCTCCATCACCGAGACCAGCCGCGCCACCATCAACCTGGAGGCGTCCGTTCCTGCGCCTCCTGGGCAAAACTTCCTGTCCAACGGGGAGCAGAAGAGCAGCAAGACGTGCAGCAACGGCGACGCGGACGTGTTCAGCAAGCTGGAGACCACCGACATCTGACGGGAGAGAGCCGAGAGGCGACGGTTGTGGTACCAAAAAACAAACACGCTCACTTATACGTGTAGACACACAAAGAGAAATACAGAGGTGGCAGGTGAATTTTCAAAATAAAGGTTGACTGATTGTACAAAACGTTCTGCAAAGCACTTAAAAAAACATGTGGTGCTCACACACACACACACACACACACACGTTTTTACTGTAAGAGCTCCACTTCAAAAAAATCAAAAAATCATTTATATCATCGTGTCATGAAGTCCACTTGTGTGTTTCAGTATTTTTGTTCTTGTTTTTATAACGTATTTCCTATCAGAAGGGAGAAAGGGGCAAACCTGCCAATTCTGATATCACAAATGCAGAGTTGTGTTTGTGTAATCCGTTGCCTTATGAAGCCTCTGCATGCTTAACCAGTGCTCCACTGTGACCAATAAACGTCATAGCCCACTGATGTGATCTATATGTTCTTTTACATGCTTTTATCTAAGGCAGATAATAGAATCTTCACTGGCCTGCAGAAAGCCAATATCCCCATTTATGCTATTCTTTTTTAGAAAATACAATCTACGGTGTTAACATGGTAGACAACAAAAGCAACACACAATCATTGTTCAAGATCTCCTGTATAAATGTAAGAAAAATAGGAATTACTCTCAATCAGAGGAAGTGTACGGTGACTGAAGGGCTTTACGTTTTGTACATGCACTACTTTATTTTTTTTTAATGGATTTTGGTCCAGTCTGCCCTACATAGGCAACAAGGTAATTAGGCCTATATGTTTGATACAATTTGAGGAAAGACCTAAAAATCTGACTTTTTTGTTTTAATGTATAAAAATGTATAATAGCATATAGAAACCTCTTATATACTTATACAGGGTGTAACTGAAACACTGAGCTAAAATCCAAAGTGTAGTAAACTGCCTTCAGGTTGAGTATTGCCAGGAGTTTGAGTAGGAGTGTCGTCATCATACTTCCTGCAGTCTCTGTCACAGCCAGCCAAAACATTAGCTAAACAAAAGCAACACGTTAGCTAAAGCAAGTTAGCTAAAGCAACATGTTAGCTAAAGCAACATGTTAGCTAAAGCAATTCATTAGCTAAAACAAAACAGTTAAAATGTCTGTGGTTATATCAAGTTAAAGCTAGCGAGTAATCGCAGCTAGCTTTAGCTAAAGCCAAACCTGCATTTATTTAGGCCTGCTGATTTCCCAGTCGTTACCTGTATTTGGAAACTATCTATTTTAATGACATCTAGTTATTCAGTTTGTTATTCCGTACAACTAAATGAAACAGTGGGCGAAGAAAGAAACGCAAACATTACCCAGCTAAAAATCCTGCTAACGGTAAACTAGCACAGTAGCAGTCCTGTCTTTAGCTTTTTGACTCTAGCCTCATGAAATTCATATTGTTTTTGCTGCGGTTTAGTTACCGTCAAATCAAGTGTAAATTCATTAAATTGTAAATCAATACAGATTTTAGTATCAGGTGGACAGACAGGGACCTAGTAAAAAAGATATAACTTTATGCTCATGTCCAACTGGATTGTAAATAATTCAAATAAAGCTTATTTTCTTAAACAAAGTCGTTAAAATGGGCAAGAAGGCTAACCAAAAAAAAGAAAAAAATGTACCCCTGAATTTTGTGAAGATTATCTTTAAGCAGCGTTGTAGCTACACTCTACATTTTAAAAGTCAGGAAACCGATTACCTCAGAATAACCAAGTAAACTAGACTATTAAGTGTAAGTTCTACGAGCTGAAACGTTTTAACAACTTAAAACTATTACTACTTGGTCATCTTGAGGTTGTCAGCTCCCTCAATTTCTTTCTTTAGTAAGATCACTGTCAGATTTACAGTGGATTACAGGAGCTATGATAATGTTTTTTGGCAGAAAACTTCAACTTCAGTTTTTTATAGTTTATTCGATTTGCCTTTGTAGGGCAGTAATGTTAAAAACAGAGGCCAATCTTTCCAAATATTAAGTTTGGACACTAAACTGAGGAAACCCTTTATGCCCACATTATTGCTGTAAAATTAGTTTTTTTTTATCATAGACAGTTGCTATATGTATTCTTAAACAAATCTTTAGTCTGACAGAATCATTATAATTTAGGCCGACATTTGTGGCAATAAAAAGACCTCATTGAATGTGGAATTGACTGCGTTGAAAGGGCTTTTCATGGCTGATATCAGCTCATGCAGCTGAGTAAGAGACAAAACTGTGGAATTCTATATGTGAGTAAATTTCTCCCTTGTGCAACGCGCTGCCTGCACGACAGCTAAAGATGCGTTCAAGGACTCTACCCGTTATTTTGAGCCTCACCTGATTTGACCCGATTTACTTCCGGGGCTAAATTATGCGCTGAACGTTATGGGTTAAAAACTGTCCTACATTGAAAACGGGAGCAGAGCTTTGAGTACAGGAGAATTACTGGTGCGGAGATAATAGAGCTGTGGGGTGCTGCAATCATTTCACCCCTACTGATTCTCTTCACTCACTCCATTAAAAACACGGCGTCGGGGGGGTATTTTGTGGGACATGTAAAAACACTATGGTGTGTGTCACAAATAGTCCCTCCAGCTTTGTTACAATTGATGGGGATTTTTTTTTTTGGAACAATTGAATTTCCTACAATCCTTGCTTTGTATTATGATATTCAATTTATTTTAATGCATCTGATGAAAACAAACAGAAAACGTGCTCCATGTTTAGAACTCCATTTCAAAAATGTTTCTGTGCCAAATATAGCTTTTTACAGACAGAACCACACTGTGCAAGTTAGTGTATAAATTGTTGGGAATACATTTTTTTTCCATCTCTACACTTCAGTCAGCATATGAAGGAGACAACTTCAAAGATGTGTGATGTCTTTATTATTACAGTGTCCAAATGCTTTGTAATATTCTGTGTTATTGTTGTTTTGATTCTTAAAATAGACCTTTTCCCTGTTTTTATTATTGTTACAATATGCTTTTTTTTTTCAAACACAACAATACAATTCACTGCCACTTTATGGAGATATAATTTAATAGTTTTTTTCCACTGCACATGTACCGTGCTGTGCGTACACCGGCACCTTTTGAATTTGGAACACTGAACAAGTCTTGTGCTTGTAGGTGACATAGTAGCAGATGTATTTAGTGTTCTTCCAAGCACATCGCACTGGGAATACAGATGTTCCAGTGTGGATATACAGCAGGGTACACTGACGCAGAAAGTTCTGTTAAAAGGCCTGTAGGTTCTCTCTCAGTTCATTCTGCACGGGGATCCCACCCTGCACAATGCTGCCCAGTAGAGAAAAAGCTGTCATGGTCATATTTGTAGAGAAATTTGACAAACATTCCAATAAAAGCTCAAAAGAAATGTTCGATTTAAGAATATGATTGTATATATATTTTTAACACTGCCTTTTATGCGTGGAAATAAAGTTGTTTGAACATAAACCCTGTGAGCTGTACTTCTGGATGAAAGTATTTGTTACAGTATGATTTCCCAAGGTTGATAAATGTCTTTGTTACAATATTATCCCACACTTACTATAACTACACTTCTGCTGTCATAGAAGGGAAACATCATTCATATGAAGTCTGTCGAGTTGCTGTGCAGACAGATTTCCATACAAAGTATATGAGCAAATTATACAATACGATGGCTTAGTGTAGCTCAAACTACATAACACTATATTAACCATTTAAAATGAGCTCCACTCTAGCCCACCATGAATGGAGATCTGACATTTAGATTTTAGGTTAAGATTCTGACTATTGCAGGTGTAGATGTGAAGTGGTTATAGAGAGTTTCAATTATGAGCATCATACGAGGCAAATGATCCTGCCGTTTGGTTTGTGAAAGCTACAGTTTTACTGATGTGCCGACTCATCGGCTGCTGTTCGTTCACTTTTGCGTTAACGTTGCCCGTCTACACGCAAAAGGGCGAGGTCCCACCGAGATTTGAACTCGGATCGCTGGATTCAAAGTCCAGAGTGCTAACCATTACACCATGGGACCGGATGGTACCGCCAAGATGAGTCGTCAGTTTATGAAACCTGTAAGTGAACCTCACATACGGCTTCTTATTTTCACATATGGATACATAGACACGTGAGTATACCTGTGTTGTAAACCTGTCCATGTCCTTTATACTGAGCTGGGAAACGACGACATAACGATTGCTCTTGAGTCGTCAGTGAAATTATCTTGCTAGCTGACGTCTGCTAATCCGAGTTTAGTTTAGCTGACATCCGTGCTTTTGCTCCGAAAACCCGCTCTGATGCTACCGACAAGCTAACTGAAAGTAGCCGAAGCTTAAAGAGCTCATTGTGCGGTCACACGCGTCAGTGCATCCATTGCTTTAGACTGGAAACGCCGCAAAATACAACAACATAGCATAAAAACACGACCAGATAGTGTTCTCCCTCTTAAACTAGTGTTTCGTAGTAACAGCCAGGAACGTTGGGTAGACTGGAGCAGTGTCTTCTCGCGTTATTTCACAGGTTTAGCTATACCACTATGGCTGAAGCCTTTATGCCTTCAGCCTGCTCTCTCTCTCTTACATATATTCTACATGTATGGTCTACTCATTTGGGATTTAAGGTTGTCAAGATACTTCTAGCCATCTATAGGTTGTAATGGGGTGTGACCTATCTTGATACTTGTATGTATCTTTGGTTATAGCTAAAGGCAGTCACTTTAAACTGTATGAGGTTTATGAATATCAGTATAATTATAATATAATTATAGTTATTATCACTATATGGCATGTACATTCAACAAGGATAAGTGTTTTAATGTTAAGATAGTGGTTGTGTGGTTATTGCTTAGTTGTAGTAACTAAAACCGCCACATGGGGGCAGCAGAGCATCTTTCTATCTATATCCATCCTATCTATCTATCTATCTATCTATCTATCTATCTATCTATCTATCTATCTATCTATCTCTTTGGGTTGTAGGCTATAGTGAAGGATTTCCAGCCTCATGAGCTTGTTGGCCGCTGCTGGTTACAAGGTCATATTTTCTAGCCTGCTTTAATCAATGCGAGAATAAATCTTTACTTGAGCTGTGTCTCTGCACCCAGGAATACTGGTCACATTATGTTTAACACTTCCAACGTGCACATTTTCTCTTTACGGAGATGATTATAATAACTCTAATAATAACATGTTCGTAATCATTATTATAATACGTTCCATTAAATCCGATACTTGAAAAATTCACATCGCCATGCTCACTGATCCTCCGCATTACAGTTAAAGAAGCTTGATTGTTTGTAATGGCTCAGTCTCTCTCTCTCTCTCTCTCTCTCTACAGCTCCATCCACCCACAGCTCAACAGAAAGAGTGCTGTGAGGATAGGTTAACCCGATGTCCCACAGCTTAGTCTATACCAACAGCTTAATGCACACACACTCCATGTCATCACAGTCCCTAACACGTGAGCGACCCACTCACTCCCATGACCCGCTGCTCCTTTAGTCCCATTTAAGACCAGTTTACACGCACGCACGCACACACACACACACACACACAGAGAGAGAGAGACAGAGATGGTTAGACAGAAGCACACGCAGACACACATTTGACCAGTGAAGAAGGATTGGTGGTAAATCAATGCGGTGGCGGACTTTGGATGCAGGAATATGACTGAGATCGATAGGATGCAAGGCTGTGTGATTATACAGAGTGTCACCGCTGCTGGTTCAGCCTATACCTCATGTGCTGGAAGTAGGTCAACCACACAGAAAGCAATTAATATTGTATGACTATTTGTCCTCAGTCTCCCCGCCACGTGATTTGTAATTTCTCACAGCGATCCCGAACGATCAGTCTGGTGTCAGACGCCGTCAATAGCCCATCCTTTTTACCTTTGGTGAAAAATGAAATAGCTCGAATCACTGCGATACAAACGGAATAATGAAAGGCCGCATGGAGAGATGTGAAGAATGAAACGTTTTCACACTTTCGTAACCAAACTGGTGTTGCTCTGTTTCCTCGGCAGATTGTGCGAGGCGTCGAGAGAGAGAAAACTTGTGAGGACAGGCGAATGTGTATTCACCACGAAGGTGCGCACATAATACACTGCTGTGCAGGCAGAGTCACGCACAGCGGTAGAAGGGTCTCCGTTCTTTCCTCCCCCCCTGTAATCTCAGCCGGTCAGCTAAATCCTGTTGGAGAGATAATCTCAACTTTTGCATAATTGGAGTTGGTCAACAACCAGACCCGGTGAGATAAAATGGATTAGTGTGTGACGGTACCTGTCACTAACGGTGACATGTTGAGACGCATACGGACGTTACCTCGTGACCTCTTATTCCATTTTAAATTCAGCAAGTCCATTTGTTTTTTGGTTCACATTTACGTACAAAATGTAGTACCATTTATTTTTCATACTTTATTTGCACATGTTCATAATCTAGGCCTGTTTATTCTTCTTTTTTTTTTAAGTAATTCATCTCTACAGCATCTGCTCTCCCTCTGCTGCCGTGACACCTATCAATAACATTTATCTTATCCGGTGTTATCCCTTGTTGGCTCAGGGTTAGCTCTGCACAGGGTTCCTAGAACCTGACCTGGGTCCAGTCCAAACAAGCGGCTGGTCAGTGTGTCACTGGGACTCAGCAGGTTTCCCTTTGGTCCAGTTTTTAGAGTCTGTCAACTGAAATCAGTGTAAATGTGTGAAATGAAGAGAGCTTCTTTTGAGGAGACCCAAAACAGTTCCAAATGTTCAATGTGCCAATAGAATCACTTGATGGCTATACTATTTGATAACCACCAGATTAATGTAGATTAAATACAAAGACAGATATCTGGGGTATCGCATAAGGTGTACAGGAACTCAGCTGAAAATAACAGCGCCGGTGAAACACACTGTGAAAAATGCACGAGTGAAAAATAAATCAAAGTTAAATTTAGAGCATACTCTAAATATAGTGCTTACTGGCCCGGCTCTTGCACGGCAGGGGACAGGAAGGCTCTGCAGCAGGTGATTAAAACCACTGAAAATCACCGGTACCATCTACGGAGCGTCGGTGATATTGGTAAAGTGGCCTATAATGAGAAATGGATACAGTGTTGGAGCACTGTTTCATATGAAAACCGCTCTGTGGCTGATAAAGCCCAAAGAAGTTTGACTTCCTGGACATAATTTCCTAGGATCCCCCGCATTAGAGACATCCGGTTTAGCCCCCGGCCAACTTGAACAGGGATAAACTTATTTAAGAGCCGAAAGGATACCAAAAGAATAAAGCACCCACCCCAGCCACAGTCTGTTCGCCCTGCTGCCACGGAAGTATCTCCTGCCGTACCTCCAGACTACAGAGCAGCTTCTTTCCCCGGGCTGCGAGGCTCGTTTCCTCAGCCTCCACGCTCCATCATGATATAGTTTCTCTACAACTGGCACAACCCTTGGGCATTGCGCATGAGAAAATGAAGTGAGTTGAATGTAAGATTGCGTCCCAACGATGTGTAAGAACATTCAGCTTTGATTCCCAACTTCAGGCAATCATAAGCGGCAATTTAGAAATATGCACGACTGATTCAGAGCGAGACAGTCATCAAGTGCATGCTTTGAAAAAGAAATGCTGCTCTTTCATAAAAATCCTTTTAGTCCCGCTGTAGACGGGAACATTAAGATAATAACGCCAGCCTGACCGCTGCTTCTCGAGGCAATTACTGTGGAAGGTGAAGAAAGGAAAGTCAACAAAGGAAGTGTCATTTTGACTATTAGACATGTGACAAGATGACAGCCACAATTGGTTTTTAATGCTTGTTAAATGAATCATGGAGTGGTGGGGGTGACATAGTTATCACTTTGGTTGCACTTTAATAATCTCACTTTCTTAAACTAATCTTTTTTATACTGAATGTATACTGTTTGGTCTAGCCATTATGTTTGTCATGTTGTTCCAACATCTTTTTAGATTTCTTATATGAGTGGAAGTAAAGGGTAAATTAATTCCGTCTACAGACGTGCTAGCGATTCTTTTAGGCTGTAGGCTATGTAGGCAGGGTTGTGTTTTGAGCTAAATGCTAACTTAGCTGTCTAACATGTTTTTAATGTTCACCGTCTAAGTTTAGTGTGTTAAATCCTGTGTGAAGCCAATCATCAGTAGCGGTTTATTTTAGGCCGAACAATGATCTTTTCCTAAACCTTACCACATAGTTCTGGTGTCCTAATCCTAACCAAGCATCCTCCATCCCTAATTTTGAAAGTATAACCAGATGTTGCATATTTGTAATTGCTTACTTGACCAGGGAATGAGAACGTGTTGTTTTTATGGGTTGGCGGGTCTAAATGCAACATTGACACGGTGGACCGGCAGGTATATTACACGGGTTGCAGAATGCTGAGGCTGATGGGAATGCCATTATTTTTGTAGGTTTAGATTTAAATCGTGACCCCACGCTGGAGCTAGCTGAAGAGTCAGAGGATCCGTCTAATAGTTGTCAAGATATTTCAGTCTGGAGAAAGGAGTGGACCAACCAACATTGCCATCTGCTGGTATTACATTTCCTTGATTGCTCCTGAAGACGACGTTTTTTGTCGTGATTCGCTCGACCCTTGGTCTTCTCCTACGCACCTCCACCATCAACAGATGCGCAAAAGCTTTGCTCTTTGATTTTAACAGTCTCTAGCTTCCTTTTTTTATTACTTTTACCTCCTGCAAAGCTGAAACTAAGCAAATACTGACAACTTCCTCCCAATAAACAAGAGAGCAGCGGTTCTACCTTCCCCCTAACGTCGCAGGCTATAACCAGCAGGAGCGTCTTGCTGTGGTGTGCCTAGTTTGTTTTCAACTGGACGAGACTGACGGGAGGTGGTTCCTGAGTTAACCGCTGAGAATGTTTGTTATTGGTTGAAAACTTTATTTTGGAGATGAAACTGGACCCAGGGTGTATCGGTAACTTTAGCTTTAGCTTGTTTTACTTACCCCCGCTATCTTTTCTCAGCTCTCGGCTGTGCCCAAAGGCCTTCTTCAATATGACTCATGCGAGATGCTTTTTAGAAAATGTGTGATATCAGCAACAGGCTATCAAAGGGCCAGGGCTCAAAACAGACACATCTGCTGCACACAGGGTTAAGGTTAGGTTTGGATTAAAGTTAAATGAAAGGACTGACCACGGGAGCACCTGGGCCTGCAAAGTATGTCCAATGTGCATTTTATCCACCACCGTCTGATGTTAGCCAAGCTCTGAAAAAGTGTAGCCACAGGTGTTCAAGAGATAATGAGGCAGTGTGCAGTGACAATGAGTCACACATGGACAACGCAGTCAATATAAAATGTTTTATGGGTCAGTTGTCATCTTGTTTTGTTTTAGCAGGGATTTGAGGTTTTAAGTGAAACCACTCTAACTCTAACTATTGGATGGATTGGAACTGATTAGCAAATGTTAGCAAGCTAAGAAGCTGAGGTAAGATGGTGATCATGGTCAACACTGGGTCGAAAGCAACACACACAACCCTTGTTTTACCTTTTGTTGTGGTGCACAGAATCAAATCCCCTCCCCAAAATCCAATGTTAATGAAAAGAGTAGTTCCTGCTCTCACTTCACCTCTGCATGGTTTAGTCTATTAAAAAGGGAAAGATTTGCTATCAAAGATCTTTCTCTAGATGTCTCTTTCATTGAAATTGAACATGGTCAACGTTACCTGCTAGTTAAACATCAGCATTTGAGCAGTGTAATTGTGAAAATGTCAGCCAGCTGAGTTGGCATTTAAGCTCAAACAGTTCTGCTTTGGTTAATTGCAGCCCAGTTGCCAGAATCACACAGAATGTACATTTCTGCAAACCATGAATAAGTTGAAACTTCACATTTCTTAATGTTTCAATCTTTCTTAAGGGTCAGTTTTCTATATTATGTTGTGGCTAAGGCTGTGCTAATGATCTGGTTAGGTTTAGGCACAAAAACTACTCGGTTAGGGTTAGGAAAAGATCACATTTTGGCTCGAAACACCTGGTTTTGTCACCGCAAACACGACTGGAGATGTTCCGAAGTCTCTTCAGAAATATATGTTTTTTGTCAACACAAACGCGGCTAGAATTGGTACCGAGGTCTCCTTAAAGATATCCAGTGGTTTCACCCTTTCACCCTCTCCCTGAGTTTGGTCTTCTTAGGTCTTAGGTTAAGGCACCGAAAACATCATGGTTTGGATTTCAATAGCCTGCCTGTTTCGTTCGCTGCAAAAAACGCCTGGAAGTGTCCCCAGGTGTCCTTAAAAAAAGCACCCAGTTTTGTCGGCACGATAACGACAGGAGATGAATTGCCCTCCCGCGGAAAAGCAGCTGGCTTTGGTCGCCACAATAAGCGCTGGAAGCCTCCCCACAGAGTCGAACCGCCGTCGACCACCTTCGCAGCCTTGTGCTGATGAGTACATAATGTGAACGTGTCATGCCACATACAGCCTTGGTTGTATCTGTGGTTTGCAGAAACATCAACAGCTAACATTAACATTATTATATCATTAAAATTCCGACTAATCTCGTTGATAAGATTAGTCGGCCTTTTGAAAACCCTTTCGACACCGACACACTGCGGTGCCATCACACTGTAGAGTCTACCCACATGAGCACTCCACTACAAAGGGGTTCTGCTATGAGGCAACAAGCCCGAGGACTAATTTCCCAGCCCTGTGGTGAACCCTTGTTGTTGTCAACCCCGGTGCTTCATTCATGTTATTGCGGCGGTCCTCCTGCTGTGTCTCTTCTTGGCTGTACACAGTGGCCTGGCTGTGACTGTGACCTGACATGCTCCGGTTGGATCGCGCAACCTGACTTCAACCTGGCAGGAAGGCAGAGACTGTTTATGTAACGCACACAGCCTCAGATTAGCACCTTTGGACCCGCGCTCCCCTTCTCAGCCTCGCTCCTATAATCTCTTGATCTCATTTTGACACCTCTCTCACTCCCTCTCGTTTAAATGGGCAGGACGTCTCCCGGCGGCTAATGATTTTTCTCTCGCCTGCTGTCGTGCATGTTTTTCCGCCCACTCCCATGCCTTCCTGTGATGTAAAATCCCCTATATATGTCTTTAAGGGTACAGTACAGTATATGAGCTTTCGTTTTTTCCCTGCTTCCCCGGGGCAGCGACTGGCCTTTTCCCCTCGGAGTCTCCACATCTCCTCCTCCTCCTCGTTCTTTGTTCCTTCCATCACCTCGCCCCCCTGCCTTCCTCTCGCTCCACTCTTTTGGCATGCAATGTTCCTTCATTGCACTTCTGTCACATGTGATCTAGTCACTCACAGTCCTGGCTTCACACCCACTTGGCCGCGGAGAGAGTCACCTTGTTCGACCTATGCAGCAGAGGAGACAGTAGCAATGTCAGGCAAACAAAGACAAGGCTCTGGGTGGATGTTGCGGTGGAAGTCGCCGTTGACCATTGTTCTGAAAATGAACCCGATACCCCGAAAAAACTTCTTGAGATCATGATCATGACTTCGGGTTTTGCGCCGGTTATTTAGAAGCCTACGTTACTGACTTCATCTCATTGCTGTTATTTTAGATACTAAACATTTGGTGCTCTCTGATTGCCGCATTGTTGCTCAAGAGTTTATTTTGGCCTAGTCCGACAGAGCAGCCGGACACAAGCACAGTGCGTCCTGCTATTGACAACAGTCAATAATGTCACTGACAATCGAGAGGAAAAAAGCCAGAACAGACGTTATGAGGCCATTTGGCAAAACCACAAAATGAATGTCAATTAAAAGACATGAGTTAAACGGTTCTGTTCTTTATGATATTATATTGTTGAGCTGTCTACTTACATTATCCCAAAATGTTTCCAACAATGGTGACCTGTCGCTACAGGAAGTCAGCAAACGAGGCTAAACGCAAAGGGAATAATACTCATCGCTACCTCGTCTGTGAACACATGGGCCTGAGTCACTTCAGATGCATTTTCATCAGCAGTGCTGGTTGTTATTTGCGCTCACTCTCGTGTTTATTGGCCCCCCCAGCGGCCAGATCGCTCTGTACCGCACATTAGCCGTAAGCTAGCGGACAATGTCACGCACCAAGGTTGTGTGTTCAGGTCGACCTCTCACCGAACTCTGTTTTGTCTCTCTCGTCTCCTCCCCCTCCCCTCTCTAACGTTGTTCGTGTAGTTAAGTACATTTCCCCTCCAGCTCCAGTCACCAGTTAGCAATACTGACCACTGATCGCTGCTGCAGTCAGGTTGATAAACAGGAGTGAAGAGAAATCCACTTCTTGGTGTTTATTCCTTTAGAACATCTGGCTCTTCACCTGACTTCTGATAGACGGACCCGTGGCAGGAGATATGACATATTGTGCTTTTCAAATGTGTTCATTATGTTGTTTTATCACTGTTTACTGTTGTATCATCGCAATTTTCTCCCTCTTTTATTACACTGCTGCAATTTCGTCGAAGGGAGCACGCTGAGTCTAATAAAACACATAATATTGGGAACCCGACGGTTAACGAGACCTTTCATCTCCGTGTTTAATTTGTCCCAGGACTGTCCTTGGATCCCGCCCGACTGCTCGCACCGCTGTCCTGCATCCCCGCTCTCTTTTTGTTCCGACTGTCTTATCTGTTTATGTTCTGCGCCGTAATCAATGTTCAGAATCAAAGGTTGCAGCTGTACTTTAAAAGGATCGTTATTAATCTGCCCTGACACTTTTTTTTGTGTGTGGCTGCCAGGGCCCTAAAATGAACATCTGGTGACTCGCCAAATAACAAACAACGCGGCTTCTGAACCGAGGTGTGATATCTTTTGATCAAAATCCGGGATGTAACTATATCCGCGCCTGCTCGCCACAAAGAACGTGAAAAATGTACAAATCAAAAGAGAAGCTGCGGTCTCATTATCTTATTGGGCAGGTTGCCATCTCCTAAGTGTTTATTATCACACGATGTTTCCTCGGATCTCAAAAGAGATTCTCTCGGCCTAGTGGCTTTAATAACCTTGCGGCAACCGACAGCAGCCATTATGTTAGCATTAAATCAGATACTTGTCAGACTGCTTATCCCTAAATGCTAAAGGTAGATGCAAATGTCTTCATAGAAGACTCAAGATAAAAATGTTCACAGTCGATTGTTTTCTATTTTCCTTATTTCATAACTTTACTGTTTCCTTCTTATCCTGAGAAAAAAGTTCAAACCAGTGTTTACGTGAAATGATTTGTTTTTATAGGTGAACTTAACTCTTTTCTAGTTGAACCTCCCTTGACTAGAAATACCAATGTGTTATAGAGAACTGAATACCAGGTTCCGAGATGGTGCAGCATTCCTTCAGAGTTGCTCGTTGGGTTCAATGGAGGAAAAAAGGTTTCCAGGCTTCTACAGTTTTGAGCCCGTAGAGCAAAAACCTTTTCCGGCTGAGCTGGCTGACGGCCGTAGAGATGGGATTCAAATGGTGCTCTAAAAGGACATAGCAACAGCAATAGCACAAGTGCAAAAAATCAACAAAAGTTAGCAGATCAAAAAATACACTCAGTCCAAAATGGTTGATGCCCCCTAAATGTTGTTCCATATAAATTCAATGTTTGATGTATAATTTTTTTTTTATTCTTTACATGTGCTTATTTTTATTACAGTATGTATATATATATTTTTATTTTATTTTATTTTTTTATTTTACTTTTCCAAAACCAAACCCATGAACAAACAGCAATTAACCATCCAATGACCATACAAAGGCAACAAATCAAATAAGCAATTTAAATCAAAATCAATTAGACACAAACAAAAAAAAAAGAAAAATGAGAAACAACACTGAGAGACTCGGGACAATATCTCATCTCAAGGATATTATGGTCAACACATCCTCAATACAGGAAGACTAAAGGTGTACAATCACTCTGGAGATTTTTCAAATAATCCAGATATATGTCGTAAAACATTTTGTTCTTATTCTTCAACAAAATAAATCATTTTCTTAAAGGATATACAGTTAGTAATATTAGAAAAAACACATTCCAATATTCCAGTATCACCAGAGTGCTAACTGCTTCTAACTCAATTCTTTTCACACAACCATGACTGTAGCTACTGTTAGCTTGTTAGCTCGGTTAGCCGTGCAGCTGGCTGGACTACCAGGGGAGTGTCGGTGTGCACCCAGCCTGCACAGGAGCTTTGAACCGGTGGGAGAGAGAGTCCTTCGGGCAGCATGCGAACTTCAATAGATACATGCAGATTTCCTCTGTAATTTCTTCACATGGTGTTTTTAGTTTTATTTATTTTTTTTTTTCAATGTTTTCAACGAAAATTCTCACATATTGCGCCTTTAAGGATCTGATTAGCACTTCAGCATTCTGACGTCTTCAGAGCATTTACACTGTTTCTTTTACACTGTTGAATTAGAAAAAATGTCGACCGCCAGGTAAAACCCTCACAGTAAATATGAAACATACATCAGCCAAAGTCAAATCAGGTAAAAAAAACAACAAAAACAAGAGTCCCTGTACAAAGAAATTCTTCCTTTGCCTTCCACTCTGAATGTCGTTGTTCAAGTGAGAAACAAGGTATAAGTGAAAAATGTTAATAAGAAAAAAATATAGGAAACAACAACAAAATAAGATAAAAATATGCACAGAAGATTTGCCATGTACAACATGCAAATATAGATTTGCAGTACAGATATACAGTAAAATACAATATACAGTATCACACAGTATAAATAAATATTTAACTGCTGTGCACGTCAGGGTGGAACGCTCTTCTCTTCAATCATGAAGAGAAATCATGTGTTTGAAATATGTCATTCAGTTTATAAACTCTGAAATGTGTTATTTTATAGAATCTTTCTAACTATACTCACTATAGTCACTGTATAATGCATGACGAGCATTACATTTATCATAACCACGTGCAATCTGAGAAGATAATGGAGGAGAAGTACAACCATGTGTCATTTCACTGTCGAAGGCTCACAATCAGTTTCATATGTGATGTTTTACAAAGCTCACACACACACACACACATCACAATGGTAACCACATGTAATAATATCAAATGATTAAAGTAGCATAGTACACATGCTTTACATGAACATAACACAATTAAAGCGTGTTTTAAAAAGGATGAATAACCAACACAAGGTGAAGTTGTTTTTGCGCTCTACCTGGTTTAAATTTGCGTTTCGATCTCAGCGAGTCTGATTCGATTTAATCCCGGTCGCATACCGCACCAGGCCCCCGAAACACGGCCCGTGACTTATTCCCGGGTCCCGGACCGTATTTTAAGAAGACACACAGTTCTTTGACGAAGACAGCTGCCGAACACATGGCCGCCTCATCGAATCCAGACATATAGTTACGCCTGCAGCTCTCAATTTACAGTGTTTTAATTTTGTTACACTGACACAATTATGTGGCCTACATTTTTCTGAAGTGCTCCATTTTTTCCTGGCATCAAATTAGATGCAAAAAAAAACCCGGGGAACAAATTTGAACAAGGAGAAAAAAAAAAAGAATCAAATGAGCCAGCGCAGGAAGAATAATGATGCACGGGACAAAAACATCCTCGAGTCCAACTGATCCAAAAAAAAAAAAAAAAAGCTTCAGTGGAGTTTTTGTCATTCCTCTCGCCCCATGAAAAGCTTTCATTCTGCGTCCTGCAAATCATAACCGACAGAGTGCAGAGCTGTTTGCGAGCGCGGCACAAAGACTATTTAACAGCGGCGTATTATTGAATATCATTTAAAGGAACACAGACAAATCAGTGTCCCGCTCTTCTTCGGCCAATTATGTGTGTTGACACTCTCCCAGACGCGAGACTTTTTATCCAACGGCGTCATTATGCATCCTCACACTCCGGAGGCCGCTCACCAATGGGAGGCTCGCCCCCAGAAAAGGGCGCTATTCAAACACCGCGCAACACAAACACTGCTCGCTCATTCCTGCGGAGCAGAAAGAGCTCTAAATCTGTCTGAAGCTGTGTTTTCGCTCCCAGACTCCCTCCAGGTGGAACACCTCTGATAAAACCCACAGGCTGCACACTGTACCCGGGAGAACTCCCACAGACAGGCTTACACTGTGAGGTGTGTGTGTGTGCGTGTGTGTGTGGAATGAGACGGTCAGACAAATAAAACTTGAGACATAAGGGAAAGCATCTCAGGAAGAAAATACACGTGTGTGTGCAGTACCTTCAATTTCAACCATCTTTAGTGTAACATCAAGCAAGAAGGGGAATAAACGTGTTTCACAAAATGTAAAATATGCCTCCAGCCTGTGGTCGTTACAGTAAGGAGTCATAAAAATAATATTTTTTAAGCAAATATTTAATAAAAAAAAAAAAAAAAGTTGTTTCCTACAGTCCTCAATTGTGCAAAACCACAGCACAAAAGTAAAATAGCACTGGAAATAATAATCAAATAATCTAAATTTGAAAATCTTTCTATGATCTCCACCCTGGATGACACCTCTGATTGGCTTAGAGAGCCCCGTTCCTGTAATCCACTCCATCTTAAGTGGTTTGCTGCACAGAAGAACAGTGTTAATGGTCTCATTTTAGCACTTTAAGACTTGTGTGTGACCACACGCTGGACTTCGTGCTCTTGTGGCCTGCTCAGAATTTTTAACCAAAGATTCTCTATTTTTTAATTAAAAGAGGTCAGTGTTTCCCGCCCTCTGGAGGAGCATGTCGACCATCGTGACACATTCACTTTCCACCGAAGCTCAGGCTAATTAGGTTTCTTGACGGTCGGCAGCTTCTTGCGACCCCCTGCATCCATACAAAGGAGGGGAAATTCTCCATGTAGGACTCTATTTCCTAAATAGATTATATAGGAAAGATTATTACTTAGGCTTTTGAATTCCCAAAGGAACTTAAGCCATGAGTAAAAGCCCTCCATCATCTCCACTCTAGTTCTAAATGTCTGTCTCCGTGCTTGCCGACTGCTTTATTTTGTCTCACGACTGTGCGCCCTATCCAGCACCACTCCCTTCGCCTATTTTGAGGTTCCATGGGTGCTCGCTGGGTGTGTTCCCACTGCGCTGGTGATGGTGATGGCGATGGTGTTCGGCCAGCAGGCTGGTATGCGCGGCGGGCGACGATTAGAGCCGGAACATTTTTCCCCTCTCGCTTTGTGAAATGAGGATTTATTTCAACCAAACCAGAAGAAGTGATGGTGGAGAGACACGCACAGAAGGCTCTGGTGAGTTTTGATTCGTTCGTGTTGAGTTTTGTTTGGACTGCTGTATTTCTACTTTTGTTTTTTTTACATTTTGTGAGTTTATTCTGTTTACGACGCATGGGGCACCATTGGACTGTCGCCTGTTGTGGCGCAAAGTGACATCACTTATGACGTTACATTACATTGGATGGGGCAAGACAGGCCGGAGCTAGCTGGTTAGCATGCTAGCTTTCGATGACACCTGTCTTTGGCGAGGTCAACAATGTTGTTTCTTCAGTCTATATTGACAATGTTGGTTCATTTTTTTTTAAATTTAAAGTTCTAAATGTTCTAAACTAAATTTCTGGCCGTGTTTTACAAAATCGCCTCTTTAAGTTTGAGGGTTTTTTCCTTTGTTTTCCACACGTTGTTTAGGAGGCTGAAGGCTGTTCTTGCTCTTCCCGTTCCGGCTTTGACATCTTCCTCTGCTCCTCTGTGTGCAGTAATTATGCCCCCAGGGTAAATAAATCCGTCTACCTCCTGTTGTTCATGCGCCATAATTATTGACGCCTCACTGTTGTTATTGATCGCCATGATTTAGTTTTTCTAATTTCTTCAAGGGAATAATAAGGGGAAATGTTAGATTTCCTATGTGTGGAAAGCAAACATAAAATGCTTATTATTGCGCTCGCTTGCTTTATGTCTGTGTTTTCTTTTTTTTCTCATTTTCTTCTATTCTTACATTGTCTTTTTCTTTATTATATCGTCTCCAAGTGGGCTTGCTTTAGCTGCTAGGCGTCCGTAGGTGAGCGGAGTAAGTAAAAAACACAATTGGCGAGCTAAGTGGGTAACTTGGGTATGCCGTAAGTGCACGACATGTGCAAGGGAGCACAAACCTGAACCGGGCAGTCACCATACAGCAAGTGAGCAACACACGAAGTGCACGAGTGAGTACATAAATACATAAAACAGCCGGTGTGTGCCGAGGCGGTCGGGTACATGCAGGAGTGATTAAGTCAACACCAAGCCGCAAAACGTACACACGGCCCCCAGTAAACGGGAGTGTGTGCGCGCAGCGTGAGCGGCCGCAGGAGGAAAAGTTCAGTCGGGGTTCAGTCTGTGCGTGCTTCTCCCAGCGCCGGGTTTCTCGGTGACATCAGTGCCTCTCCCTCCCCCCTCCCTCTCTCTCAGGCCTCCTTCTGCAACACTAGCGTGCAACAAATCCAGCATGCGGGGACACTCTTAGTCAAACATTTACCAAAGGCAGGTCAGGGAGCTAACGGCGCTGTCGAGGGGGGGGCCCTCTCTCTGCTCTCTCCCCCCGCCGCACATTTAAAATGAACGCAGATCAAACATTCACACGTGGGAGCTTCTGGCTTTTCCTTTCGCCTCAGATCACCGCTGCTTACGCTCCTTAAGAAGGCCTTAAACACTCATCCGGATCGACCGAGCCTCGTCACTCGTGCACACGCACACCCAAACAAACAGCTCCCCCCCCACCGTCTCGCATGAAAGATTCAACCCTAAGCGTGTCAGGGAGCTCGTCGCTTTTTTGCCTGGAGAGCTCCTCCGACGAAAGCCGGTTTCCTCTTTTACCTCGCAGGCTTTTTTTTTTTTTAAACTCCACGTTTTGAAAAATTAAAAAGCGTGTCGCCTCGCGTTGCGTAACAGTCGCGTGGTTATGAAGCGGCAGCAGCAGCAGAACTTCATCAGTGTAAATACCAGAGCCAGGATGTAAAGGGCAAAGTTCCGAGTGGTTTACGAAAAGAGAATTCAAAGACGCCGCATTAAGACGTGAAAAACGTCATGTGCTCGACTTTATCGAGAGCGTGCATCTGCGTGGAGCACTTCTGTGTTTGTGTGTCTCTCTGTGTGTTGCAGCAGGCCTGAGTCAGGAGGGGTTGGCACACCAGTGTGTAATTTTCTATGTATAACTCTGGCTCCGAGGCTTTACGGTCAGGGTTGCCAGTTTGTGTTTTTCTCCCTTTTTTTTTAATCTTTGAAAAGCGAGATCGAAACACGACGCAGGAACACACAGGTTCCCGTGAACACACTGTACGCTCACGTGACTTCGGGGAACACACACTCGTCCTCCTTTTTGCCCCCGCGGCAGGAAGAAAAGGAACACTTTCTCGAGTCTCCCTTACCTCCTTTAATCCTGCCGCTCCCCCTCTGGGGAAATTATGCGGGATAATGTAGAAAGCAGTTGAGCTTACGCAGATTTGCACCTGTTGTCTTGGAAGGAGAACAAAACATCTAAAGAGCAGCCGGTGCTTTCACCGGGGAACGAGCGGGAGCACAGGGGCAGTAAAGGATATTTTTCTTTTATTTTTATTTAGGGTTTTTTTTTTTTTCCAGTTCCAGAGTGGGTGGGATCATTTCGGTTTAGTTTGAAGGTTCATTTTTAGTAAGAGCCCTGTGATTTTCCTATTTGTTCTTGTGAGAAAACAGGAGGCAGTTGTCAGGGGCGAGATTACAACTTGCACTTTCTGAAGGCGATCCGCTCGCAGACATGGAAACTTCCCAGTCTAAATAAATATACACGTACGCCAGTGCCTCCTGACGCTCGTTGTTTGGACGCTTTTAAACAAACTCGACAAAAGACTGAAACCCAAGAAATTGCTGGTGGATTTTTTTATTTAGGAAAAAGAGGCCGTATTATTGTTCTGGCCACGACCACGGTCGATTTCGAGATTCCTTTGTTTGTTTTGAAAGGCACCGCATGAGCTGGCATCAGGTTGCGTTTTCGGACCTGCACATCCCCTGCTCCACCTCCACCTCCACCTCCACCGCCACTCGGATCCGCTGACCGACCGCCGCTCCTCCCAGTCCTCGCGCTCAGCTCGAATCCAGAAGTGATTCAGTCTCTGGCCTCGGACTGTGGAATAGTTTGCCACTAACAGTTTAATCACCCCCCTCCACTGATGCATTCAGAATCCGCCTAAAAACCCATCTCTGTTCTCCAGCCTAGGCATTATATTATAAAAGTGCCTCATCACTCTTTGGTTTGCATTGTCCCTGGATTTTATTTTCTTATTTAATGTGATGTCATGCTGTTTGTTATTTATTTTTTTGAATTTTTTTTGGTGTCTATTCCTGTGTTTCATTTAAATTCTTTTCTTTTTTATTTGGAAATTCCTGTGTTTTATGTCATCTCCTTGTAAAGCACTTTGGTCAGCGTTTGTTCCAGGAATAAACTGGACTTGACCTGACTTCATTAGCTTCGCAAGTGCACAACACTCTTTCAGTCAGTTTTTCTCTTTTGTTTCGAAAGTCAAGTATTTTATTTCCATTTCACTTGACTGAAATGTCTTTTCAGCCTCGTTTTTAGTTTGAGTTGGGTTGAGGTTGATGGTCCTCGATGCAGACATGCGTCCATCCTTCCGAGTGTGCTTGTGGACGTGATCTTTCTGCGTACACGCAGAGGCCGAGGACGACACAGGACAGAAGTTCAGACGTCCAAGAGAAGCCATGAGGTACAGTGAGTGTGGATGCATCTAGCAATTATTTATTCATAGATTACCGATGCATCCAGGATTTATTTTTTATATTATTTGATGAAGTGTGTAGACCAGGCCCATTTTGAAACAACAAAGACCTGATTTATATATTAAAAAAAAAGTGCCAATGGGGCCGGACTGTCACTTTTTTGACCTGTAAAGCTAGGAATCTAAATGTGGTAAAACAATGCACTTTTATTTATTAGTTTTCAAGAATGAAAAAGAAACGTTATGTTTTCAGAAAAGTACAGAAACAATGCAGCTTTCCAATCTGAGAAGTAGCTCGTCAGTTTGATTCCTGTAACTTCCCTCCGCCTGAGTAAAAACACTTAAATGAGTGTTGTTGCTCTTGGCAACAGACACAACTAACTAATGGGCTAATAAGCCCACCAACAAAATGCTCAAAGGGCCGTAATGAGGTTGGTAAAGGGCCGGATTTATTTCCCAGGGGCTGCTAGCTGAAAAGGTGACAAATGGTGAGAGATGCCAATTATAATTTCCCTGAGACCAAGGTGTCCACCCAACAGTAAACACCCCAACATGTTATATATAATATAAATTAATATGAAGCAGCAAACGCACACACACGAGAAAAACTGAGAATGTTTCACTTTTTTGCTTGACAAAGTATTCAAACGAATGGACAATCAGAATCACTGCTTCAAAAGTGATCCAGTTTGGGCCAGTAGCACCAGCCATGATTTGACCCAGGGCCCGTGGGTAGAAAAACCACCCAAGGTAAGTGTTAGTGCAGTGTTAGTGGAGCGTTAGTGAAAGGTTTCCTTTATCACCAATGATTATTCACCTAAACTAAATTATTTGGTTGTATTATAATCATCTGCAGCTCTGTGTAACCTCACATCAGTCAATCAAACTTTTTTATGTATCACCTTTCAAACAAATCAAAATACAGTAACTGAAAAAACATGGGATGTGAAGAAAACAAAACTGGATTCAGAGACCAATGCACAGCAATACAATAAACAGTTAAAATGATAAAGGATAGAGAATTAAAGATAAATGCAAGGAATATAATAACAGTAAAATAAAGTGTTACATTAAAAAAACGTGTTAAAAATGTTACTAGAATAAGATAGAATATAACAATAATAATAACAATGGTAAACAGTCAAATATAGATGAAAATCCATATGGAATATTGATAAAAAGAAGAAAGGGTTTATGTTAAAAACAAATGAACTCAAATATGTTCACACATTAAAAGCATGCAATTATAAGACACTACATAAAAGCCAGACTGAATAATAGTTTTTTAAATTCATATAATTCTATATATTCAGACTCAGAACTTTACTATTTACAATATAAAGGAGGTAATAATTCAAACTCAGAAATATTTATTTTTCCTACAACTGAATAAACCAGCTGTTCTCAGAGGAAAGTAAGGTCCAGGACACTGTTTGAAGCTAGAAAGGTGGCAGGGTCCGCCACATATAAACAACGTAAGACAGTATGAAATTGTGTTGTCCTTTAAGTTCATGAGAATGAAGAGTTTATTTGTTTCGTTTGTTTAGGCATAAATAAAAATCAGAAGATCTTCATTTTGAGTAGCTTTGGAAATATGCAAAAACTGTTCCAGTTAGTTTTCTCTTTTATTTTGAAAGTGTAGTTTTTTTTTTATTTCTGTTTTGGTTCACTGAAAAGTCTTTCCAGGCTAGTGTTAGTTTTTAGTTTACTTTAG
Source organism: Lagodon rhomboides (assembly GCA_039737535.1). NCBI lineage: Eukaryota > Metazoa > Chordata > Actinopteri > Spariformes > Sparidae > Lagodon > Lagodon rhomboides. The sequence goes on along the minus strand of CM077792.1, from coordinate 8,009,095 downwards.
TTAAAGTTAGTTATAACCTTCATGCAAACATCCATCCATCCTTCCAAGTGCACTTGGACATGAAGTTGCCATCTTTTTGTTTGACGTCAGGACAGGACAGTGGTTCAGAAGACGTCATGAGGTACAAAGAGCATGGATGCATTTAGGAATTATTTATCAAACTACCAATCCAGGGATCATTTTTGGGGATTATTCAGTTAAATGTATAGAGAAACATCACAAAGCAGTAAAACGTACCCTTTGATAACATTTTCCCTGAGACAAACGCGTGATCTTCAAATCGCTCATTGTGATCAGACCAGCAGTCGAGCACCAGAACATATTCCATCCCAAACAATACCAAGCAGCAAATCCTCACATGAGAAAAGCCGGAGCCGGAGAATGTTTGGCACGTTTGCCTGACAAAGGCTTCAAACGAATATACGATAAAAGCGCACGCATGCATCAAAACTGATTTAATTTGGGATTTTTCATGGACACAGGCCCCGTAAGGGTGGAAAACCACCAGAGCAGCGGTTGCTCTGACCCGGGGTCAGTGAGAAGTTTCCCTTATTACTGCTGGGTCATTCATGTGGTTGCTTCTGTAGCTCTTTTTAAACCTTCATGCCCGTGTTTGACAGGTTTTTTATAATATTTGTTTTGCAGTTTTGAACGTCATGGATATTATTTTGTACCACTAAACATGTGGTAAAGGTAACGTTTAGATCACATGTTTTATGAAACAGTCATATCTAAAAAGGAACGCTGGAGTTAAGCCGAGCCGCTGACGCTGCGCAAAGTTAACCCAGTCATTTTGAACTGATATTAGTTCATCATCTTAATTATTGCTTCAGGCATGATGACAATAATTCCAGATTACATAAGTGATTTTATTAATGCTGCAAACAAAACAGCCGGGGATGCGTCACATGCCAGGTCACATGTCGGGTCACATGCGTGCACAATGTGACGAGCATGGTTTACATGTTGACATGAGAGCGAAGCCTCCGCTCGGTCCAACGCGGTTTCAACTCAGCTCAGCTCGTTTGACTCCAGCGAGGATAAATCGGCCCAATTCAATCTCGGCGGCGTGGATCGAGAGCCGTGTCGCCCGTGCGAATAATCAATCAGAACCTGCGAGCGAAAGATATCGCTAATGCACCGTGAACGCGGCGATAACAAATCAATACCAATCCATAGCGTCACCTCTGCCCTCCCCCCTCCTCCTCACGTATGATCTTGCAGTCAGTCACATGCTCGGTGCTCCCTTTAACCCCCCGAGCTAAGCATGTGCTTCAGGACGTCGTGATCTGTGTCACATGCGTGTGCTCATGAATGCTCTAATGTTCACGCTCGGAAAACAGGCTTTACATGACCAACAGGGGGAACGCGTGCAGTGGGACACGTCCATACGGTCGTATACGGTCCCCTTGTTGACAGGGAAAAACGGGAACTTGTTTGTGCAGAGAGAGAGAGAAGTCGACGTACAATGAGAATGTGACAACTGTGAGTGATATGTGACTGGCGAGAGTCCGGGCGCAAGAATGCAGATGAGAAAACAAGAAGCGGAGAGAACGAAAACAAGATAATGACACCGCAGGGCCCTGCAGTGGAAGGAAGTGGCGACCGACCTGAGCCACAGCAAAAATAACACAGTCAAAAGCGGTGGGTTGAAGGTGGACCGGTTGGAGGGGACGCTGGCACCGTCCCCCCTCCCTGCCAGCCTCCGGCCGTGGGGGGGAACGACGCGGGACGCGTGGTTGCGCTTCGTAAAAACGGAAACCTCGGCGGTAGGAAACCGCCCCGCGTGGAGCGAGAGTGTATGATTTCATAGTTCACTGAAATTGAATCAAAAGAAAAGGGGACCAAAATGCCACAAAAGATCTAAAAAAAACGGGCGGGGGCGAGAAACGCACTCAGAAAAAGGAAAGTCTTACCCAGCCGGGCAGCTCTGCTCCCTCCGTGTTATAAAAAAAGGCAATCCTCATCTTTTATACATGGCGTTTAGATTAAAGCGGCAGTTGGCGGGCTTGTTCCGGCTGTGGGTCCTCGCGAGGGAGCGCGTGTCGCGCTGTGGGCAAACTCCCGTCGTGCCGGGGGTTCCATTTTGGGGCGTGACGCAGCGCCGGTGGAGCGTTGACATGAAACATGGGATCGAGTCCAGGAGGATGAGGGATGGCTTCGGAGGGACGGTGTGTGTTCAGAGACGTCTGACTGCGGAGGATCTGAGCAATTAGACTGGAATTTTCGTTCCAGACGTCTGCTCCGAGGTGTTTGTTGTGGGGAGGGGGATCTTCAGCGTTTCCCAACGCGGGCAGATTCACTTGAGGCTGCGATTTAGGGCTCCGTCTTTGCCACTCGTGATGAATCCCAGTGGGGCAGAGGTCACGGGGGGAGCGGAGGGAGAGGGACGGGGGGAGGGATGACAACAGCAAGCCGAGAACAGAGGGAGAGACGTTGTATGCATTGTCATTTTCCTTTTAATCGCTATCCAAATGAGAGAAATTGTGTAGGGAAAAATATGAGCTGCAGCATCAAAAACGAGGGGACGCACAGGGACCTGTCTGAATGCTGCTGACATGACCTGTTTTTCGTCCTCTCAAACATCAAACTGTTGCAGTTTTTCCGTGCGTCTCGTTCCCACCGCAGCGAGAGCCACTTCTGCTGCCGAGCGAGCAGGAGGGAGAGCATGTGGGCCAGCGAGAAGTGAAGCAAGAGAGTGAGACAAAAGCAGAGGGGGGGGGGTTGGTGTTGTGCAACAGCTCGACATTGATCAGGGCTGTCGAATGGTGACGCGGCAGCCCATTGTCTCATCGGTCTGCGGCGTGCAGCTCTCGCTTCTCTGTCTTCCCATCCCTCAGCTCTCCCCACCCAGAAACTTTTCTTCTTCCATCTGTCAGGGTATTATAAAAAAACTCTAAGTGACGGCGGCCATAAAAGAGTCGTAACGGCTGGGACCGGACTGGAGTTTTGTTTGCGAGGGCTCTTAACTTTCCGCAACCTTTATTTTGAAAATATGTGCCTAATCAATTGACTCTAATGAGAAAACTGATCGTGGTATTTTATATTTGCATGTGTCTCGTTGTGGATGTTTGTTTGTTTGTTTTTTGGGGGGGATTAAAGTGACTAAAATTCCATATTTGCTTATATTTCACTTGAAATTGATATGAATAAACAAGTAAAAACCAAATCTGATTAAAGCATTGGTGAAATATAGTTCATATAGCAAATGTACTTAACTACAATTTTAAACTGCTACCTATAACTTTTAACTAGTTATGGAACCTCAATTTAATACTGTTAGTACTAGTAGTTATCTGATAAATTGCCTCCAGTGATGTCACTCAGTGGCTGTGTTGCATTGTGGGTAATGTAGGTGCCAGGTTTTGAAAAAGAAGAAGAATGTGTGGAATAAAAAAGAAAAAAAAAAAGAGGTGATATCTCTGGTGCCGTATTGATTTTGATCATTTGTTTTTTAACCGACCATCATGAACCCGACAGTGTTAAAGGAGTGCAATGTTGGACCAGTGGACCTTTTCAAAAACCTGGTGCCTTCACTACCCATAATGCAACTGGAGGCAATTCATCAGATTGCACGCAGCTTCCTGTGGAGATAAAAGGCTTTACACTTCTTTTTTCACATATATGCAGTAGTACTCCTCAAGACCTGTAAACACACTTCAGTGTGTAGAATTGGTGGAGTCGCCCTTTAAAGACGCTGCTCTGTAGCCTGGTGGTACGGCACTGAAACAAAGTTGGCTTTGTTTCACCGTCATTGTAATACAGTTATTGAAATAGATACATTACCTCGTCACAACTATGAGCTGCCAGCTGTGTTTACAAAAGACAAATATTATCAACAATATGTTGCCTCTTTTTTTCACGTGCTTTCAGAAGAAATGTGCGCACATGCCGGATCAAGATCCTTTACGGTGGTAGGTGGTGGTGCGCATGCTGCTTTTGTCCACAGGGGGCGCCAGATTCAACACAAAATGAAAGTTCCCCGCGGCAGCTTTAAGGTACTTTTACATTATCTGACCACTTCCAATTTATGCTTAATACTTTCTTTCCTTCACACTTGAAAGAGAACTATTGTTACATTTTTACTCAACTACATTTATGTAACAACTATAGGTACTGGTTACTTTTCAGATTAAGATTTTTACAAGGAAAAAAGTCATATTAGTAACAATTCTTTTGCAATTTTAGATATTAAACCAGGGTTTCTCAATCTTTTTTGGCTCGTGACCCGTAATAAAATATTAATGTCTACCCTGGGCCCTTTGTCAGGTGTTTCACATACCCATGGGTTGTATAAAATTTCCCCAGAAATTGGCCCGCAATAAATTCCTTTAGTCTGAGAAACAGAAAATGAGTACATTCTTCTATTTCTTCTTTTCACTTAAAACACTATTTTCCTCTCCCCAGTACGGGAACACTGGTGGAAACTATTTTTTGCTGACACTTGCTATACACAGGTGGTGTATTATGATAGAGCTGATTTATGGCTGCGCAGTGAGCCGCTGCATTCAGTCTGGCTGGAAGTGTCGGCGCTTGGTGTGTATCCTCTCCGCAGCCCAGCCACTTCACATTAAGCGCTTCCTGAAGAGCTGAAATGAGTGGAAATAATCCATCAAATATACTTCCCCCCTCGGCCAAGTGGATGCAACACAACATGTGCTGGTATTTACTTGGATTTGATTTTGGACCGACAGCAAAAGAAAAGTGGATTTCGCTTGAATGCAAAAGCAAGCACATTTAATTGCTCAGATGGCGCACAAATAAAAGGAGCTTCAGAGGCAGCGAGCACGAGCGCGGCTCAATGTGTCGTCGACGCAGGTGACGCATTTAATGCCACACGACTTCCTCAGGAAATATCATACACACGTGCATCCCTAGAAGCAGGAAAGACATTAAAATGACTGAGTAGTTTGGCATTTAAAGCACAGAAAAAAAAAATCAAAGAGAACATTCTTAAAGGTTACCTGAGTGAGAAAAGTATAAAAATAGAATGTATTAAGAGATCAGGCTGCCAATTATTGATTTTATGTTAAAAAAAAAGAAATAAAATAATTTGAAAAAGAAAAAAAATGAAAGACAACAGCTGAATGATTCATACAGGGATATTTAAAAAACAAGAACAGGAGCTAACAGAAAAGAGCAAATAAAAGTGTGATGAAGTAAAAACTGTCTGGCCCAGACGTTCACATTTGGCTTTTGTGTTTATGATCCACAGAGTGGACTGCAGAGTCAGTGGGACTGTGGTCGTCACAGGTTCAAACTTTAATGTTTCACTGGTCTTCGGATTCAGAAAGAACTTTATGTGGCTTCAAACAGAGCAGGGCCCACAACCGGTGCAGATTCCTAAAGGTGTTAACCAGGTGATGTCTGCTTGTGCGTGAGCTAAATGCTCCTTTAAAGGTTTAAAGGTTGAGCGAGCGACTCCGAAGAAGGATAGTTTATTGTGAATCTCTTTCCCGGGTTTGTTCAACAATCAGCTGTTCCTCAAGAATCGCTCCCCCTAACCGATGGTCCGTATAGCCACATGCTTGCCTGTTTGACCGGTGGAATGGCAGGTTGTGGCGAGGCACCTCTGTTTCTACATGGTGCTCTGACATAAGCCGTCTGCATTACATTCCTTATATATCCACATTCTTGAAACCTGTCCAACACATTTTCTGCCTTTTTGACGTACTACCTCTCCTGCGGGAACACGCATAAGACAGGAGAGCCGGATAAGTAGGAGAACGGGCACAGGGAATCAAGGATGGGGTGATGTAGACATGAGTCATGTGCTCCACCCATTTTTAATACAGAGCCACCTTCAGTATCGTGCACATGTTCTGTTCATTTTGTGAGATCCCATCTATCTCCGTTTTGCATATAAGCTACTTTTAACTGTGTTTTCAGAATAGATAAAGTGAATGAAACTACAGTGATAAAATCATGTGATACACAATTTAATTCACTTTCATATGCATGTCAGCAATTACAAAATGCATATGTAAACCGTATCGGAACACTACTCATGAAATCACAACATCCTATGGATTTTAATCAAAGGGGGCTATAGCTTTGGTTACACGGCCAATATTTTTTCAACCTGATTGAAATCATTCCGATTAGAGACTCGAACTTCACTGTTACATGGATGCTGAATAAAGTGATCCAATATGATGTAGAAAGCAGAATATAATATATATATATTCTTGGCTTGCTATTAAGTGTCTAACCTGCTGATATACTGTGCATCAATGGATAAGGCACAGGAATCTATAAAGTGTTCGATTTTTGAATGGAATTTGGTTTGTTCTGGTCTATGGGGAGCACACTGTGCCAAACCCCCCTTTAAAAGCACATAATTATATATTTTTTTGCATATCAGTAAATGTACACATCTAACACTGCGCACAACATGTTGACTTGCGATTAAGAATGAACTTCTTGTAAATTCGGTTTGTACAATTTTGACAAAGCTATAGTTATTTGGACAAAAACTTTTATACATGCTTTACAACCTCAAGCCTTGTATCAAGTAATATCAATTTGCTGGCAACAATAAGTTGTCCTGGGAACAACAGGCAGACCAACTACAAAAAATGATATTCTATCGTTGTAAGTGACACTCCTTGATGTTTCTGTCCCTCCTGGAAACTCATTCATGTCCCCTCATGTGACCCCTATGTAGAGAAAACATGTAAAAATAGAACAGATTTGTTCCAAACAGAGAGAGCGGATCAGATTAAGCATTTAGCCCGCATGGTTATTAGGCATTCATATTTCCATATTGCTCACATTATCAAAGGTTTACGTCACCCCTCTCGACTCGAATGAAATAATTCCAATCAGAATTATCCGATTGAGGTGGTTGTTGCGTGAGGCATTTTTGTTCCGATCATTAGTCCACCCAAATTGAGCTTATGTCAGCCGAAAACAGGACTCAATGTAGGTACAGTGTGCGGTGTTTGCTGACTTACTGACCCCATGTTCCCGTTTTGCTCAGCTATCAAATTCCATCATGTCTGATCGGAAGGAATGCAGCTAATATGTTGTGAATATGGGTCGAGTTTATTGACGTTGGAAGCCGACGATGACATTGTTGAGGAGTCGGAGGGACGAGGCAGAGCCGAGGAGCATGCCGCGGAGGAAAGGCCCCCGGTTGTTAGCGAGACAACTCCCTCCCCGGACTGTGAGATCCTCTGTGTGGCCCGCGGCTGCCAAAATATCCCTGAGAAACTTGTGGCACACGAGGGGTGACGCTGCTACCAATCTTCTCGCCGCACGCTGCCAAGTTGATCAAAGAGGGTGTTTGCCAACTGCTGCAGCATTCCTTTAGGTTTGTGCAATTGCGCTGCTCCTTGTGCTTTTTCGGCTGCAGCTGAAAAATCAGTGTGAGGACTGCATTCATCTAAGTAAAGGTCCAGTCATGTGTGAGAGCCAGTGGGCCAGGGCTCGGCCTGCTCGCGACTATTTGCTTTTCCAGCTGTTTCCTAGACTCACCCTGTGAGTGGGAGAGAAAGTGGTGTGTATGTGCATGTGTTTGTTGGTTCGGAGGTGGGGGAGTGGGGGGGCGTTGAAGTGAGATGGAGAGATTCTGGGCTCCGGGAAGGAAGATAGTGAGGAAGAGAGAGCGACAAAGAAAGTGTGTGTGTCTGTGTGTGTGCGATCTAAGCGACTGTCTCCTGTACCTAGTAAGCTGTGGCGTGTTTGCACAGTGGAAACACCCCTAGACAACCCAGGCACCTCACAGTATACGCTCTCTCCGGCTCCAACACACACACACACACAGAGGAGGATGAAGTCCCGTGTGCGCATGCCCCGACACAAACACGCCCATATGCCTGGCTGCCCCTCATATAGACTGATCCGCCTCTCAGACACAAAGCCACAAGGGATGGCCTAGATTCCAGCACATGCACACACAGGCAGCCTGCAAGGAAAAATATAATGCTCGCATACAAGTTAAAAGGCAGTATATATGTACACAGTCACAGTTTCTTTTTGTATATTTTTGATTTATGTTAAATTGTACTTCTGAGGTTTGATGTTTACAGTTGGGGCGCTTTAAACACAGAGAAAGGTGGTACAGGAGCTTGCGGGCACAGGCAGGCCTGAGCTGCACAGAGCCGCACTGTTTCAAATGGGATTTATGCATTTATCGAAGTTACAATGGTTGATTGATCTTTGTCAAACCCCATATGCACCGCTGTGTGAGTATATGTGCCCATAGCCAATTATGTTAAAGCACTTCTCCAAACATCTTACAGGATGAGCATCATAATGGCTGAATCAGCCTAAAGGGAGATAACTGTGGAGCCAGAGGGCCCCGACGACAGTCTTCTCATGGAAGAACCTGAGGGGGAAAATAGAAGAGAAAGGGTTGTTTCACCAAGATCGCTCACACACACTTTGTGTGGTATCAAGTCACTCTGACCTCATGTGCACATCTAATTTACTTGCCTCTTAGATTTCTGCTACAATTGGTTCCAAATAGATTGTAACACAGAGTGTAATATTGTATCTAAATATCACATATAGTATATAAAGTATAGTATAGTATAGTATAGTATAGTATAGTATAGTATAGTATAGTGTAGTACAGCATAACTTTATACGGTATGGAACAGTAGGGCACATATTATTGTGGAACAGTACATTGTATAGTATGAATTGTTTAGTATAGTATAATATAGTGTTTAACAGTAATGTACAGTATAGTATAGAATAGTATGAATTATATAGTATAGTATATTATAGTATAGCATAGCTTCATATGGTATGGAACAGTATACTATATAGTATAGTATAGTGTAGTATAGTGTAGTAAAGTATAGTATAGTATAGCATAGCTTCATATGGTATGGAACAGTATACAGTATAGTATAGTATAGTAGTAAAGTATAGTATCGTATAGTATAGTATAGTATACAGTATAGTATAGTATAGTATAGTATAGTATAGTATAGCATAGCTTCATATGGTATGGAACAGTATACCAGTATAGTATAGTGTAGTAAAGTATAGTATAGTATAGTATAGTAAAGTACAGTATAGCATAGCTTCATATGGTATGGAACAGTGTGGCACAGAGTATATTATTGTGTAACAGTATAATGTATAGTATTGAATAGTATAAAATAGTATAGTATAAAAAGCCAAGCATGTGACCTACATGATGACATAGTGGTTTCTCAACATGTAATAATAACATGCCTTGTATCACATGAAGAAAAAGGACTTACGTTTCAAAAGCTCCTTTAACCAGCACAGAAAACAAACTTTGAAACACCCTAATCCTTTCACAGAGAGCTCAAAGCCACACATAATAAGGCATCAAGTTGCCTTTTTTCATCCGTAAGAAAGGGGCTTATGTAGCCTGTCTGGTGTTGTATCACTGTCTGAAACAAATGACAAGTTATGAATCTCTGACTGGATTGTTGCCAACATGATCCTTTATAGTACTTAAAGGTTATGCGTTGGATCTTTGCAACAGCCACATGGCCTAAAGTCCAGTTGGTGTGCCCACGATAAAAAAAGACGCCATAGTCCAACTCCTCCAGGTTGGCACCCTGCACTGCATGGCCCATCCAAGGAAATGACAGGACATGCATATAAGAAGAGAATGACTCCTAATTACAGAGTGGGTAGTGTGGTGATTGAAGTGCTATAATAAACCCCCCTAGGGGGTACATAGTATAACACCTCAGGGCCCTATCATTGGCACTAATTTATTCTTCCAAGTAGACAGATGAGCTCTGCTGTGTCTCCACATTTAGAGATAGTTTAGATAGTGGTGGTTGGTGAAAATATTTTTGCTGACCTCTTATGTTCTTGCTATGTGTATACACTATCAGTTACCACCAGTTTCCAGGACAGAGAGATCAGAAAGAGAGAGAGGATGCTGGAACTTTCATATATTATGTATAGGTAAATCATTAATCATTCATGATGAGAAATGTGGAGTTAGATAGAACGTTTTGCATTCAGTGTCAACATTGCATTTACACATATTTGCACACTCAATGCATGAGCAAATTATAAAGATTCTTGCGACATTTCTCACCAAGTCTCCAGTTTCCATAAATGCAGGAAAGGAAACGCCCTGCACGTCACAGATTCCGGAATACGACTCTCATCCTTATTTTAATATGTCTAATTATATATTTGAATTTATTTTTATTATCTATTATTTTTAACGAAATTGTTTACCACCTATCAGGCTGCCTGCTACGTCACGACACACCCCTATATGGTGAGGAGACAGCTGGAGAGTCAGCCGGAGACTGACCCGTGTGTCGACCAATGGGAGCAGACACTATTCCAGAGTGGAGAGCTGTGATTGGACACCGAGGCGATTATATATATGTATAGATATGCCTGCTGGTAAACCGTGGGGGCGGGACTATGGAGAAGTGCAGTCCATCTATGTTGATACAGATCTAAAAAACTGGACTAACAGAGTGTGTGCTTACGTTTCTCTTCGCATGGACTAATGTAAGTTATTATACTCGCTCCTGTACCTTTGGTAGTGTTTCGTGTTGTGAACGGTGGCACGGCGCTGCATTAGCATTATAGTTTTTGCTCTCTCGCAGTTACGTTTTGCTGAGAAGTGCTTTCGGGCCGAGAGGCACACGCGCACGTTTGAGGCCAGTAAAGTGTGCTTGTGTTAACGTAGCGCTAGCTGTTGTTATGGCTTTCCAGCGGGCTGCAATATTTTTGACATGCCGCTGACACAAACAGTCAGCCCACAGGCGTACTGTCACGTAGAGAGGCAATTCCACTGTCGCTATTACACCCACGGTGTGTGAGTATTGAAAGACGTGTTCGTTTTGTAACTGCTGGCACCGCTGGCGTTTTTTTTTTTGTTAGCCAGTGTCTGTCCGTTTATGTGTGGAGAAAAGGGGACGACGAAACCCCTTTTAAAAATGTGGCAATTGAATATGGCCGTGCGTGTTGGCAAACGTACAAACCACTAGGAACATGACTTCGGACGTACGAAGAATATTCAGGATCCACTCCTGTATTCGAGTTTACATTCTAACATTTAATTCATGCTCCTGCGATCAGTCCAGCGTCTTCCCAACAAAAATACACACGGGATGACGGCAGCAAGCGGTGCGAACAATTATACAACTTTAAAGCTGTGTGAATGAAGTGCTGCATTATGTGTAACTTGTGTGCCGAATGTCCCAGAAGTCCCGTAAGTGATTCTCCAAAGGTCCAAGTCTCGTTCCCAAAAGTGTTTACCTCTGTTTGAGCGAGGCAACTGTTTCACTGCCAGATTTATTGAATGACGTTTGGCGTAACAGAGTGTCCCTGCAAGAAATAACGGGACGTCATCGAGGCTCTAACGTTACCCAATCCCCAGCCCCCCGACTGACCGTTAGATAGCCCTGCCTCATCATTCCTCCTTTCTTCTCTGTTGACAGTTTGGTTTTATACGGAGGAAAACTTTTTCGGCGTGGGGAAATTGTTAAAAAGCCGCCTTCAACTCCACTGGCTCGGAAAATTCGGCGACCTGGCTCCTACATTTCGGGCCCCCTCTGCTACTGCTCGAAGTGAAGGTTGATATGCCACATCAGGTAAGAGTGAATCCACTTCGCTTGGTTTTGTGACAGGGACGCACCGAAGAGTCGGTTCACGTTAGCATGAGATGCTGGAAGCTAGCCGTCGCACAGGAGCAATAAAGATTATGCAGCTTCTCTCTTTGTTCCCTTTGCTATACCGTTGTTGACGTGCACGGAGGCCACATGGCATTTCACGTTGCAGATCGATTTCACATTTCAGCACAACTTCTGCGCTAGCCTCGGCCCCGGTTATGTTTTGTGTATGGTGTTATTGTTAAAGGCGGGTGCTTCCCTCCACATTCCACATGTGTATGCCTGCCTGCAGCAGGGCCAGTGCGCAAATCCCTGCAAATCCAAAAAACGCCGATAGGAAAATAAACCCAAGAGGAGGCTATTATACTGCATTTAATCACCGCGTTTTCTCCCTTTTCTTTCTTTCTGTCTGTGTAGTGTGTGCCAGTGTGCAGAGTCAGACTGACTGGTGGATGTTGTGATGTGGTTTTTCAGTAGTATACGGAGGTGTTGCATGCCTTCCGTCCTGCATGTTGTCAGTGTGAGATGTGGAGGAGGCTGCTCCTCTCTGCAGGCGGGGAAGACAAAGGGACACATTAGCATGGAGCTGGACTGGAGTAGAATGGACCCGGACAGACTTCAGTCAGTTAGAGAACATGCTGCTGTGTGACTCATAGACAGGATTAGACAGTGTGCTGATAAGTTATTCTGTTTTGTTTGGTACTCTGCATGTTTATGATTAGATAATGACAACTTTCAAGTTGTCGGAGTACAACAAGAGTGTTGAGAAGAGGCACCATTCTGTATGTTTGTTCGTTCAGTAACACTCTTGCTGTTGTGGAACTGTTGTGGCTGTGTCTTGTTTTGGGATCAGAGCATGTGTCTCCACATTATTAATCCCTAGTGTGTGAAGCGAATGTTCAGCCTACGCCTTTCACTTTGAGGCACAAGTGTTAAAGAAAGCCATCAGTCCGGGTTTAAATAAGAATTATTTAAATGTTGTTGAAAGAGCATCATTAGCTCGAGTATGGACGTAATGGATTTTTACGAGTGTTTCAGCCCAGGCTGAGAGTCCAGCTGAGAGAGGAAGGAATTAAACAGCTTTTTGATTATAGTTGAGTTGATTTCAATACTTATTTTCTCTATTGATAAACTGATACAAGCTGAGCTTTTTTGTCCTCTTCTTTCCAACAGCAGATTCACCTTCAAGGCCCAATCCATAGAGAAAAAAACAAATGTTTCTAAAATTGGCATATTCAATGTTTACTACAGTCTTTTTGCAGTTCACTGCTACTAGCCAAGAAAAGAAAGGTTGTGTTCATTGTACTGCACTAGCCTTCATGTATTTATCTTTTCAGAAAAAATCAATGCCCTCAATGATGTGTCAGTCTTTTGCAGTGGCATTGATGATGGTATTGAAAATAGTAATATTTACTTTTGGATTTTTTTGTAACACAGTATGAAAAGACTTTGTAGCTGTAATGCTGTGTTTGTAGTGCTGAGCTGGAATCACAGGGACTGTTCCAGTCTCCTTTGTAGTGTTGCCTGAATATGATGAAAGATAATGTACCTTGTAGAATGTAGATTTGATGGAACAACATTCCAGAAATTAAAAAAATGTAACATCGAATTCATTGAAGAACATGGCGCGCTATTTTGCCACATTAAAGTTGTGTGGCTCTATTTGTATGTTGGCTTGTTTTCGCCTTGTTTTGGCACATTGTGATTTTACTGGGCTGCCGCTCTCCTATATTCTGAGTAAACACTCCATGCTTCACCCTGCAATAACATGAGTCAATGACCACTTACCTCCTGCTACTGTTGGACCAAAAACATATAACTCTTAGAGCGCAAGGCGCCTTTTGTTCAGTGTTACGTTTCTCAGTGTCACCAGCTAAGAGCTTTTACATCATGCACGGATTCCTTAGAGTTGACATACAATTTTTCACAGTTATATGAATCTAGAAAGAGCTGGAAGTTGAGAGGTTTGGTCTTGAAAGGGCAATCACTTTGCTGTGTTGATTCCTTCATCTAAAGGATCCTCCCACCCACCTATTACCTCAGTGGGATACAAAAGGCCTTTTTCTATAATGAGGTGCTTAGTGGAGCACATTGTGCTCAGGAGGTTTGCACTCTGCTGAGTTACAGGCAGGTTGTAAAATGATAACAGATGCACGGGGGCCTCAAGGTGCAGCACACTATTTTGAAATGTAAGCTAATTCCCGGCAATATGGAATGCATGTGTGCGCACAGATACACACACACGCTCACAGATTTTCACAAATACCTACAGGTCTGCACACTTACAGACTTTGTTTCTTTGTGTAAAATGACTCCGCTGTGTTCATTTAGTTCACTGAGCTTCAAGTCGCTGCTGATTCTTTTTAGACTTTTTGGCTTCGTCATCACATATGCTTCAAGTGATCTCGGGAGCGGATGTTTAAGATAAGATGCGTTGTCACACCGCTCAACATAAGATGAGTATGTGCCCTTATATGGATTGACAGTTTAGGTCTTGAGTCGGAGGATGTTCTGATCATTTCAGATAGGAGACGAGTATAGCTGCACCTAACAGTCGTTGTAACTATGGATGAATCTGGTGATTATTATAATTATAGTTATTAATATTTTTTTGGTCTATAAAAATACTTGTTTGTCCAAGCAGCAGTTAAGAAAACGTAGTTTACTATTGAGTAGTGTTGTCACTATACTGGAATGTTGAAGTTCAATTCAATATCATGAGAAATATTGATATTCGATTTTCAATACAATGGGGAAAAAACTGACCAACATTAAGGGCATGAAAATTAAAATTTTTAATAAAAGGTAGATGCAAAAAGCCCTTTCCACACTTGACAAAAAAGCCACTAACACCCACGCACATCTGGCTTTTGTTTTCAATGGGAAGGGGTACAATCCGCATTCATGCGTCAAGTGACTCTGCAGCAGCCATGAGTATTTATCAAGTCTAGTGTCGACTGGCTGTGATAAAAACACAACACCTTGGTGAACGCGCTAATTTTGACCCCTTTTCAGGCCTCATGTTAAAGTTAAGGGAGCTGGCTTGTTAATACTTCTCCAGCTGTCTCTGTACAAGCAGCACTTGAACATCTTTCAGTCAGCGGTGAGTTTGAAAGAGATACTGAAGTAAAAATTATTTAAAAAGTAACCACTGTGATATTATCAGTGGCTACCTTGTCAGTACAGGATGCTTAGCTGCTGCCCAAATGGTACTGTACATGTGTAACTCTCAATAGAGAGGAGAAAGAAGCGAGCTGTCTCATTCCAACCACGGAAATAAAATGATGTGTCTAATAGAGAATATTATTGATTATTGAAAACTTTTTTATTTGTATTTTTAGTGTCTTCTGAATGTAGTCGGATGACATAGATTATATTTTCTGGCAACTATGTGATTACAGATGTGACACAAGAAAAAAACAAACAGCCAAATTTCAGAAAAATCAAAGTGTCTTGTTAACATTTGTGCAATTTCTATCGCGTCACTGGTATATGTTTCGTTGTTGGCCTTACTACTTTAAGCATCAGGTGTGGGATTTGGGGCTGAAGTGTGGAGAGCCTGTCAATGAGCTATACAGTACAGTGTTACCGAGTGTAGTGGTGAGTATGTGCTGGGTCTGGGCAGATGGGTAATAGTGTCGTCTGTTGATGATTTCCAACAACAGTTCACGATTGTTTGGGGGTGTGTTGATGCCAGTGATTTTATTTATGTGGCTGGCTGTGATGTGGGTTTGGCCAGGTCTCGTCCTGAATCAACACTGTAGATAGGGGTTTTCAAAGTTCAGGCAAATATTTGGATACCGATTCCAGTTTAATCTGCTCTTCTGTCAGATGAGTGATTGTTCCAATCCCTTGTCAAAGAGGCTAAGACTGAGCTAAATGATGTTTAAAAACAACTTGGTATCTGTTGATGCCGAGACTAAGCCGATGCTTCTTTTCACCAAAATGTTGTTTGAATATGTATCTGGTTTGTCAAATAAACCAGCAAAAGCGACAGTCAAAGTTACATCTTTAGTGTTTTCGCCAGGGCTGTTTGCTAGTAAGAAGCAAGGAGAGAGAACAGATTTGTTAGCGTCAGTGTGAATATTGCCAACCTCAGTGTCTGAACTCGGAGTCAGCCCCTGCTGCACCCAAATAATGTTTAACCTAAACCTTTAATATTCACTCTCATATCACACTGTAGAACCAGGTTGTCTCAAAGCAGAGCAGTGCTGCAGCACTAACAGGCGGCGTTGGACAAAACACACTACATCAGAACTGGATCATCTTTATTTTAGCCAATACCGATCCATTAAATATGCATGGATTGTCTCTGATGCTGATCTTCAGGGACGGAACAGCTCTCATAATGTGTCTCACAGACAATCAAAGATTTCTCACTTCTTGCCCTCTTAACAGAGAAGATATGACCGTGCTTAGTACTGTGCCATGTAATTACAGATATGTAGAGTTACACATGAAGTGACAGTAGGAATAATCTCATGCTTAATATTGTTTTGTCTTTGTCTCCATTTATTGTTGGAAGTGCTGATTGATGCATCATTTCTGCACTTTTGAGTTCTCCTGTCATTCAAACAGCTCGGTACTCTGTTGTCTTTTCTCTTGAATTTTCCCTTTGTCTGTGAAACAAAACACATCACTCCCTGTGTGGTAGAGGTTTCCCCCAGGAACGAGCTACCAGACACCAGGTGTTTGCAATAACAAAATTAAAAGTGTGAATGAGTTGGCCAGAGGTTGAATCACGGTTTTGTAGAATAAATCAACATCAGAGAGGAGGAAAACAAATCTGCTTTGTGACACTCACATGTCACGGATTGCTCTTTTTTTTTATCCCTTTAAACCTCCAGCCTCAGTCAGCCCCTCCCCTCTGCCCTCTAAATGTGAACAGGGGCTAATGGATTCCTTATGAGAAGTAATTGTGTAGCTACAACATAAATGTAGCGGAGGCTCTGGTGTTGTGGCTGGTGTGATTAGGTCTTGTTTGAAGCCCCTAAGGGGCTTGGCGAGATAAACGTCAATAGCGGCTCACCTCACAGTTTAAGGTCACAGGCTACCATACAAATAGCGCTTATAGAATCACAAGTTCTCAGGGTTCAACGTGTGAATGGCTCGGTGGTGGTAAAAAATAGCGTGGAACAAAGAGTTCACATGGTTCGTGGAGAATGTTGTGCGTGGGTTAGCACAACACGACCTCTGACAGGGGTGAAGGTTCGATTCCCACATGGTGAAAATATTGGAAATGTAAGGCGATGTGGTTAATAGGAATTGTCTCAACTAACAGTTTAGGGGTGAGAGAAAATATGAATAGTATCACCAAGCCTTCTCTTGTGATTTGATTACTGATAAACTGATGCCAAATAATATTTTTATTAAAACATACATGCACTTTATAAACAGTGCGCTGCCAATTTGACTTACCAGAGTCACTACTTCAGGACGCCTTGTGAACAATATGTTTTTTCACATACTAATTTGAGGATTTTATTTGTCAATGTAATGCACTCAGGTTTAGTTAGGGTTAGGGTTTACCTAATGTTTTGTTTGAACCTAAACCTAACCCAGAAATACTAAAATACAGGGATATTTCCCTAGTCCTTCCCTTAATCGATCCAGCAAAATCTATACAAATTGAATTGCCTTGTAAGATATTTGCAATGCTGTACCGAGCAAGTCCCCTCAGGCACAGATCTGCTGACCAGCCATGTAACGTTTTACCTGTCAGGTTGACTTAAAGGGAAAGCACCGGCCCACTGTTCTTTAAGCATAGCTGTCAGGGCTTAACGTGGCCAGAGAACAGCTTAAATGCTTAGCAAGAGTCGAAAATCACCATCGGTCTTGCAGAGATAACTCGGCCAGTAGATCTGGATTGGCATTTAGGTGCCAGTAATCCCATGCCAAGTTCTAAAATAATACATGGAAGAGTACAGGCCTGACGCATAAACATATCTTATTGGCCCAGACACTTCCTTACTACTCTGAATACATGTGAGATGCCTGCTCCAGAAGCTGAATGTTTAAAGCGGCCAAGAGAAGAACCGTTTCTAACCCAACATAATGTTCTTTATTTTTTTTAAAGCTACAGTGGAAGTAAGTACAGGAAGTAAGTTCTTCATCAGTGTAGCCCTTTTTGCTGCCACAGGCTGTTAGAGAATCGAGCTTCTGTTGCCACCCACCACCACACAAATTATGCTTTTAGAGGTTCATTTTGTGCATCGCATTTTACAGTTTGCATGCTGATGAGGCTGACAGACAAAGGTTGAATTTTGGTTATTTAAATTGGCAGAAAAACAGTCCATCCGCAGTTGATTTTTGCCTATCGCCTGTCCCTGATGTCGTCTTCTAAAGTGGGAAAAAAAAGTGATTTCTGGAGAATTTTGTTCAGGCCTGAGTAGTTTATTCATCACCTTTCTGTCTCAACGAGCGAAGTGGCCTGCGAAATTTGGCACTGGGGTCGCAAATACAACCCGGTCAAATTTTATTCGCACAACTTGTTGCTGTATGACATGATGGAACAGTCATGGGAAAAAGTCGTGAAGTTTTAGTGTCACAAACAAGCAGAAAACCCCGTCGTTTCCCCTATGACACAAACGCAGGCCTTTAACAAGGAGCCATCAAAGTCTGCCCGTGTTTCCTACAATACAAAGCTCATTTGGTGACTTTGATTTGATTTAATTGGAATCAGACTACCAAACTCAACGCTAAAGATATTTCGGTAAGCGGCCAAAAGTCTATTATTACCATCACTGCCTTCTGTGTGGATGAATCAGACTCATTATCCATTGATTTAAACTGAGGCCTTTTTAATTAGACTGATGTGAGAGTTAACTTTAACGTCTTTTACTGCCACACTAAAAGCACAACTAGCTCATTAGTGCAGCCACTCATTAAACCGAGGAGTGTATGTGTGTGGATGTGCGTGAAGTGGTCTCCTGTGGACTTGAAGCAGTGTAGGTATTTAAATGTCTCTGTGGACTATCAGAGACGAGGGACAGCCTGTCCTTTACTTGAAGCCTTCAGTCCAGTGTGCGAGGTGTCCCTGTGTGATTCTGTTGCACAAGTTCTGCATTTTTTGCCTCGTGATTATGACTTAAAGCGGCAGTGATCAATACATGCATGTTGACAGCGGATCAAATGACTGCGTTTAACAGGAAAGGAGTTGCTTGTGCTGACAAACCTAGAGAGAATAATCACCCGCATCTGCAATTTCTCTCAGCTCTGTGGGGTGTTTTCATATCTTTCAGCTCATTGTTAGCAGTTAGCAGGCAGATGTGTCACGTGCTTGTGGTTCATGCTTTGCTCTATATCTAATATCTATAGATATTTGATAATTTTCAGAAATACTAAGCGTATGCAAAGAATGCAACCGATGTGCTGCACAGAGAGTTTATAGCTGTTGGCAACATTTAACTTGTCTCGTTACTAAAATGTCGAAAAAAGTGAAAAATTCTCATCACAATATCCCAGAGCCTGAAGTACCATCTTCAGATTGCTTCTGTTATCCAGCCAACAGTCCAGAACCAAAAGACTCTTCATTTACTATCAGAAAGGAAGATAAAGAGAAACAGCAAATCCTCGAATTTAAGAAGCTGGATCCAGCCAACTTTTCACATCTTGCTTGAAAAATGACTGAAAAACTGAATCGATCAAAATAGTTGTTGTTTAATTTCCTTGTGATAGAATAAGTGATGAATCATCCAGTCATCTGAGCTCTTTTCAGATCCTTGATGGTTTAGGTGGCAAGCCCTACATGCTGTCATATGTGTCATCATTTGGAGAGCGCATAAATTCAATTCCGAGAATGGAGCTCTCCCTGAAACCACAAATTGACATTCTTATATTTCTGTTTATGTGAGGGTAAGAGAAACAAGATACATGTTGTTAGAGAGCAAACTGTTTCCCCTGCTCGAACGCACTTAAAAATAGGAAGGAAATTACGTCATCTTGTGATTGTCATCATTTATTTCTATTTTCCATAAAGGGGGTGTTAACATTTCTGGATCTTGCGGGGCACTATCCCAGAGTGAGGAGGAAACATAAAACACTCTTAAATGGGATTCAGCTTCTGTCTCCTTCTTGCTCACTCTTTCTGTGTCTGTCTGTTGAGGCCCAGTGTAAGGGGCTCCTTCTCAGCCCTTTTTTTCCCCCTCCATTCCTCATTTTCTCTTTCCTGATGCTACTGTAGCACAGAGTCGGAGAGACAAGCCCACTTAGGGCGATTGGCTGTAACTTAACAGGCCCCCCACAGAAGGCTCCACCCATCCGGTCCCGTTTGTGGGTCAGTTAGTCATCCAAAAGGGTTGTGGATGACGGGGCACCCGGCCGCATGCACGCGCGCGCTCCAAATGCAATCAGGGTCAATATCCCTTATTACTATTGGCATGAATATTTCATGCATCACTGCCTTCCGCTCGCTTGCATCGTTTTTGACACGTGTACACACACACCCCGTGGATCCAGTGTAAATGAAGAACAGCAGACCAAAGCCCACAGGACAGGACGAAGCATGTTTTGGCTTAGAGCTGTAACACTTTTGCTCCCTCCCTCCCACACACACACACACACGCACACACACATACAAACACACGGCAAATATATGCATATCAGATGTCAGCAAAAATCCAGCATCAGGCATTGCTGTCTTAAAAACAAACATTTTCATTTTCATTTTCATTTTCACCATGTTATTGTTCATAGATCGTCCAGACAAGTCCAGAACAGAGTCACTGTTACCTTCTGGATCTAGTCTGCTGTTCTACAGGACTTCATGTCCCTTAACAGGGCGCTAGAATAACTTTCCTCACAAGCAGCACTGATACCAGTGCCAGTACTTGGAAGAACACAAAAAAGCAACAAGACATTTATCCTGCTGCAAATGTCTCTCTCTCCCCTCTCTCTCTTTTTTTTTCCTTTTTAACTCCTTGGCATTTTTAAACACTCAAAGCTGCCTCCAAAATGGGTGAAAATGTGACTAAAAGGGTCGCAGTCTGGAGATCCGTTAACAACCTCCCGTCTGTCTTTTTATCCTGTTTGTTTATAGCTTCACGATGAACTGTAGACGAGCTAGATTTGACAGCTTTATGTCTGGATTTGGATTTATAATTGGTCTTAAACTCAGGTCCCAGTAGAATTGCAAATGTCTTGGAAAGTCCTAAAATTGGCTCCCCGAAAGCTGGAACCTATATCCTCTCTGTAAATCTATTAAACTAGGAGAAAGCTCGACTCATACTTTACATCCTACGTTCTGCTTTTATGTATTTTAACTCTTCTACCCTGATGGATCTACCAGTGTGTCCATCATTCCAAATACAAAACTGATTTATAAATCCTAAAGACTTTCAGATATTCTGAAGCTTCTTAGCGTTTGATCTCTGTGATAATTACAGATGGGTACCTCATTATTTCCTCGTCTGCACTGTCCCTTCTCTGTCCCTCACTACCTCTCGTGTGGTTTTTCTGACTGCTTGCCTTGTGCTTGTCCATCTAGTGTAGAACCCAAACCCGAGCTGTGTTTGTGTGGGCTGTGTGATTATTTAAACCAACTTCCTGCTGCTCTTTTCGGTTAATGCAACCTGCCCACCTCGGAAATGTCATGCCAACCTCCACTTTGCATTATCAGGGAGCGCAGTAACAGAATGAGAAGTGCAGGAAAATACGTTTTTCCGATTCCATACTCCTGCACGGTTTCATATCCTGGTTGGTAATGTTGGGGAAACCGACAAAAGCAAGTGAGAGGCTGAAAATATTCAGTCACAGAAATCCTTCCCCCTCCTTACACAGCCACTAATCCAAGCTCTTTTAGCTATTTTAGTAAAAAAAAAAAAAAGATTAGATGTTGTTTCTTCTTTTTTGTCAGAGCTTTTGATTTTTTGATTGCTGTTGGGATAGTAATAGATTTTCTACAAATATAAGTAACCACATTACCAAGCCTAGCTTTACGGTTTTGGTGCTCTGATCCATGGTGAGTTGTTCCTGTGTGGAATGCAGTCTGTACATACTGTACCTACTGTAGTGTGTGCAGCAGTGTTACATAAAGGCTGAGCTCAATAATCTCTCCCATATTCATTTAAATCCACAGTCAAGGTGATGTTAAAGTCAGTAATTGATTGTAGGGTTATGTCACACCAAAACAAAATATTAATAATACCAGTCTTTTAAAAAAAATAAATGAATACCCTCTCATAGATAGTGAAGACTATTTTAAGTTTCTCGTCTGGATGGAAAAAGAAAATTAAATTGTGACGAGCATGGATGTTTACTGGAATTAAAGGCAAATTAAATCAGGCTGAATTTTTGAATAGAACAACAACAATAGAAATGGACATGCAACAATGTTTGTTTTTTGTATAATATGTATGCATGTGTCCAACTTCACCTCAGATGGTCAAAGGAGGTTTTATTTGCATACTTGTCCACTGTTAAATTAATACAGAATGTGTGTTTAATGCAACCCAGCTTTCCCTGCTTTTTGTTTTGGGTATTAAATTGGTTGTAAATCAGATTCCCTGGTAGCGGTTAAGTCTTAATTTGCCTTTAAACGTGCTCTGTCTCGTTCTTCTTACAGACGGTCTCTGCCTCATTTCCTCCTGTTGTCGTATGCCCGTCTTCCTCTCCTCCACCGCCAGCATTTTACGCTTGTTATTCTCTTTCTGTCTTCCCCTCTCTCCCCCTCGCTGCCCCTCTTTTCACATACTGTGTTTTTTTCCTTGTTATGCTTTTTCTGTGTTACTCTACCCTGTTCCTCTTTTTCGCTCCTGCTGCGCGCTGTATTATGGAGCGTTTAAGAATCTATTTGCTTTTGGCAGGCGCTGGAGTCTGCTTGGGTCAGATTTGTTTTCAGCGCTGCACTGATCGCGGCTTGTAGTACACTGTACGCCCCAGAGTATGCAGCAGAAGAAAAAACCACTGCCCCATACACAAGCATGCTCTCTCTCTCTTTAACGTACATTGCATGTTCCCTCGCCCCTCTGACTGACTCATTTGCGAAAATGACGCATATGGAAGACCATCAAAGACCATTAAATAGGCCTAGGTGATGTGTTATTCTATGTGTTTGTATGTGGACATGTACATTCTTTCTTTAGACGAGACCATCTTTCATACACCCGTTTAGTTACTAATATAGTTAATGGTCATGATATATGAAAATGTAAAGACATGATTAACCTGTTCAGCACAATTGCGATTCACAACATTATTCCCATAATCATCGAAATATTCTTCAAACTTTGAAATAAAGACTGAAATTTCACCAAAACATACCGGAATCACTTTCATTTTGTTACAAAACAGTTTTATTGCGTCAAAGATAAGACACACATCTTTTGAAATCAAAAACAATCAAAGAATCTTAAATAAATAATCATAAATCATGAGGTCTTCCTGCACAAATAAAGGATGCATGATTTAACTTGTTTTTGTGGGGGTTTCTTTGTGTAAGCCATTCTTGGATTAGGCAATCCAAAATAAATCAGGAAACCAATGAAGAACTGAACGTCAGCAGGCTCGACAGCTTTTTTAAGTGATTCTTGTGAGGATATTCATGATTTTCCTGATACAGAAAATTCACCAGTGATCAGTGATAAAATCTTTTATCATGCCATCCCTAGTACTTAATTGATATTTATTAATGCGATAGTTTATATTGTAATGACATTATAATGATCAAAGGCAACAATGCAATGGATAACATTTGATGAAAGTCTCTGTGAGACAAAGGTGACTGAATTTATTGAATCTTTTAAAAAAGATTTGACTTAAAAACATGTGTTTCTTTCTGTCAATGAAACATCTTATCAGAATGGTAGGCTATGCACTAATATTAGGTTATGTAATTGGATAATTTCTCCCTCCTTCAAGTACAGAACACAGTGTATCTTTCTTTGTGGAATCAGATCGAAAATGATTCAGCCGGGAGCGATGCACACATGAAGAATAAGAGAGAGCTCAGGCCACCAAGGCTGATCTCATAAACTCAAACTCACACTGACCATCATCCTGAAAGTCCATGAAATGCTCCCTTTGCAGACAAGCACGCTGGTGGTGGGTGTTAGTTGGCAGCCCCGTGGCTCCAGCCACACCGAAAGGAAATAAACTGTCATCGTTCCTAATTACTTATTACTTGCAGCTGTGACTGAGCGCTGTCACAGCACTGATCCTCTCCTGGCTCACACAAACGGACACAAAAATGAACAACAACAACAAAAAATGACGATCACGGAGAATGTAATAATAATCCTAATATCTGGATTTGTTTCTCTTTATTAGCCTGGCCGCAACCCCACAGACAAGATTAGGTTTTGTCTTGTATCTGTGCCCAGGGGTTCAACAGGTAAAACCTTGTTATCATTGTATCAAACCGCATGTCTCTACTTTGATACGATTACATTCTTTGGTTAGAGCGGTGGCATTACTGGATTACGCTCCAGGCCGCAAGGCATCAGCATCGAGGAAATGTGACTTCTTGTGTTGCATCTGCAGTATTTAACAGTAATGTTTTGTGTCTGTCATGGCTATGAACCAGAAAAGTATATCTGTCATGTTTTTTATTTATTGCATTTCTTGTAACATAGTGCTGCCTCCTTCCACCCGGTATTTGTGTCGGGACGTTTCTCCACTGTACGTACTAGCTGGAGTCTCTGGCTACTCACAGCAGTTTTGACACCAGTCGTTTCAGCTCATTCCCTGCATTTCCAAAATTAGACCTGAGCAGCGCAGATGGCCTATTTACCGGGCTGGCTCTCACAACACTCGCTCTCATTCATCCACCAGCCATGCTTTGTTTGTAAGGCACAGTCTGAGGGTGTAGTCAGATTTGGATGGATGGACAAGTATATTGTGCAGACTGTCTGTGTCTTTGGGTGATATTTCCTGTGTGTCTGTGTGTGTGTGTGTGTGGCAGTCAGATGGAAGTGTATGTGGATGACACTTATGTCAATGTTGGTGTTTGTGTGTGTGTGTGTGTGTGTGTAAGATGTCTCATGCTTGGATCTGGCAGCCTCCCTACACTTAGAGCGTGTGTGTATGTGTGTTTACGACTGTGTGTTTCTCTATGGCTGTAACTTGTGTATCATAGGGAACGCATACGTGTTTGACTTTGTCCAGTGAGTGCGCTGAAAGCTGACACAGCTGTTTCGCGGTAACCACACTGTTTCTCCACACTATCTACAGTTTCACTCCGTGGCTCTCCTCCAATCAACTCTCTATCGCTGTTTTTCTTTTTTTTCCGCTCTGTCTCACTTTCTTCGATTTTCTCTTTCTGTCTGTCCTCCCACTCTGTTGCACAGATTCACCGTGTGTGTCCTGTCGGTAAGCCTGTAGTGTCTGCTACTGAACACAGAATTTATCACAGAGTTGATAAATAGTATTTTTGTGGTGTCTTTAATGCATGAAGGACATACATGGATGAAATGCATGCAAATCGGTTGTGCGTTAAAGAATCAGGATCAGATATAACGATACACGAAATTGGTATTGGAAGCTACAGCTAGCCATGTGGCCTGCTCAAATACTATGGCAATATTTGTATCTTTAGCACTTTATGAATGCTAGGACTGACAAAATCAAATATCACAATATTTTTGAACAAATATATCCATCAGTATTGCAACAGTGTTGTAGAGATGACTATTGGTACTTTCACAAAATATTAACAAATGAATATTGATATTTGATTTTAATTTATATTTAAAAATCCAATATTTGGCAGGCTCTAATATAAAGTCTCATATTTCGATAATGATATTATATTGATGTATTGACCCGCTCTAACATAAGCCATGGATAGTTCAGTTTTCAGAATGACTCACATTGCACTGGGATATTTCACTCCACAGGAAGACCAAACTTTCCATTTTCATTTATCAAAACTTTGAAGCTGAATGCCTTAGGCTGTTGTGGTGGAGATAAAAAAAACTGTGATTGAAAATTCCACAGATTTGTACTGATGTCCTTCAACCATTTAACCATTAAAGCACAATTTTATACCAAGTGAGTGTGAAAATGCGAGCGTGACTCCTCTCCCCAAGGAGAAAGTGGATTTGACAATGATAGGGAAGGAAGAAGTCATCAAAGTTGACAGATAATCAGCAGAAAGTGCCAGGAGACGATGTCTACCGTGTAAAACATACTGTTGAGTGTAAAGCCACAGCAACTGAAGACAACACACCGCAGCTACATTTATGTACCCTCTTTCGCAAACATGTGAAACGTTAGAACAACAAGAATGTAAATCAGTTTGTTTCAGTCGTGTGGGGGTTATGTAGTGGGAGAATGACACATTCTTTAGTGTTTTGGCTTTCTGCTCTAGCATGATGACTTGAGACCCTTGAAGTTTAGGCTTTAAAAGTGTTCAAGGCAGTTTGTGTCCAAATTGGGTTGGCCGTGTAGTCGTGTCCCTTTAATTATGCACAGTTCTGAATTTTATGACAATGCAGCAGGACAATGATACTCAACACACAGCAAAAACAAGGACATTGTTTCTGTTGTGGCCAAATAGTGGAATGTTTTGGACTGGTCAAGTTAGATCGCCTGACCTCAGTGCAACATGTTTTTCACTCCCTGAAAACCAGACTAAGGAAAACACTTACAGCAAGCAAAAATAATGTCATCTTCTTAATTTCTGACTCTTTTTTTTTTTTATGTAATACGCCATAAATTGCACAAAGACCTGTAGAAGGAAGCCCTGTGATTCTCCGTCAGGGTAAAATAGAGGCCTTCAGCCCCCCTCATCCAGGGCGAGAGGCCCCTCAGCTGGCTGAGAGCCAGGGGCAGCATGGAGGTGAGGTATTTTAATTCACCTTAGCCAGGAAAGGAAATTGTTTGCACCGGAGTGAATCAAACAATGGAAATAACTTTTGTGAAGTGCAGATGCTATCGGACATACCTAACGAGGCAAAATAACAGATTTGATACATTTGGGGGAAAAAGGCAGTGTTATTAATGGACTGTCTGCTATTGACAGATGAAATTGATGTTGTTTCACTTACTGTAGTCTGGAGTGACAGGAGCTACATTTTCTATCTGGTACCCCAGGGCTCTGATACATCTCTTCAATTCAGAGAAACACGAAATTAACTTTTCCTCCATTACTCTGTACAGTGAAACTGTTGCTGTCATAACTCCCTCTTCCTTGAAATGCCAGAAAACCACTAGGCGCCCGTTGTGTGTAGTCAGGATCAAAGGTCAATTTAATTGAACTTTTTCTGCAAGACCTGGTGGAAAATCTGGTCAGTGTGCGCTGAACTATGTCTTGCCTAGCTGCTTGGGAGAGCACATAATGGCCTCGCTGTGCACGATGTTACACTTGTGCCTTTGATGGGAAGAGCCGGTCACATAGAATTCGGGATATGCCTGAATCACAATTTACCAAATCGACGTAGTTGGTTTTGTATTTTGACCTTTTGAGACGTCTTTTTAAACTAGCCTACAGCTGTGCAGTTAAATCTAAAACAGCTTGTGTTTTAAGTAATCTAATAATAAATCATATCATGTGTGCAGATTAACTTGTCATATTTTCCCTGTGGTAAAACAGCTGTTGAAAATATTCTCCTAATGTAGTGCTGACATCAGAGTCGATGGCAAAAAGAGGAATACCATTATGAGTCGATATGAAGTTCTACTTAAGCGGAGAGGCACTTGAAGTGAACTGTGAGCTATGTTGCACATGCTAGTCATCATTTTACAGACGACATTTATGGGAAATATTTACGTATTATGCTTGCAAGTGGTAAATTAACGTGAAGGCCTGGCTGTTCAGAGCTTACAAGTTTGAAAAGAGCAGTATAGGCTGCAGGCCACATACCTGTTCGCTGTCCTGTACTGTACTGTGCCATTCTATACTATAGAGAGGTGGGGGGAGAGAAGTGGGTGCACACACTTTTTTTATTTTAATGGCAATACTGTTATTGTGACCACGTCCATGTGTGTCTTTCATGAAATGAACATTGATGATTAAATGGAACTTGTCTTAGCCCATGATCAGAAATAAGGTGAACTGAGGTCTTTTCTATCCAGCCTTCCTGCTGGGAGCTTTGACCGGAGTCAGCATCACGTTACATAACACTGTCATTCCATGAATGCCTTGTAACCTAGTTTAATTTTTTTCCACATATTTGTCTTTGAATCGTGGAGTTTGATCCTTTTTTTATTTTGAGGAGTCACTCGTCATTTAGCTTTAATTACTGATGAAGACGGATCGATGAATTAGCTTGTTGTCTTTACTGGCTGTTAAGAGTTCACTTATGAGGACCACCTCACGTGTGTGTGTATGAAAGTTAAGGACTGTTCCCTGAGATTGTTAGTTTTTTCATTGTGTGATCAATCAGTGTGACCCGCCCTAATGGGAGTGATGTCATCAATGGATGTCATTAAGCATTGTTTACAGTTTCTCACTAATTAGAGGGAGTCATACGACAAACACAGCTGTGCTAACTGGTAAACAATGATGAAATCTAGCTCAAGAGCAATATTCAATATGTGTAAAATTCCTCCGCTGTGATTGTACACTGATGAATTGGTTGCATTCATTTAGGGCTGGGTGATGTGCCAAAAAATATAATCACGATGATTTTTTTCCCCCAGAATTCCCCCAGAATAGTTTACTAACAAAAAATTAGTAATGTAAACATTTAACTGTACAAATATTATATTTATCTGGCTCAGCACTAGTTCAGTTCAGTGGCCAAACCGTGCAATTATATCGTCATGTGATGCACTTGGGCCCTAAAGGACTTTTTGTCATAAGCTAACATTGTGAAAGTCTGTGAAAAGCAACAATATATATTATCAATATTGCACAGCCCTACATTCATCTATCAAGATTTTAGGCCACTGAAAACTCTCTGTCAATCTTCGTAGGTGGTGAGAGTCATCAACAACCGGACTCGTGGCAGTGATACACATTTGTGGATCCAGTCCAGTGCAATTAGCAAGCCCTTGATGACTCATCCCGGGTTGTCCTTCTGGGCCTGTCAGCACAGAGCCAAACATTTCCAGCTTGTGTAAACTGTAAACAGCTTCCTAAGTTACTCTCTCTACTTTATCTTAAACTGGTAGCTTTGGATTTGTAATGAAAAGTTAGACAACCGTTTGATCAGAATGTCTCATTCTGAACCAGCCCGCCGAATTAAGCTGCAGAGCAGAGGCCAAGAGTGGTGTTTAGTTCGCCTGCCTAAGACAACACGCAGACTTGTTCCAGTGAACATGATTCTTTGTGTGTCCGTGTGTGCGTGTTTGTGTAATTGTGTGTGCGTATACACACAGCGGCTTGAAACCAGGGGAGAGTGGTTATGTTTTCCGAGGATGTATGCGTATTTACTCAGAGAGGGAAAACCAAGCAACAAACAACAGCCACAACAGGCCTAAACAGAGGTAATGATTTAAACTCTTCCACCCCCCTCTTATCCCGCTCTCTGTCTTTTGGCGTGGGTTGGTTGTGGTTTTTGTGTGCTGCAGCTCTGTGTGTATGTAGTGATTTGGTGAAGCCCTCATGCATGGTTGGGAAATGCAAAGCGATTGCACACACATGTACGCACACATGCGATGACAGACACCAACGCTTTAATTCAGGCTCATTTGCTAAAAGAAAAAGACACACACACACACACACACACACACACTGCCCTGCCTGATTACTCCCTCATCCCACTTGTTTACAGTTGTGCTGGTCACCACAGAGTTGAAACTGTCACTCACAATCAGATTGCGCTTTCACATGTGGTGATCCAGACCGCCTGTTTAAAAAACAGACATCATGTTTGACAGATGTGTACTGTATGACTTCATCTGAGACTTGATTTACAATTCCTATTGTGACTCGCTGTACTTCCGATGTGTGTTTGTGTTCTGCGAAGGTTGTGGTCAGCGAGGCCACAGTTTTTCAGAAACGATAATCCACCAAAGCATCAGGACAATGACTCATCAGAAAAAGAAATGTTGTATTTTCAAGTTTTTCAAGTCATTTAAGGATCAGAGAAATTCTAGTTTAGTCTAGTCTAGTCATAATTTCAGGAAATTATTTGCCATCAAAATAATTATATAGACCTAGAGTAAATATTAACCCCTGGACCAAGTTAACACTACTGTTAAATACTGAAAGCAGTCAGTATAGGCTTCTAACTATGATGTTTTTATTTCCTGCTTGAGAGATGCCACAATTACTCAGGGATGTGCTTTTCTACTCAAACACACTCTTTATTTTCTTTTCCTGTTTTTCCTCCCAGTCTCCGATAATGCTCACTTTGATTTTTGCCCCGATCCCAGACAATATCGCAACATGGACGAGTGATCGAAAAACCTGCGTCTATAAATCCACGTAACCCTGCGG
Organism: Lagodon rhomboides; assembly: GCA_039737535.1. Lineage (NCBI taxonomy): Eukaryota > Metazoa > Chordata > Actinopteri > Spariformes > Sparidae > Lagodon > Lagodon rhomboides. Next base: position 7,979,194 of record CM077792.1, on the reverse strand, counting down.
GCTGTGGAGCGAAATCTTGTTTCTGTCCTTCGCTGGTTTACAGGTTTATTTCCATCTTGAGAATGAGGACAATTCTGTCGCTCTTTTTAATTTATTTTTTTTTTAAACAGTAAACTGCAACAGGCAAGGGTGCTGACAAGGACAAAGTAGCAGTGATCAGACCAGCTGAGGCTGGAGACATGTTTCTGCCAGCATTCTCCACAGGGGCCTCTCACACATAGATGCGCTTGTAAACACACACACACACACACACACACACACACACACAGTGATGACCTGCTGTGTGCAATCTGCAGAAGCTGTCCTAATCTAAGTGGTGAATCAAGAGATAAACAAGTGTCTCGCAAGCGTTCTTTACATTCATCAATAACACTGAGTATAGAAGGGAAATAATGATTGGAAAAACGTATTTTTTTCGCCATGTAGTGCTGTGTATTGTTTCAACAGTCTGTACAACATTTGCCAAATAGGTTTTGAGTAGTATATGTGTTCATTCTTACTTCTTAGTAGGTCTGCACTATTTTACAGTTAAAATAACAGTTAACAGATAAAGCATTGACACATGCGGGGGGTTTGTTTTTATTCACAGCAATACCAAAAATGTGAACTTGCAAACTGTCCTGATGAGCCCTGCACTTTTATCTTGTCGACCTGAGTTCTTATTTTATCCACCCACTGAGGGGAGGCATCTCTGCCGCTCTCTCAATCTCTCTAATCTGACACTTTATGCAGATTTGGTAGCTGTTTTATCAATCATTAACCACAGCAGTTGAGTGATTTATATTTGCCTGCCATATGTTAACATTTGAAAAAGTTCAGAGAAACATAATGTCAATAGTCATTTAACTGTCTGTTGTTTGATTTATAATTTAAGAAAGTTTCAAGCTGCCCACTCTTTCTCACTCTGACTTGCCCTCAGCAACACAATCTAACAAAATCTCCACTGTGAAATGATGTGTAGCTCCATCACCCTGGTCATGTTGGCCCAAGCAGCCTGAGCCTCATCCTCTCTTCAATGCAATTCCTCACCAACAAGAACGGACAACATGTTTTAACAGATTTAGGTGTAGTCTCTGCATATGTCCTCTCTGTGGCTCAAAATGCAGTTTACCTTCAATAGCCGATTGGGCGTCTACGTAACCCATAAAGCTCCCATGGGAGCGAGAGGAAAATTAATTTTATCTCAAGTCTGACTCTCAATGTAGTTCTTCACCATGCATTATTGACATCAGAATACATCAGCTGATAGTGGAAAGAAACTAGGCTGCGACAGCTACTGTAAAAACCTTGGCAAGTAATCTGTCCATTACAGATATCCCACCCCTATGAGTAATACATGAACATTAGGTTGAACACTTTCATCCTTTCATTTTCTTTCTGTGCTCTCTTATTCGCTTTTCCTTTCCTCTTTATTTGACTCATCAGTTGGACCCTGTGTTTATTTCCTTAACTTTTTGTGTGTCAGTTCTTGGAACAGAGCGGGACGCGTGTTGTGCTCAGCGTTGGCGTCTATGTTCTCATTGAAGTTCAGCTATGTTTTTATGTACAGGGTGTGCTGGAGCTGGTAACTAGTAAAGAGGAAGGGAGAGAGCGAGAGATGGAGGGATGGAGCGAGAGATGAGTCATTTTCTCTGTCAGACACTGTTGTTTTCCACTAAGCCCTGTTATTTTCGCTCATAAATGGATGCCAGGTAGTGGGTGGAAAAAGAGTCCCTTTTTTTTGATTTTCACATTTGGTGTAATTTTATAATGGAGGCAGACTGTGGTTGAACTTGAAACATTTGCCTGGACTTGTTCCTGCGAAACCCTCTTCTCCGTCGTTACATAGACAAAAACATGTTTTGTGAAATTACTAAAAAAAAAAATTAAATTAAAAGTTTTGGTTTGGTATATTGAAATGCTCATAGTTTTTATAGTGTTTCAGAATAGGGCTGGGTGAAAAAAATCAGTTATGTCTCATATGATTCATCATTGATTCTTGACATGGGGCAGGATCAAGAAATAAGACTCAATAGTGACACGACGGCCGTTGCAGCCGTTAGTGCGCCTGAGCTCTTCACAGCAGAGCAGCTGATGCTGTGACGCTGTTATTTCTTTACTCGCTGTTCACGTGACTGTTTACTGCAAGACCTCCGCGCATGCCTACGCGGAATGACGTTTGTAGCCTCCAACTGCGAACTGTGCCACACAAGCGCAGTGAGTCTGAAAGGCACAGGCGAAAGCAAAGACAGCATACTGGGGGACAAAAATATCGTCTCTGATACGGGATTGCTGTGTGTTAGCGGCTAATGTTACTACACAGACACAAACACACCGTTAGCCTGTGGCTACAGCCAGCTGCTAACGTCACCTCCCGGATAACAGGTTGTTCTTTCGGTCCCATATATAAAGAGACATATTTCTAACTATTCAGTGTCAGACTAAAGGGCCGTGGAAAATGCGCAGTCTGTAACTATTCAGTGTTACACAGCGGTGAAATTAGTGCCCCCTTTCCTTATCATTCTATCAAGAATTCATTTTAAATCGAGCATTGATTCTGAATCGAAATGTGTCCAATTACAATGCAGTAGGTTACAGATTCCATGTCTCTTTCCAAATCTACAATAACCAAATTTTTGGGGGGTTTCTTGGGGGCAGGGGAAACACAACACTGACATATTATCACCTTATTAAGTTGATATGCTAGCAAAGAGTTGCTTCTGTACACATCCAGCCAATATGGAGCAATATTAGCATTTGTTTTGTGTCATGTTCCAGCCACAAGATGAATGTAAATCCAATATCCACTCGCCTTTAGCTCTGTCTAAATTTGAGAAGTGTCTCTCATTCGCTGCTAAAATCCTCAGTGAGCAGCTAACCGTTGTATCTGCTGTTTGATGCTTTACGGATGGGTTTTTCAGAGCTTTATCACTGAAAACAGCTGCCTGCTGCGGCCAAAAACGGCCCTATGAGAATGAACCAAAACAGTTAAGTTGGGGGCCGTAAAACCGAAACAATAAACTGACGCCGTAAAGGTCAGTCGAGCTGAGCGGAGCTGCAGAGTTTGGTGATTATTCTCTGTGGGTTTGTCACTAGGAGTGGACCCTTTTACATACAAAAGCACTTGTCTCATGCTAATGGTATCCTGACAAAGGGCCTTCAATTGATATATTGTAACTAGTAGTTGTGGTAGTGAAGGTACTGATGGTGTTATATCAACTGCACAGCTTATCAGTCTGGATAAAGGCATCGGTAAAATATTATAACATTAAAGTTTAAATTTAAATTAAACAGCAGCATGTAGGGAAGATGCTGTACTAGATTTTAAGTGCTGGCAGAGACCATAGAGTACCTTTTCCATTTAGTTTCACTCATGCCAAGGCATTTGGCAGAAACATGTTTGTTTGTCTTTGTAAGCCTGCAGGTGGTGTTGCTTCTCAAAGCCATCAGTTCAAGTTGGCATAAGCAGTATGTGCCTGTATTCATGGCAAAATGCAATTGAGTCCACATCTGCTCATCTCAAACCTGCACGTTGCCACACAGGTTGTGGCGTGCAACGTAAGGTCATCAAAATCCATGTACCAATAAACTGCAAGTTGCAGCACAGTCAACAGCAGTCTGCACATACCCATTCAGTCACATCATTTGGGAGTTAACTTTGACTTGTAACACTAATTGGGAATATATACAAGTATAGTCAATGTTGAAAGTGTTCAAAGGTTTTTAGACATCATTATCATGCCATAAATGTACATCGTCGTGGAGGTAGGGCAGAGTTTCATTATACTCGTACCTGACTCGTGATGATTCCAGAAAGAATGCCCATCAATTTGAAGAAATGGCTAACTCCACTGCGTAACTGGTCACAGACACGATGTGACATGTCTCCTGTAAGATTGTAATTTCACAGTAATCAGCTTAACCGAGCTCTGGGGTAACACCAGAGAAGTTAACTTAATGATCTCATGGAAGAAGTGAATATTTAATTTGCGAGCGACTCTGCTGCTCTTTGCTTGATTGACAGACTGTGGTGTTGAAGATGCCAGCCCTGAAACCTCCCTTTGAATACTTCTGCGACACTGAATAGAAAATAATCGAGCGGCATAAGATTAGCGGCAGAATGCATGAAACTGAATCAAAAGACAGATGGAATGGAATTGAGTTAGATAATAAGAGTTTGAATGGAAGCTTATGTCTGTGTTTGGGTCTGAAGTAGTTCTTTCAAGGGGCCATTTACACTCTGTTAAGCTGCCTGTGAGAGTTTCTTCTTTTTATCACAGTGGCTAATCTCTGGCCCGGCCGCTGCACTGTAACCACTTCTTCCCCGCTGTGACTCGTCTAAGATTATGGGCCGGTCTTTCACAGTGGGGGCCATTGTTGAGAGCGGCATTCACCTCCATTCACCCTTTATCTATAGCACTAAATGTCTGATGTACTTCTATCAATTTATTCTGGATTCCCAACTGAACACTCACATTTAAACAAATAACCATGTTCAGGCTCACAGTCACCATGAATGACAATCTGTCATGCGTGTTTGGATATACATATGTATATGACTCCATTACTTATTGGATACGTCCCCTCCCAGCCCTTCCTCAACGTCTTCATCAGAACACGCTCTATTTAATGTCTGATTCCTATGGAGCTAAACATAATGCTTGGCAAATCACCCACCAGCTGATTCTGTGTTCTTTAATGCTCATTCATGACACGACACTCATCACACGCAGGCACATGCATGCCTTAATTTGAAAGGGCCTCTACTAGAAGTCGACCTATTAATCGGTTTGGCCAGTTTATCTGCGCCGATAAGACCTTTTTACAAACTATTGTTCTTGGCTGAACTTGGCTCTGATAGTTGCCGATGGCTGCACAGCCTTCACCGACTGCAGGGGAGTATGTCACCGTTTTTCATGGAGGATACACTGAGTCAGTCATCATGATTTGAGGGCCACTTCTACTGAAAATATCTAAATCCTCTTAAACTCCCTCTCCCTCTTAATCATAAGGTAACTGCTGTAGGTAAACGCTAGATATGCAGCAGCCATACATGCGCGACAGACTTTAATTAATGTCAGGTTTTTCAATGTAGACTAAGAGAGACTAACGTTAGATCAGAGATATGTTTTCATAAAATAATTTTCCACTTCATGAAATACCTTCCATGCATTACTCTTGTGATGGGGTTAGGAAATATGGGCTAACGTTGGAATAGCTGATTTTACCGGGGGCTGACAAGTGTGGCATTCAAGTCATGTCTAGTTTCGCATAGCCATACCTCTCTCATCTGACCCGTTTTCAGTTTATCTAGTCTCGAATATATAACGCGACACCATCACCTTGTCCAAGATAGGGACGGTGCACTGAAGGCAGCCAGGCAAGCAGGAAAAGAAACCATTCTGTTGCCATTACGTTACTTAATACTGAACTTACCAATGTGGTAATGTCGTCTTTCTTACCCTCAGGTGTGCATAACCTAAAGGCTCAGAACTTCGTTTTACAATACAAAAATGTGAAACTTTTGGTTATCAGCCACGAGAAGCAAGCAATTATGGGTTATCAGCATCAACCGAAAAACATCCATATTGTGCATCCCTACTGCTCTTATCTGTAAGCCGAGGATACAGAGGTTGATAACACCATTTTACAGATATAAAAGCAACCTGGCCTCTCTTCTTGGACTCGCACACTCATTTGCAATCTCAAATCACATCTGAAAAAGTCACATTCGTCTCCGTGTTATCCAGTTTATAGTCTTTGGATCAAGATGGTTCCGTTAAATTCTTCTTCTTTTTATGCTTTGTGTCAGTTTCCTTTTAAGGTGGCAGACCTCTGCACTGCAGCTTTAAAAATGATTTTTACTTGACCTTTAATTAGATGTGTGCTACATACAGACAATAACATCGTAAAACATACAAAACAAACAACTAAAGTAATGTTAAATGCTGGGTTTTACTTCAGATGGATAGAAAATGTTAATACATGTTTGCACCTTTAAGTTAAAACTGGATACCTCCTGTCTGTGTTGTGAGATATAAAGTGTGGCTGGTTGATCCTCCCCTTCCTATGTATACGGTGCAGCAGTCTCTGTGTGTCGTGATCAGGTATCACAGTGCTTATCTGTGATAGCTTGCTTGGATCAGAGGCATTAAAAATTGAGGCCTGTGTGGTGACACCTGTAGTGTTGTTGTGGGAAATCTGAAAGTGACACTTGAAACTTATTCAAACGCAAAGCTGCTGACTTTCATTTCTGCAACAAGGTTTTTCTGTTACCCTGCAACAAGTTCTTTGGAGACATAATTTGTCCATTCTTTATCACTCACTACATCAGAATTTTGTCAGTGGTGAAATAACTGGAAACAAATTGTGGCTAATATTGGCAAAAAAAAAACAAGTCTGGTACCCCTGAATTCATAAAATTACAGGGAAGAGCGGCAGGATGTTTCAACACTTATCTAGAAAAAGTCAGGCTCTTCTTCTTTAGTAAGAGGCCCTTCTGCCTCAGTGAGTGCCAGGCCCTACTCCTTCAGAGCTCCTCTCCCTTTAACAGCTTGCCAAGCCACATCAGGGAATGTGAAAGAGTCTGTTTTCAAGCACAGACTCAAGATCCATCACTTCAAGTTTGATATATCTTAACCCCTGCCCTGACCCTGAACCAGGTCCGCTATCACGATCACCTGGTTTTTATGAGGCGGCGCTCTCACATCTCCTGTTTCTGTCCATCCCGTGTTATCTATTTGTTTGTATTCTCGGTTGAAGTGAGTTTGTTTTACTGTTGTAAAGCTCGCTGAGAGCACGCTGTTAAATACACTTCAAATTCCAGCGAAGTTTGAATGTGAACTTTGAGTGTGTGTGTGTTGTTGGTGGTGGTGGGTGTATTGATTTACACCTGCATACTTGGCAGTCTAGACAAGCTGGGAGGAGTCCTCCGCAGTATACCGCAGTGGAAGATAAACTGATACTTGGCTTGATGTCGCCATTATAACTATTATTACCTGCAGAACAAAGGTGCTGGCAGCTGTACACCGGGCCGTCACCGTGCCCACTGTGTCAAGTCTCAGAATGACAGGAAACTGGAATCCGTATCAGGGAAAACACGGGAAGCATGCTTTGCGTGATTTTCACGGAGTTGTATGGATCTTTGGCTAGATTGCTCATAATCGTTTAACTTAACTCCTGTGCGTCTCTTTCTCCTCACGCCGCCACCTGCTCCCAGTAACACGTGGAAATAATACACAAAGGAATTCACCTTTCTGCCTTTAGAGAGGATGAAGGGAGCTATGGACTAGAGTTGCATACCGGGCGGGCTTATCCTGTACTTTTGGCTGTTAGCGGCTACACAAATGGACTCCCCACACACAAAGAACAGCGCGCTAAGCTTTCAACTTGGGAAAGGACTGGGTTGTATTTCCCTCCAAAGTCCAAGTTAGAAATGGCAAATTAAAGGATCCTTATCGAGTTATTTCTAACACAAAATGTAATCTGAATTTTGAAGCTGATGTTTAATAGACATGCTGTTTCTCCGTTGATACTATTCAATTCAACCACAGGAAATGGTTTACCATCACATCAAAGCATCATTTGTCACAGTTTTTAATCACACATCCACATCACCATGTTAAGTTAATATTGTTACCAGGTATATGTTAACATGCTAACATTCTGCTAACATTCTGTGCCTGATTTTGTCATTGTCGTTGATCCAGGTTGTGTTCTTGCTCTACATTGCTGCCACATTTCTAACAGCAAACATGTGTTTTAATTCAGTAAACTAACACAGGCAGACCTTCCACTATTTTGTTTTTTAAAGGAAATTAATGGCAAGAGATGCCCTCAGGAAGAGCTTTTTATGTGATGTGCGCCGTAGCCTCAAATATTTAAGATATGCCACTCAAACCTCATCTAATGGAGAAATTGCCCAATAATAAAGGGAGGAAAGGAAACTATTTTCTGATGAGTCTGTTTGGAACACTAAAAACATTGTTGATTTGCCGGTAAAGTGAGAGAAAGTTCCCTCTAAGTGCTGTGTGCCAACATTAAGCACCTCTATTTTTCAATGAGCTAATATGTTAGTTTTGGCCTGTTGCCTTTTTTTCACTTCGACATGGAGATTTTGGCAGAGGCAGGACCTTTTTTTTTAACCTTTGCTTGAAACTGCAGTGGAATGATGAAATCACTGGGACTCTGCATTGTGGACTTTGCTGCAAGTTAAATCGGTAAATGAAGTTTGATTTTACAACATTGTAATGGTACAGCTGTGTAGGAAGAATGGTTGCTTTAAGTTCATGGCTCAATGTGTCAAAAATACAGATGATTTCATATTCTTGTATACGAGCAGCTTAAAGGAAAAGGTGTTGAAAAGTCAATAAATTGATAGCTGTTTAGATTGCGATTTTTAGGGGTCAGATTTTCTTATACAAAACTCTTGCGTGCTGTCTTACTGTCTCTGTCAGAGGCCTCTTTAATGTATAGTATGTTAGATGTCCTAAAAAAGCAACACACAAGTTTCCATTTACTTCCCTGTAATGTCAGTTGTCGTCATGTCAGCTTTTAGAGTACTTCAGTCTTCCATTAACTGAGTCACTAGCTTTATAAAAAGTATATACAGCAGTCGTTATACTTAAATGCAATATTAAAAAAACCCACATATTGATAGGATCCTTGCTTGTACATCATGATCCACAAGAAATATCTGACAGACCATGAGCATCACTGCATATCCGGCATGAAATCATAACATAATTTGCTGTGGCAGATCTTGGGCGAGCTGTCCAAATATTAACTTTATATGGGAAACACTGCTGTTAGGCTGCAAAAGGCTCTGACAAATAGGATGGTTGGACCTTGAAGACCACACGTTACTGATATGGTAAACTGTTCAGTCACCGAAGTGGTTAATTTAAGTCGGCATGAGTAAGTTAGGGAGTTGTTGAATTATTAAAAACCCTTTTCTTCTTAAGTAGAGCAAGATGCACTACTGCTGTCTAGCTGAAACTGTCATTGCCATCTGTCACACACAATATATCCAGAGGTATAGCTCTGATTCTTGTCCTCCTTCATGTTCCCTTTCCAACATATCCTCATATTTAAACGATGATTGCCATTGTCACAGGGCTAACACTGAAATGATCACAGTTTGTTTAGGTTTAGGCACCAAAACTCGTTCGTCAGGTTCAGGAAAAGATCATGCTCAGGGTTCAAATAAGTACGTTATTACTGAACTTGCGTACATAACTTTAGTTACACTACGTACAAGACACAAGTACATTATGGAAGTTTGAATCAGTCAAGTAGTCTCCTCTGTAAACATGTGGGTTTCTTTGACCCATTCATCTGCTCCAAACATCTCCAAATGTGGATTCTGTCACTTCATACTACACAACCTGACTTCCTCCTTTGCTCCCGTCATATTGACAACAGCCACATTGTTGCTGCTCAACAATAAACATGAACATGTCCTGTAATATGCTCCTTGCACAGACAACCTATACAGCTGTTTCTCCTGTTGAGGGTGGGCCCTTTCATCATCAGCATGTCTTCATTTGAAATGGCTAATCTTGTTATTGCCTTCCTCAGGCTACTTGAGGCTTAGAAAATTCTTATACCTAAAGTTCACTGCCCTATCGCATTCCAATGTCATGTGGTTGCACCCTTAGCTTATAGGGCCAATTTGACTAACTTAAAGGTCACCAGACCATGTTTATTCAGGTCATATGGCTCCAGAGTCGACTTCAGCTTGAGGGTGCCTAATACTATTTTGTTTCACGATGGTATGCATTTGATTTTGCTATTGTTTTCAGGTTATTGCTCAGTGTAAGTACTTTACTGGTAATGTGAGAGGTGTTGCATGTACTCTTCCTCAGCTCTACAAAAGCATTGAAGCATCCTTCACCTCGTTGTTTTGGTTTTAAAAAGCTTTTAAAAAATAACTTATTGTGCGCATTGTGACTAGCTAGTGAACATACTTTAACATTTAGCAGCTAAAGAGCCTGACAATTACCTCAGTACTTCACTCCCAAAGCAGGAGAAGAGTGAGTGTTACACTTATTATAGATTTGTTAGGCAGCCAGAGACATGTCTTTAAATCAATGCTAATGTTGCTTTCTCTGCTGTGTGTGTAAATAGGCAAATGTGTGCTAACATGCTCATATCAACTCTGTCAGGTGAAAGTATCTTCGTGAAAATAAAAGCAGTTAATATTGCTTTAATTTATAAAGCTGACTAATATTGAATTCTTTAAAGACCTTGAGCAAGTACAGAACGGTGCTTTGTTTACCGAAGGACATGTGAAAACTCATCAAGAAAGTCGGGACTGGGCTATTCAAAATAGACATTTGAACTTTAATTTGGATTAATAATATCATATAATTAATACCTCATGTTGGACTGTTTTCAAGTTGTTATTATTATCTTGAGTGTAGATAAAAACAAAAGATGAGTCTACTGGTTTATAACCGTTCTCTTTATAAACTGTCATTTACTCCTGGCTTCAAAAAACGTGGTATGGCGTTGCCAAGATGCAGCAGTTGTTAGCATATTTATCTCAAAAATGGCTGTAAAAACGGCTACATCAAAGCGCGCGCCGCATCCAAGCATCTGAATTGGACCATTTTGTTGATGCCTAACACATTGTTCTAATCTCGAATTCTTTTTTAATTGTGGGTCGTAAAGCAGAGTTGCCAACAGTCTTATTGAACTTTTATGACCTTTTATCGCTCTCCCTTGATTTAATGACATCATGGTGGTACATTTACTATGATAACTGCAAGTCAAAGTGTGGGAGTGTTTGCCCAGAGGTTATTTTTGTCCGTTTTCCTCTCAGTTCAGGGAATCCTTCTTCTTTCTTTTGTTTTTGTTTTCCATGACTACCTCATTTCTGCCTGCTTCCACTCTCTCCTTTTTTTTTCTTTCCTCTGTCCCTTTTCCTTCTTGTGCTTTTTTTAAAATTTTGAACCTCATTCACATTTCTCCTTCTCGCTTCTTTCTACTACTTGCCCTGCCTTTCAGATTATTATTTTTTTTTTACATTTTCATCTTCACATTCCCCCCTATTTTTTCCTCTTAACGTTCTGCGTTGTTTGTCCCACGCTCGCCCCCTCCCCTCCCTCCTCCGTCTCTCACCCTTCCTCTCATTCCCGTCACTGAACCCTTTCCTCATGTCACTGATGGTCTGTGCTATATTTGTGGAGTTTGCCCTCAACCCGCACACTCCAATTACCAGATTAACCATTAACTAAGAGGTTTCACCTTGTTGGCCCTTTGCCCCCACTCCTGGTCATCACTGACACAGCCACAGGCTGCGTGTGCTTTCGCTGCATCAAATATGCGAGTTTTGTCGAAGGGAGAGGAAGAGAATAAGAGGAAGTTGTTGGTGTGGTGGGGGGAAACAGTCAAGGTGTACAGGAAGCTGCAAAGCGTGGGAGCGCAGGGAGTGTCAATGAATGTCCGAATCAGTGAAGCGGCTAAAGAGTTAAACCAGAGGAGGGAGGGCAGAGGAAGAGCCTAAACTGGGATTTATACCTCTGCACCCTGCAGGGAGATTTTGTCTGGAGGAGTGTCGACTGTGAGCTACTGTGTTTGGCTGCTGGGAGGAAAATGGAGGAAGCTCTCTCATAGTAGTAAAAGATCAGTGGTAGCTGCCCATGCTGCTGGGTTTGGTAAGGTGTCATATTGTTTCCTTGTCTCAGATATTATTCATCTTTGTCGGTTTATTCACCAAAGGCAGCTGAAGTTCATCTGCATCAGTGTCAGTGTTATGTTGCATAAGGGAAGTGTTTTTATTAATTGTTTGGTAATGTGACAATCATGTGCACGCATATATACGCACAACCTATTATTTATTTTTAGAGGGACATTGGGATGAAAGATGAAAAATGTACAGAATGGTGAAAATAAAGAGGTTATAACATAATAAGAGAAATTATTTTCTTCTGAATTTATTGTTGTTGTGTTTTTAATCATTGAGAGTCATAACATAAGTAACGTATGACTCATGACAGGATATGCCAGCAAATGATTTGGTTTACTTTTAATAGGCTTGTTCTGTTATGATTACTCTGTTTTGCAATTAAATCAGCATGCATCTTGAGGACGAGAACAGAGTTGACCACAACCAAACCAGACGAGAGCTCGCCAGATCAATCATAACAGAGAAATAGAGATGGTTAGAAACTGACAAACAAACAGACAACAATTGGACTTCATGTCGGCTGTTTGAGTAGACTCTGTTCTTGTCTATTCAGTCTTCAGTTTCCCCCCGTATTTTCCAGTTGTATAACAGACTAAGCAAAAGACTAAGTAAGCATTTTTTACACAGACTTTCTGCTAACAATCAATAGCCTGATAAGGAAGGCACTAATTTGAGAAAATACACGTTTGCATGTATGCATTCAAGAACAGTTTAACATTCTCTTTGTAAACTGCATGTATACTCCTCATAGCAGCCATAACCAGAGCCAGGGGGGTTACAACAGAAAACAAAGTAGCCAGTGAGGTCCATGACCTGGTTTGTATTCGCTGCGCTCGTCAGAATTAATGTACCGGACCTCACTCAGTCACCATGTCACTAGGGCCTCTCTCAGTCCACAGGAGACTGACCTCCTTCCAAACCATTACCTGTTCAGGCCTTGTGTCATTCTGTACACAGCAGTGGAAATTCAAACAATAGATCATTTTCAAATGGGAACTTTTGGCAGAGAAAACCGAATTGGAAGAAATAAAGCAACAAAATAAATCTACGCACAACTGATTTGGCATGACATAAAACCGAGATAAGGAAAAGCCAAATCTGACGGTGCGTGGGCAAGAACTGGCACGGCAGTTTGCTCTGCCTCCCAACTGAGCTACTGTAACACTCTGTGAGGAATATAAGTCCCTAAACATTGTTCTATTTGTTCCATTATGTGGATATTGCATAATGCTTTTCTCTGCCTGTTTCCTCAGGCCCAGATCAAACAGTAATATACAGCCTTTTCTCTGTATTGTCAGTGTAATTAAAGTAATAGATTGTAGTTAGAGTGATATTTATTAGTCTGTTTGTTTGGTCGTGGAAAGATGAATCCACACATCTAGTTTGCTTTTGCCGAGCTGCTTGTTGTACCACACACACACACACACACACACACAGGGACCACACAGAAACGCTCTGTCCTGACAGCTTCGCTGGATGAATGCTCAGACAGCTTCTTCTCTCGCCTGAGTGAGGAGCAAGAAACAGGGAAAGGGAGGCTCGTACAGATCTTTAGAGAAAACAACTAATAATTTATCCGAATGTTGACACTACATATTTAGCTTGGAGTCTGACTTTGAATCAGTCGGAGTGTGTGCTTAGGCCATATTTTATGTAATGAAAATGTTTCTCTGTGGAAGTGGTGGGTGGGCTTCTCAGCAAGAACAAGGTCATATTTGATGTTATTTTTGCGATATGTATTTACCCAGAAACATAAAATTAATTAATTGAATGCGGAACGTTTTAATGCGTGTGCAATTTGACTCATGTGGAATAGCTCAGACACGTTTTCACCTCTGCGGACGGACACCAATCTGACATGCCGCCGGTGCTCCGTGTCTCCACCTCTGTCTGCTGTTCACCAGATCACAGTTTACGTCAGCGGAGATCTGGCCTGAATTATAGCCCCTATTAACGCGTTATTTGTTTTGCTTGGCCCACCCCAGAGTGAGGGCCTAGGTATCTTCAAAACGTGCTGTTGTTTCTCTGACAAAATCTAACGAAAACAAGTCAAATATTCAGCCTTCCTCAACTGGACAATTACTCCCCTGACGTCTTCTATTAACACAGTGAACATTTAGCATTTTACTTTTGTAAACATTATGCTAGATACTGCTGCTAACCCTACAATTTTAGGAAAAATTATACATCCCTACATTGATAACAACCCTGGATTAGAGGAACGATGACACCCCGCTTCATATAGTGTTCAGTGGGGTGCCATCGTGACTTAAGACCTCAGATCTGAATGAATGAAGCTTTGGTAGTGAACTTGTAACCATGTATTGTATTTATGTATTGTAGAAATGTGTCATCATTACATTCAGGTCACACTAATAGCATTCATTGGTAAAAATAATGGTGAAATGGCCCTTTAAGCACATGGAAAGCAGAATCTTCCTGGCGTACATCATTGTTTGTGCGTGGATGGATTCCTGCTTTGACTCTGCATGACCTGATGTCCAGTCAATCAGCTGGTGTCCTCAGTCACATATTCCAGGTCAGCAATTGACAAGAATGTATTGATCAGTGATGAGCGAGCCTCAGCTTAGCCGTGCGTGCACACAGCCGTGTCCAGCTATGGATCTGGTTTGGAAATTTTACATTCAGCACAATTAGAGACGGTGTAAACATCCTGAAAGTAAACACTACAAGATACAGCCTTCAGCTGTACAGTATTACGTGAACTCCCCTGTGGTTGGACCTGTGCCCAGAACACTTCAGTATGTACTCCTCACACGGCTCTATGTGCCTTTAATTCCTACAAAACAAAATGAATCACAGAAGATGAATGGGCCAGAAACATGCTGTCTGTCAGAGTGTACGCAGTACATTACAGCTTCAGTTCCTCAGCCGCCACAGTGAAGCTGTCAGGAGCAGCACTGGGTAGATCACTTGACACCCTCAGGCGCAGCACAGACTTTCTGCCACACACTTCATTAAAAGGAAACCGCTGTAAACAATGACGATTATTTTCTGACCGTCACACTTGCAAAACCGTAAGTTGTGTGACATTTTAGGCATGAGGGTGGCACTTGAAGAAAGCTCATGTGGCATGTAATGGAAAGAGTTGACCTTCATGATTTTGTTCCGTCCGTCCACTCTTGCTTTCCTCTTTATTTTTATACCTACATTTCTTTAAACCTCATTATCTCCCTTTCTACATTTCTGGTTCCCTTCTCCAGGTTTTTTCTTTCCTTCTCCGCGCCCTCTCTCTCTCTCACTTTCTCCTTTCATTCCTCTCTTCCCGCCGTAATTTTTTTTTCATTACTTCATTCCTTTCTTTACAAGCTCCTCTCTGTCTCTGCCTCTCTTCCCCTCGCTCCTCCCTCTCTGTCTCCTTGTCAGTCTGCCAACAGCCCGACGGCCTGTTCGTTTTCATCCTTTGCCTAGAAAACAAGGTCTAAAGTTCAAAGCTGCTGTTGTGGATTGGCGGCTGGAGAGGGAACACCGAAGGAGGCCGGCCCTGGGTCAAAACACATTTAAATATCGTCTTAAATAGATGGAATTTTAATCTAATCAGACGTTGCATTTCCATTTCGGCACATGTAATCACTTGTGAATTAGGTGAATAAAGCAGGGGGATTGATTACTCGTAGTTTTTAACATTTCCAGAGAAGATCAAAATTACATGTGGATTGTGTTTGTGTAGCAATGCCTCTCAAACAGACCACCTTAGATAGATTAGTGGCCAAGTGTATGGTATTTATGTGTAGATGCTACGTGAATAGGAGGTAGGAGAGGAGTAAGAGTTAGGAACACAAATAAAGTGTACTCTCTTAGATGTTTTTTTTTTATATAGAGCCTTAAAAGGGGACACTTGTGAGATACCTTAAAAATGGCACTGTGTGTGTGTATGTATGTTTTTTAAATCCGAGTGAGGCAAATATATTTCATTTGGCTAGTCATTTCACTTCCCAGCGTCCTGCCAGCTCTGTATACCCACAGTGCTCGCATGTGTGTGTGATTTAATTTCATTAACATATTATTCATTTGCACAGCTGGGTTGTTCCGGGCTGTTCCCATGTTGGAAACGTCCGCGTTTGTGCGCCTCCACCTGCACCATTAAGAGAGGAATTGAGAGGGAGAGCGAGGGCACCTGTATTTATCCCAGTTCAGCTTTCTCCAGCCCCCCCGCCCTGTTATCATAGCGTCTGTATAAAAAAAAAAAAACGCCCACTTCGTTGTGCATACGCTGCCACACCGTACAAACAATTATCAGCGTCTTCAGCAGTTTCCTGCCGGTGAGTGGGCGTGTGTGAAGGAGGTAAAAAAACCTGATTTGGCTCTGCTGCCGTGTGGTTCTGTGCCGGGGAGAAAGGAAGGCTCGGCACCTTCGAGTGGAGCCTGTGTTTATAGCAAATGCACAAAGAGGTTTTATGCTACATGTGCATTAGAGCATGTTGAGGACGTGAATAATTTATGAGTGATGCACCATACATTACATACATACATACATTGTATCTGTGAAATTATAGCCTATAAATAAAGGCAATAATACGAAGCCTAGTTGCTTTCATTGACTTGGTGGTGGTATGATTGCACCTTTGCAGTTGGTTTGCGATTTGCGTATAAAGAGAAGCAGAGGAAGAAGAACAAACGCAGCACAATACGTGTTCTGCAGGGGTTCAGAGAGGGGGGAGTCTATGAGTCTACTTTGCTCACTAAATCCTGACATCTTTCAGCACCTTTCTTATCCTCAGGTGTGCTTAAACTATAGTTTACTTCTTTTTTATATGTAAAAATGTATTGGCTATTATTGGTATCTGCCATTAGAAGTGTGTTGTATGTTTTGGTTATTGTATCGGCTGAAAGAATTTGGGTAACTAAACGGATGTCTTTCTGTTTAGAAGAAAAACAACCTTTGCAGATAAAGATCTCACTGAAATCCATTTCAAAGGCTTTGATTCGATGTGGACAGTAAGTGTTTGTTTGTAGCGTTGTTATTAAGCCTGATCCAAATTGGTTGATGTGTGGGCGGCTTAATTGCGAGACTGCGTTTGAGCGTTTTTTGTGCATGTGTCAGGGGGGTGCGCCGCATTCCAGCCAATCATGTCGGTCCCTCTGTGTAGCATACTTCCGCAGCCAATGGGGACACTCCATTATCTTTCAAATGGCCACACACACACACACACATACAGTACCCGAGCACACAGACGCTCGCTCAGAACCCCTCCTTTCTTTTAATGGCCTCAGGATCATTGTTGGATTGTTGTGGCATCTGTTTGTACGAAGAAAAGCTCCTGTGACCTCGCTGTATGGTACAGTACTGTACTGTACTGAATCACACTGTAGCCCATTGATACTGTCTTTCATTTCTAATTTGTATGCATTTACATACATTAAGCCATGACTGTCTTAGTGTGTGGTAGAATTTGCATGTTACTTTACAGTTCTTATATTTGTATATAATATACAGACAGGTTTATGTATGTAAATATGAGGGACAAAAAGTAAAGAGACTGCTTTGGGAGCATACCTGTGGACCTGCTTTAGGCCACGTCCACACGTACCTAAACAATCTTTTTTTCCCCCGTCTTCCTTGAGATCGTTTCAAGAATATTTGCGTCCAAATGGATCCATTGTAAACGACTCAACACACTTTAGTTCATATTCCAGGCCTATAGGAAACCGAACACAACAAGAGGAAGACGAAAATGGCTAGTCGGTTGTCCATAATCCTTTTTTGCTCAGCGTAGTGGCAGAGGAGCATAATATTTTGCCCTAGTAACCCGAATAGGCTCAATATCTTCTGCAGCACGAACACAAGCATGTAGTCCGCCACTGATGTTGTTGTTGTTGTTATGAGATGTCGCGGGGTTAAGACGTCTAAGGCTAGAGGTCGAGGGGTTGGGCGTCGAATTCTTTCACTCTGAGACCAGGTTTCAAAAAAGTGCATTTACAGGATCCATTTGGACGATCGGCCAAAAAACGATGCATTTCCATGTGGATGGCCCCTTAATCTCTCCAAAACAGGCTTCAAACTCAAAGACCAAAGACTTGTTGCTTTCAATCTTTGTGTCCCACACTGAGGTTTGGACCCAGAGTAGGTTGTTGGGGTTTACATGCTCACACGCTACCCCTCTTTGATTTCTAGACTTACCTTTGATGAGGATTTACAGTAAAGAGCCAAAACGGGAACCAAATACCTGGGGACTTGTGGGAAGAAAAACCACTGTGCTCAAACTCAATTTCGCTTGTGATGCTGTGACTGTCCGGCTCAGTTAACAAATCAAGACAAACCTGAAGATGGAAGAGCCAGAAGTCTGTGTTGTAACATCATCGTCGCGAGGATACATACGGAGCTGCCGTTCGCTTTTTTCTTTTCGAGAGCGTGTGTGCGTGCTAAGCTCTGGCCCGGCTGCCGCTTTGTTGTATTGCACTGGACTGGGGTTTATTGCTGTTAGCTGTTAGTGAGGCCCACTGCGAGGCAGCTGGTGGTAAAAGTAGGCCATGCTCCCTGTTGTGCCTCCTATAGAGCGAACCCCTCTATACGCAACAGATTCCGTTTCCTATGGTACCCTCATATACGGAGCCTTATACAGGGCCGGGCAGTGCTGGGTTACTGCTTTGAAGAGAAACTATGCGAAGGGAGGGACGGAGAGTGAGACTGGACAGAAAGGAAATGTAGGTGGAAAATACTGTGTTGAACTACTCAGCCTGAAATTCTTCTGAAGGACAGCCCACCTGAGAGAGCGGAGAGGGAGAGGAGGCTTGTCCCGTCTAATTTTAACTTACAGTTTGCTGCATGTAGCTGTATTATGTAGGAAAATATGAATGATTATCGCAAAACTGGTTTAGATTTGATTATCGCAGGACTCACAGACTCACATCAGGACATCCACTATGAAATATCAGTGGGTGGTCTTTAACTTCCTCTCTGATGTATCGAAATGTTGCACGGCATGTCCAGCCTCGAGTCAGATCGCGCCAATATTTGGATCAAACTGCAGCAACTAGGGCTGCAACAAATTCTTATTTTCATCATCGTTATTGAGAAATCTGCTGATTATTTTCACGATTAAATTGTAGTCCATAAAGTGTCAAAAAAATGTAAAATAAAAAAATCCAACAAACAAAAAAGCTCATCACAAATACCACCATCTCCAGTTACTTTCATAAGAGACAAGGAAAACATGCAAATTCTAACATTTAAGAAACCGGCATAGGCAAATGTCTGACATTTCTGCTTCAGGAATGACTGAGCTCTAATTTGTATGCCTTAGACAGACACATAGTTGTAATAGATGTATATTTATGCGTGGCATCTTCTCAGCAGAACTCCAAAAGACACATTTCCATATTCAGTGTAGCTCTAACATAACATACGTCTTCTTCTTTTCTATACGTTGGCAGCAATTTGAACAAAGGGTGCTCTCTTTCAGACAATGCTGCGACACTTTATTGATCCCTGTGGGGAAACTGTCTTTTCTCTTGCCACCTCCACTGGGAGGTCAGAGGTCAGGGTCATCCACAGAGCAGCGGACCTGCAGCTGGGTGAGGTTTGGGTGCAGCAGTTCAGGGACACTTTTGCAGTGCAAGGCAACTGGTGTTATGAGGGCGTGAACCCAGGTCCTCAGTTTAGGGACAATCTCTTAAACCTCTGTGTTTCCGTGTCGCCAGTTCAAACCACTTCAACAGCATGTGTCCACTCTGTAAACATATGATAAGAAAGGTGGGAAAGGCACGACTCAAACAAGACGGCTGGATGTTCTGTTAGTGAATTAAAGTACACGATTTTAAAGATATTAATTTTTTTAAAAATGGGGGGGGGGGTGTGACTCCCTTCTCCATCTATACTCAGCTTTTCCTCCGCTAGAGCAGCTTTTAAAGCAGAGTAGAAAATTGTCATAACCGTTTCATCCATGCTGATTTTATCCAATTTGTTGTTCAGCCACTTCAACGAATTTTTCTTCGCAACAAAATCCACGGTAATCAGTTTTGTCGACCCGTAGTTTCTGAGAGCATTTCTCTGTTTCCATGAGAACAGCACACTCCGGTTCAAGATCACCGTTAATTATCAGGCTCGGTGTCGGTGTTGTAATGACAAACTACTCAATCACGGCGGTGACTTTCGATGGCTCTGCTGCAGGTTAATCAATACATTGATAAGTCCGTGTCATGCTCCATTTAACAGAAAGCCTCACACACAGTAACACACACACACACTAGCTCACGGGCCGGTCGTCCGAGCCTCCTCGAGTTTCATAGCGTAATGCATACATTACATACTAACCCGGCGTGTTTCTCTGCCCTCCTCCTCACCCGGTCGGTCGTGTTGTTTTAGCAACTCACGGGCTGCATAGGTTTCGCAAACTGGAACATCAGATTTATGATGGGAGGGAACCATGACGACAAACGCAGCTCAGCAGTTTGACCGGCCTCCAAGGGGCACAGAAGAGGCTGGAGAGTAAAGAAAAGCAGACAGAAAGGCACAAGAGGGGCTACATGGTGCTTACAAGTGTTGGAAGAGGTGCAACAGCTTCTCCACTGGCTTAGGTGGCTTTGTCTATGTTTGGAGAGCACTTACCAGCTCATTAGGAACTCTTTATTGGGCATCAATATGACATTCATTGGTATAATTACTGATGGTTTTAAGGTTTTAAACATTTTCATATTGTTAAATTTGAACTTTTTCATGCACACATGTTCAGGATTTTGTGTTTCTTTGTGTTCCTCTTAACTCACATCTGGTGAAAAGCCTCTCAAACAGCATCAAGCAGCATTATTTTACTTAACACTTTAAAGAAATGTATTTTAAATGTCATCTTTTGTGTCATAATTTGCCATTTCAAAGTTTAGCCTATATGTTGCTGTCATTAATGTGCAGCTGGAACATGTGAAAGTCCTTGTTTATGTTCGCTACGATGCATCACACTAAAGAAGACAAAAAAAACTAAAAGCATGTTTTTCATTTGGGCAACAAGTACCTCTCCAGAAGCTTTCAGCGCAGCAGTGGATTGGCTTGCAAAGGCTGGTCCTGTTGTAATGGCTGTTATTATGTTCGAGAGTGCTGCTTTTAAACAGACTTGGCTGTTTTCTGATGCATTTTCTGAATTGAACGCTTCTTGCAAGTGCGCTGAAAGAGAAGCTCTTCTCCCTCTCTCGCCTTCAGTGAACGTTTCACACTGAATGGTGACGAGGTCTTAATGTTTTGCCTCGTGGGACTAAGTGTTTACATGCTGTGGACGGGGGGGGTGTTTGTATTTTAACTCTGCGAGATGGCAGTCACATGCGCTGCTCTTTTCTCCGAACGGGAAAATGTCATCAGCATTAGAAAAAAACAGACTGAGTGGCTCAGCTGTAATCCGGCCCCGATGATCCCTCTCACTAAATGTTTCATCTGTTGACATTAGATGTCACTTGTCGCCGACTCTGCTTAGCTTTCCCAAGCAACATGAACAGATGTCTTTACAGGTGAGGGTGGAGGGGGACACTGTTGGAAAAGGAAAGGAGAATCTAACAAAGAAGCGGGTTGAAACGCAGATTTTTAAGATGGGATGAGAGGCAAGGGTGCGTTGACTGTTGTTGTCATGACAGCAGTTGTCTGACTGTACCAGCGTTTCATAGCTACAAAGTGAATTCTATTTCAGTGCAGTGTTTATAAAGAATAAAACTTCAGTGCTCCTGGACTAGTTCTGTCATGAAAGAAACAAACTTTTTGATGCTTTCACATTTGATTCCACAACTGAGATCCAGATTTAGTCTTTTGTCTTTTCTGTCGTCCTAACTCGCCAGTCTGCACAGGCACATCCTCAGGACACGACTCTGAAGTGGGAATTCATCTTGTGGACTGTATTTAGTCGAAGTTGGTGAAAGTCTAAAAGTTTGCAGACGTCAGTTTTCAGTCGTCAGTCTTTGGCAACAGTATTGATGTAGCATTGGATTTTGTTGTTGTGTGTCAACACCAGCGAGGCCTGCGGGTGCAGCAAGTGATTGGAGTCGCAAGGCTGTGAGCGGAGGGATACTGGTTGAACAGTGGTGGGGCTCGCTTGTCAAAACAACACAGATCCAATTGTACATTGTAAACAAGCCGTCCTTGGGCAGTCAGATGGCTAACTATGAACCTAGATCAGCTCTTCTTTGGAGAGACAGGAAGCTATTATATGGAGGTACTCTGCTGTGATGTCAGGGCTGAGACTCTTAAATTACACGTTAATATGACCTGATAGTGGTTTGTGTAGTTTTGCAGAATATCTATCTGTCATGATATCACATTTCTTTTGTGAATTGCTTGTTGTCCCAATAAAGATGCCGTTAATAATCATCTCAAAAATACAGATGTGTGTTTAGATCTAAATAAAACAAATGCAAATAAGTCAAATTAAGGTTTCTACTTACAGTTCTTTCAAGATGGGAAGTGTGTAATGATGCATGGCTAAAGACTTACAGTGATTATTCAATTTTCACAACAATATAGCTTCTCCCTTCCTGCATTAACAACATAATGAAACTGGAGGCTTCACAGCACGAGTTCATGAATAAGAGTAATACAGTTATTATGAATTACTGTCAGCTCTTACTAATGGTGCTTTTAAGTGTGGCTAGAGGGGAACAGGGTGCGAATGAGCAATACTAAAATCATACTCATCTCTTTTCGAACCTGTGCATCCGTTTTTCCTCCTCATACACAGAGATGACCTTAGCCACACACACACACACACACACACACACACACACACATACACTCTCTCTCTCTCTCTCTCTCTCTCTCTCTCTCTCTCTCTCTCTCTCTCTCTCTCTCTCTCTCTCTCTCTCTTTCTGAATGAAAATGGATCCGTGAAGAATCCATTATACATAGCTGAGTTCTGTTTTGTCCAGCAACATTGCCTCTCTTGTTCCTCCCAGGTCACTTCCAATTTGTTTTGTTGGCGTAGATGTCATATTAACCGGTGCCTGAGCATCAAAATAAGCATGGAAATTGAATACATTAGCAATAAATAAACAGCACAACCCGGTTTAGTGGGATTGAATCAGTTTAAACTATGGATGTCCCGATGAAGTATATATGGCTCTCAATACAAGACCTGATATGGCTGTATCTCGGATAAAGAGTCTGATCCACTGTTGTATTCATGTTAATTAAAGATGTATCTGACACACTGATCATGACATAACAGATATTGCTACTAAATCTGTCACCACTTAAGCCAAATACTGAAGATCATGGTTCAAAACTATTCAGTATTTATAAATGTAATGTACTGATGTTAGAGGAAAGAAAGATTAACTGGGAGAACGTGACTCCAGAAACTGATGTAACACGATCTAATGTAAAGTAGGGCTGGGCGATATGGCCTAAAATTTGAATCCCCGATTTTTTCACACCAAACTCGATTTACGATTTTAATCCATTTTTTTTCCTTCTCAAAAACAAACTTCAAATGACAAAGAAATTATTAAAAGCATATTTCTTCTCATACGGGACACAATGATGAAATGATTCCGCTAATGTAGGCTGCTTTTTGGCGGCTGCCGTGGTCCTGTACGTCTTGTAGTGAGCAACAAGTGTCCCACTCTGATGCAGGCGTCTGGCGCCACAAAACCAATCTGCTGACGAGACGGTGCCTTTTTGGGAACGGACTCTTTGCTCGCTGCCGTGTTGTTGTGTTTGTTTGTTGCTCACATTGTAGTGCACTGCTGCCATAAAGGAGTGCAGGGCTACAAAACTGGCAGGCTGTGGTGGACAGAAACGGCAAACAAGTATAGTGATGAAAAGATCTGGTAAGGTTTGGCAAACAACAATGAGGACCCAATTGTGGTCACAAAGGAAACAGGCAGGTTTAAAAACAAAAAGCCAACTTTATTTAAGGGAAGCTGTAGTCCATAAATGCCCAATGCAAGTAAGAAAAGGCAGACAAGAAAGGCTGGCAATTAGACAGGAATCTGAGAGCAAGAATCTTAAGTGAGTACTAACCAGAAACTAAAGTAAGTACAAACCAGGACACGAGGCCACAGGCAGGGAAATCACAAGGAGAAGACTGGACCAGGGAACAGACGAGAGACACAGAAACAGAACTGCCAAAGACAAAGGGAGAAGGCAGACCTAAATACAAGGGCTGTTGAACAAATGAAACACAGGTGGACACAGAAAAAAATAATAAAAAAAATACAACAGGAAACAACTTATCCAAAGACCCAAACCATGACTAGATTGGAGTTGAGGAGATACCAATCCATTAAAGCATGCCCAGATCGGCTCAGGACATCTGGTTTTAACATGTATCGAGGGTTGACAGTTATACACTATTATGGTCAAATAAGGAGTGTTGAAAAAACCTAATCAAATTATGGAGTAAATAAATCATTAACCACGATCATTTTGATTGAACATCTTAATTGATTTGTTCAACTAAAGTAGGTATAGGTAGATTGACAGATATAGAGTTATATGTAAAGAGACAAGTTAATTGGTTTATCTGTTTGTTGTCAACTGTTATTTTAATCACCAAGTGATTAATCGTTGGGGTCATCTTTAAGGAAAAACAGTCAAAAATCTCAGACTCCAGCTTCTTAAACATGACTTTTGTGGTTTTCTTTCCTCTTTTATAACAGTAAACTGAATATCTTTTGGGTTTGGGATTAAACAAGACATTTCAGTACACCCTCCTTGGCCTTGGGGAAACAGTGATCAATATTTTTCGCCATTTTCTGACATTTTGTAGTCCCAACAACTAATTGATAAATCAACAAAACAATTGACAGATTAATACTAAATGAAAATGATAGTTGGCTGCACAACAAAAATTGTTAAAGCGGTGGGGGGAGAGAGGAAGGAGCATAGATAGAATTACCTGTCAGACCGGTTCCCTTTTCTCTACCCGCTAATAATGCTGACTATGAATTAATAAAAGCGCTAATTATTAAGCAGTGTTACAAATGAGAAACGAGTGAGAAAAAAACACACAAAGGGGGAAAAAAGAGTGACAGAGAAGTGATTAAAGGTGAAATAACGGCGGCGTTGTTAATGACGGACCCGGAGCCCGTTCACACAGCTGTTAATCAGCAGCGCTAATGAAAGTGCAGCTTGTTTTGGTGTTTTTGCGGATACGTTTGACACGCCGTCCCTCCACCTTTTTCATTATTCACCTGCCGCTTCCTGCATTAGGGAAAAAAGCTGTTTTTCTGACAGGATGACTAATGGCGAGTGTGTTGTTTGCCTGTCCTGTCACGCACTCCTCTCCCACACATCCACCCCCCTACACACACACTGAAAACATGAAATCGCCGTCATATGTTTGTGAATGAGAAACCCCTCTGTGCTCTAATGTAAACCACACACACACACACACACGCAAAGATGGATGAACAACATGCTTTTAAAGTGATAGGCCAGCTGTATTGAAATGTCCAGCCCAGATGTGATGAGAGCTAATGGAGTCCCACCATGTTTGTCTCCATCCTCCGCTTGTACTCTCACCTGCCTCCTTTCTTTCATTGCTTCTCTCTCGTCAAGCGCAGCTCCTCCGCGCCGATTCCTCCCGTCCCTCTGTCCTCGATTGACGTTATTTGAGTCCGTCTTTTTTCCACGTCAACTCCCCGCAGGGTATATTCTGCAGCCACGTGATGGTTTTCCCCCCCGCTGAGCCTGAGTTCGCTGCGTGTACCCCCTCCTCTCTTTGTCCTCATTTTGTTGTCTTCCCCTCACATGACCTTCCCGTCTCTTACATACAGGATTTGTCCATAGTGTTGTTGGTCTGCGGGCGCAGATGTCTTTCTCTGTACATACAGTAACAACACCATAAGCCTAACCATGTGTTTCTGTGTCGAGCATATCCATCTCTTTGTTACATTTGGAGGCTTGTATTAAATTCAAACAAATTTCATGTGTCAGCACATTGACATTCAGAGTGTTAAGCTAATACAGAAGAGTGTGGTGGTGTATTACATCGTGCTTACTGAGAAAAAAGTCCACTAAAGTCTGAATTTAAGCCCTTAAAGACACAATTAAATTCTAAAAAAATCTAACAGATAAAGCTGTCTCTTAAGTCTAAGTCATCGTTTTGCCCCTCCGATCAAAACAACCAGCTTTACTCCCCTTTTCATGTTTTTTTTTTCTTTTCCTGCAACAACTGAAACAACATCATATTAGGGCTGTGAAGAAGCCATTTTTCTTTCCCTCTGATCAAAACAACCAGCTTTACGCCCCCTCTCATGTTTTCTTCTCCCGCAACAAAAACTGAATAACACCATATTAGGGCTGCAAATAAGCCAATAAGCCGTCTTTGAATGAATATTAAGGTTAGAGTCCCAGATATTGTACAGTATTAAACAGTTCCAAGCACACAGTCAGTCACTCCATCACATCACATGTTCTCTCATTAGCCTTGTTCAGTCACAACTAATGAGAAATGACATAAAACGGGGTGTGGGGGTCAGCTAGTAGCTTTACAATTTGAGAAGGGTGTACCATACGAGCCTGTGCTCTCTCCCCTTGTTTCCTGTCCGTATCATCACTATCATCTATCCAACTGAATTGAATCCAATTCTTGAATGAATGAATAAAAAAATTCAATAAAAGCTTTTAAAGCAACAAAATGTAACATCTCCTGGAAAAAGATGGTTGATTGTTGAGTCTTAGCCCCAAGTCCTCAAATACGTCTGCTTTGGGTTGGTGTCCAACCCGAGCTGCCAACCCAAAGTTTAAGTATTGGATGACCTGGGGATGAGACTCAACAATCAAATATCTGTTTCAGAAAGTTACATTTTGTTGCTTTAAATGATAAAATGGTTCGTCTGTCAAAAGTTTCCTGAAACTATCCTCAGCCCACTAAAACTACTTGATTAACATGTTTTGAGTGTCTTCTTTTAGGCTGATTTATACAGTTTGGTCAATTCATCTGAAACATACTCACAAGATCACATCTAGTATTGTCAAAAGTATTGATACATATCCTTACTCAATTTTTGATTTAGCCTTTAATGTTGTGTCAGTATTTCCCCATTGTAACCACAAATGGTAATGAATGTCTATATTTTTCAAGGTATTGAACAAAGTTAGAAATGTATGTCATGACAACAGTGCTCACATCAGCATACGCTAAGATATCATTTCAGACCCGGACAGTCAGCGTTTGTCAGTCCTGTGTGACCATATGATGGGCCAACACTTGAATCCACTCATCAAACTTACTATACACCGTTTCTTTCATCCTCCATAATTTCTCTCCTTTCCTCTTTGACTTCCTCAAAGTGTCCTCACCTCTTCAATCAGACTTCAGACAGAGGATCTTTCTGTACACATTGATATGGATTAGCTCACAGTCGGCCGGTGTGTGTTACTCCACTGCTGTTTATTTCATAGGGGACGACCAGATGGTGTGAGTGTGTATGGAAAAATGAGCGCGGTAGAGAATATTTCATCTTGGCAGTATTAAATGTATCAGTCATTTCTTCACCTTTGGCAAATGGCCCGCCTTCTGTCATTAATTCTCCTTCCAATTAACATGGCAATTTCATGATTTTTAATATTCCGAATGTGTTTAGCATTCGTGTGTGCGTGTGTGTGTGTGTGTGTGTGTGTGTGACCCTGTGTCTGCTGAGTCACTCAGCCAATAGCTGCGAGATGCAGAATGTGGCTGTCGATGCCTTTTGCTAAATATGCTAATAGCCCGACACCTGTTTGTATAAGAAGAGGAAAACACACCCCTCCCCATCAAGCACTCGCTCAAACACTCCCACACAGCACCCGAGCAGTGGACAAGAACTGATTTGTAAGCTTTGTCCGAGGTTGTTCAAATCCACAGACGCGCACAGGGACAGCCTGTGTCAGTCCGCCTTTTTATGGTTTTGCGTGTCATTTTAAAACAAGGAGCAGGCCAGCAGTGTGACCGTGCGCTTAACTCTCTCCTGTTTTTGTTTTCTTGTCCTCGACAGTGATGGAGCCCATGACGGTGACGACGTCGGTGGTCGGACCGGAGGAGTTTGACCGCAATGCCCCGCGGATTTGCGGCGTGTGCGGCGACAAGGCCACCGGCTTCCATTTCAACGCCATGACGTGCGAAGGCTGCAAGGGATTCTTCAGGTGGGTGTTGACCCCGAGTTGCGTACACGCCGTCTGTTTGTTTTGGGTCTGTGTGTTCTTTCTTTGGAGTTTTTAAGTGTTGTCTGCTGATGGGGTTAAATGAAGCGTGCGAGTTTGTGCGTTTCTCGAGTGCGAGGCGTTATTAGCAGCCTTTCCGATGTGGAGGAGGTGTTCGCAGTATGTATTCTAATCGTTATATGCTTTAAACAGGAGTTTTCAAGACTGTCATTGCTCGTGTTCAGTTACAATCAGTCTATTTTTCCTCATTTATGTCTGGTAGAAAGGCTGCAGATACTTTGTGTCGCTCTTTTCAGTTTCACATAACTTTCTATCAATAATGCATAATGTATTAAACAAACGGGCACCGATTATTTTGCTCATCCTAAATAATTTATTTATTCATGAGAGGAATGTTTTTGTCGACTATCAGCGATATCAACTCATGTCATTGGCTGGTTCCTCTGGCTGCTCCTCCTCAACATGTCGCCGTTCTACAGCAGCGGATAAACATTTAAAGAGAAGTATGCGTGACTGCCTGCCAGCACACACTGTTTTCAATGTTACGGTACAGTACGTGTGTTTCTGTCCGCCTGCGTGAGCATTCATGCAGTGTTTTTAGAACAATATGCATTATTTAGTCGAGTCCATAATCCGACTCTGCCTTTGCCTCGTTTCCCCTTTTCTCGCTGACACTCTCGCTCTCGCTCACGCACACATCCGCACACAAAGGGACGCACACAAATTTTATGAAAGATTCAACAATAATGAAGCATTATCATTAATTTAAGCCTCAGCAGCCGAAGGGAGCATATTAACGACACCAAACCCCTTCAATCAAACGTCGATTTTTAATATGAGTCAAGGCAGTTTTACAAGCTGAAGGTTTTGTGTAAAATGGATACAGTATTTGAAAATTGGGCAGTGCATTACTGAGGCTCTTCTGTGACCTGCGAGGGTGTAGTGCAGCGCCTAGACAAGTTAGTCTAGGTACTCATCTTCAAACAAGGCAGCGGTTGCAAGCCTTTCTTTTATTTAATGACTGGATTATTAACCTTTGCAAGACGAGCATGAAGCAGGCCACATGTTTGCTTACAAACACACCCGCAGCATTCGACATGTTCAACAAACTCTGTGGTGAAGAAAATAACTGCTCAAAAAGCTGCCTCTGCTCAGCGTCTTGTGCAGCAACGGACCCCCTGGAGCTAACAGTGCAGCAGAGACGCTGCTCTCACTGCTGGACTCATAATGTTAATAACTTAGTTTGTCATCACAGACACTTACGCACGCTTTCAAATGAACTGATTCATGAAGTGATGCTGTTAACTTTTTAGCTGTTAACTGTATCTCATATTGTATTTCAGCTGATTAAGGACGTGAATGCTTAGGCACACAGTAAACTGGAGCAGAAGACTGAAAATAGTGCCCCTTATTCTATTCATTCAATCGTTAACCAATGTTCAATAGAGAATCGTTCTGAATCGAATCGGACACCCAAAAAAATCTAAATTGAATTCAGTCATGAGATTGCCAAAGATTCAGTATTCAATACCAATGTTTACAATAACGTTTTGGATGATCCAGATTTTTTTGTGTAAAGGAAACCAAGAAATCCTATCTTTGAAAGAGTAACTGAACATTTTAAAACTCATTCAGCCCTTCATCACATCTGTGAAAGACCACAAAATTCAATCATACATATTAAAAAACCTTTAAATAATAACCTTAACCTAAATAAAATATTTAATAATTTTTTGATTCTTTTTTAAAAAACTAAGCAGCTTCAAAAGCCCTTTTAGCCTTCTATACAACTCTCTACAATTGGAAGCAAGGCTCTTGCCTCTAATAATGCGGTGTTAGTTGTTCTAACACCATGATTTGTGTCAGCCTCCACAAGACGTCTCTGAGCTCTCACCCAGGAGATCACATCAGAAAGGTCACTGTAATATCTTGGAAAGGCCGTGTCGCTGATCTTTCTCAGAGACAGTAATACTTGGACGAGGCTCACTTTTTCTTTTACGTATATTTGGTTGATACCGATTTTTGGACAATAAATCAGCATATCCCTAATTGTGTATCTCTTAAGCTTGCAGCCTGAACATAAAGTCCCCTCCTTCTGTCCCTGCGATGGAACATTTGAACCAGAGTAATGGATTCATTACTAATTTCCTCCTACAGGCGCAGTATGAAGCGCAAAGCTTCTTTCACCTGTCCATTCAACGGGAGCTGCACCATCACCAAGGACAACCGGCGTCACTGCCAGGCCTGTCGTCTGAAGCGCTGCATCGACATCGGCATGATGAAAGAGTGTGAGTTGACTTTTCTGACATTACGCTGATTTGTGTGAGTCAGAACTCCAGATGAAAATGAAAGTTCAGCTGCGAGTATCTGAGCTTGCTGTGACATCCTGTGGCTTGTCTTCGCTGTATTCATTATTTATTGTAATTGACTGTCAGCTGTGCATTAATGGTGTTCTGACAAACACAGAATATGCTAGAACCGGGTCTGATGAGACTTATTTTCAATTCAGTTTCACTTTGACCGTTTTTGCGAGGCAAGTGACAAGTTGTGAGACAGATACAGTAATATCTATAATCTTTTAAATTCACATTTCACCCCGTAGAAATGTTTACTTGTCCGAACTAACTTCAGGTTTAAAGACTCACAACCAGATTCAGTGATTTGATACGACATGCTAACACCATGACATCTCCGCTTACAGTAGATGGGATCTCTAAAGGTTGATACTGAGATGATATTAACGCAGGATGTAACATCTCCGCCTCCTCTTGACATCCCTTTGATGTAATATTCATGTTGGCCTCTAAAGTAGAGCAGCTGCTTTTGATGCGTCTTCATGCTCCCCTGTTTATTGCACATAAAGCCACTTACAGGAGGGCGTTATATTTTACCGTTACTCCCTTATTGAAGCTGTTGGGCTTGCTAGCATCATTCTTGTTAAATTTGATCTGATATCCATTGATTGTTTTTTATCTGTGTACAGAAAAAGCTCAATAAATGCAAGCCGAGTCGTTTTAAAATGCGCCCACTGCCTTGAGAGATCGGTTACAGGTTGGCCGGTGCGAGTGGTAAACTGGTTTCCTGCTTGCATCGCATTTAATCTAATATTTGAAGACATTCAGGAAGAAGCAACAGCCAATAGAATCAATGGCGCGGTGTAAATTGATCTGTTTTGCAACAAAGAGGCATAGTTGATATTCATGAGGCGGGCTGTACCATATGGCAAACTCAAGCTTGGGTCAGATAACAGAACATTTTAACTAGTCGATTTGATCCTCTTGTTATTTTACTATGTGGAGTTTCTATCATCGGTGCATTTTATAAGGTGTTGATGAAAGTGTTGTGACGTAGCTTTACTGGATTGATCGCTTTGTCTTCTGTGTTTGAAAGGCTGTCTGACACAGTCTTAACCACGTTGTTTATGCATACAGTACCAGGGAGTAATACAAGGCGAGCGTGCGACGAAGAGAGAATGAGACATCATCTCGCCCCATTTTAATACAAAGTGACACCTTGCCACAAGTGATTCATAATAACTAACACTTAGGGGTGTCTTTATCCTGCCTGTCAAAAAGTATCATATTATCCTCTTGTTATGTCATCAATCCTGCATCCCATTTTTATAAACATTGAAAAAAAAACTAACCTTCGAGTAGGACTTAGCACCAAAAGCAGCGCATCACCTTAACCATGACAAGCAGTAGATGACAAGGGGAGAAGGAGAGAAAGGAAAGAAGGGAAGGAAGCCAAAGGGGGTTAAAGTCCCGTTCAACAATGGCTCTCTTTCTTTAACGAGACACACAATAGTCTGGCCCACATTTCATTCACAAGCACGTTGTGTGTTTGTGTCACACCGAGATGATGCAGGGCAGGGTTCACCACAAAGAGCCACATGATGACACTGAAGTGTCTGTGTTTCATTGAGAAAAGATGAGAGAGGAGCAGGCAGGAGGAGAGCAAAAGAGAGATGCTTATCAGCATAGAAAGGTCTCTTTGTTTCTCACAGCTTGTGTACAGGTTCACGGATTGGTGGAAGTCCACTGTACTTCCCCGCTCCTGTGATTCTGCCGTGAGCATCGATTTCCACCCCTCCACATACTGTACACAACTTAAAGGCAGCAGCTTTTTTTCATACTCTGTTGTTCCTGTACACAATCCTCTGTGATAACAAACCTGTTTGTTTTTTAATTAATGCCAACTGTAATTGCAGAGGCACAATCACTCCTGGGTGGTGCTGAGAATCAGGCAGGATGACACACCAGCAATTAGTGCATTACATAAAAGCATAATTGGCATTATTAGCTTTGATTCATTCCCATCACATTTGCCTGAGGGCAGCAGGTATGTGTTTATCTGCGGTCTAAATGTTACCCACGACAGATCCACTGCTTACGCTGGTAAAATCTTGCGCGTTATCGCGCAAGATTTTACCAGCGTAAGCAGTGGCACCGGCAGCTTCGGAATGACAACACATATTTGTGCTCTCACATGTAACTAATCATTTATATCCTGGTGGTTTACTCAGCTCAAAATAAAATCAGTCAGTCAATCACGCCTGTGCTGAAGTTTAATGTGACTGTGATGTAAAACTGGTTGAAAGATTCCCTTCTGTCCAGCAACATACGCACTTTGAAAACAAATAGAGAATGCAACGTAAGAACAGCAACAACGGTGCCTTGTTGCTTCTGAATTCCCAGCTGCAACACAATCATTATGAAGTGGACAACAGTGTGGATAACTGGTCCAAAGACTGTATAGACTGCAGCTTGTGCCTCCGGTCACAAAAATGCCAGAAGCGTCCTCCCACTCCCTCTGTGTGGATGTGGCCTTGCGCATCTGCTCATGACCTCGTCCATGCCGAAGTTTATTTTCCCGTCAGAAATAAATAAATCCGGGTTCAGTAGGTCGTGGTCGATGTGTCATCTTCGCCGCATCCTTTTGTCAGCGTGTCGGCCTCGTGCTGTTTCGTGTTTGTGCGGTTGCGTAAACATATTAATGCAGCGCCAAATAATGAATCGATGAGGATGTGGCGCTGGGTGTTAATCTGTGGACAGCTTGAAGACTCACAACCGACCGTAGAGCATTCGTCTCTCTGTCCAAACGCAGAGACGGATGCAGACCAGCATGTGGAGCGATAACGAAGACATGGTCATGACGGCTTCCATGTTGTTGTTGTTTGTGTTTTGTCTTTTGGTCCTGTGACTGTCGCTCTTGTGACGGGAGGAAAACAAATGAATGTTTTGTGCATATTTCTACTATACATGTGTATGGTGTTTTATCAATCCGTCTCACTATTAATCTTGTGACAGCACTCACAGACGAGACACTGACAAGCTTGGAAAGGGACTGTCTGCTGTGTCCTGAAACATTCGATACTGTCATTTAATCACAGTATATCACTTGTGGCACTGGCAGAGAGTGAACTCCACAAAGATAAGACACGATCATTCTCAGGATAACCTTAAAGTTCTCAGAAGTTGTTGAGGGATTGCACCAGTTAGGATCAGGTGTCGGGCTGTAATCATCGTATCATCGTACTTTTTTTTTTGGAAGATTTTATTCATGAATGCATCTCTGAGGATAAATTACAATTCAGTTCCCCTGTTCCTGCCGGTATGTGTGTGTCTGCCTTTATGCTATCCTTTCTTTATACTGGCAGCCTTGTCCAAGCTTCACCACCATTCACTTCAGAACTGTGTTGGTGTGTGTGTGTGTGTGTGTGTTTGTGTGCCCTCTGCGAGCGGTGCCAGCCGAGTTCGTAGTAAACACCCCTCCGCTGTCCTTGTTTGACAGAGGTTAGAAAGATGCCAGGAAAAGACCTCCCCGCCTGCGAGTGTGTGAGCGTATGTATTTGCTTGCCGTGTTTGTCTGTTTGCGAGGGTGTGTGTTTGTAACAGGATTAGAATCGCAGGAGAGTGTTTGAAATGTTTTAGCCTTTAGAGGCATGAATTCCCGCCCTCTGTGCCTTTCATTAGCAAAGCTTCTCCTGCAGCGCTGCCCTCCGTTTGCCTCCCCAATTCATATTCTTCATCCTCTCTCGGAGTCTTTTGTATTCTGTCTCTTTGACGCCCGTTACACCTGCATTACCATAAGTGCCAGATGTTCTATTTATAGTTGGACATATCAAAAATATGTCAAATGGAGGTGTAGATGGATATAAACTTTGGCTATACACGTTTTTCTTGTTCCCTACAAATAAACTAAATAAAATTATGGCTGCATAATTAATCACAATATTATCGAAATTGCAATACGGCCAAGTGCTGTAGCCAAATCACAAGCCGCAGTTGTTCAAATCAGGTTAAATGTATGACAGAGCACCTTTTTATAGCAGAGATGCCCTGGCCTACAAATCCTGTAAATGCTTGGTACGGACCCCGACAAATGTCACAGATCATAGTTTGATAGTGTAAGTGAAAATGAAATGTGTGATGCGTAAACATCATTCCTCTTTTATTGAGAATCATATTGCAATCGCAACATCTGTCAGAGTAGTGTTTTACCATATCACATAGAGGTGGGAGAGGTACTCTGATCCTGCACTTGAGTAAAAGTAGAGTAGTAGTAAAGTACTAAAGTAATGGCATGGCATTTCATATAATGTATGTTATGTTATTAATATAACAAATAAGTATAGTATTCATGCATGAATGTGTCACTTAAATGTTAAGGCTGGAAGCTTTTAAAGGCTGACCTCACTACATTATATAGTTTATCTGCTGGGTAGCTTGGGAGCTGGGAATTTACCCTCTCCGGTTTAATACTAAGTTAAGTATGTTTTAAGGTAAGTTAATTTTACAGTATCTTAAATCTATGATACTACATCTTTATTCATTTGTCGATTATATTTTGTATTAAACTCAATCTCCAAAGTAGCAGTTGAATAAAAAGTGCAATATTTGCCACCTAACTTAAGTGGAGTAGAAGTATGAAGTAGCAGAAAATGGAAATACTCCAGTAAAGTTGAAGAACCTTAAATTTTAACTTAAGAATATTGCTTAAATAAATGTACCTAGCTACTTTCTACCACTGTTATAATAATATGCATTCCAAAAACAAAGGCTCTGAGACTATTTAGCTTATCTTTTTAAAAGCATTGCCATCCATTTTCATACGCATTTTGGACTCTTTGCACTCTCTTTTGCCTGATATCACTTTTGTTAAGCAGCAGCTCAACTAATTACAAATAAAGAAAAAGAAGGAAAAGATCCTGAATTGTTAACTCAACTACAGCCCCCATGAATTAAATTATCATTGTTTTTTTAATTGTTGAGTAGACGCAATCAAGTGCCACCTTATGTGTTTTTTACCCCATGCCTTCTTGCCACCCTGCACACTTCCATTGTGATCTTTCGATAAGCTGTTCTGCGTCACACTCAGCATGTGCGCCCCCCACGCCTGGCTGACCTGATTTTACCTCGTGAAACATCACAGACCCAGGGCAGCGATGGAAAAATATTGGCTGCACACCAAATCCAGCGTGACATATATCACACCAAATCTGAGTTGTCGCCGCCTCTTTTGTGTTTAACTAGTCGGTCGGAGGGCTAATGAGTATACCTGCTGTGAACCTCTGGCCTCCACAAGAGGCAGACTCTGCCTTTCCCTCTTTGTCAGTGTCTCTGGCATTGCTGGTGTTGACCAGACGCTTACTGTGTGTCTTTCTTTCTCTGCTCCACTCTGCCATGCAGGGCACCGCATCACCACCTCCAATCGGTTGCTTTCCAAAACAGCAAACTGTCTTTTTGGTAAACTGCTGTGCGCCTGCCAAGCGCTGTTGGGTGGTCAAGATGTTCCTTTGATGGTCTGTTGTTTTTGGTGGACTCCTGCCGCGGCGATGCCATCTAGGGCTCAAACTTGGCTCGAGACTCGCTGGTCCAATCATGTCCCCGGCCTTAGAATAGCTGCTTTGTCGGCCTGTGCCAAACTTTGACCAAACTGTGCCTATTCATGATTGGGCTCCGTGCTGCATACTTGGATGTCCTCACCACAAGGAGTGGTTATGGGCAGTCCGCTCCTGGCTTGGGACTGGATGGACATTGGAGCGCGGCCAAAGCCTAATTAATGACGACGGGTCAAAAGAGATGATGGCCAAGTAAATTCTTTGGTTAGCTAAGCAGTCAGATTCATTCAGTTGCCTTTTTAAGCCCGTGTAGCCAAACTGTTGTTGTTGTCATGTGCGTTGCCACATTATGCGGTTATGTAACTCTGCTGCTGCGGTTGCAGTCCAGGGTGCAATCACTGAAAATCCACTTCAAATATAGTTGTTTACAGCTTCCAGGAAAACAACCAGTATTTAGTATGAAGCGCATGATCTGAGCACTATTTAATTTAGAGTCATCCATGCCATCACATTGGTCTCTTTAATTAGCAGTTGCTGACAAAGTATGTATTTATTTGGTGTGCTTATTCCTTTGATCCAAATATGTACTTACCATTGTAAAGGATAAAAGTTGTAGTTTGCCACATGGCAACATCTTTTAATGACATTTGGTAAACCATCGAGGATCGCTGTGTTAACAGGTGAAGACGTTAAATCAGCTCAACCAGTCAAAAGCTATTTTTGAGGAGGTTACTATGGCAAAGAAAATACTGTGAGGAGCTTTTACCCTGCCTTCGGCCAGCATGACCAAGGACTCTGCCATACCTTTAACCCTGAGCAAACAGCGTGATTTAGTGAAGCTAAATTTAATGTCAGTAAAGTATGAATAGTGAGACAGTTACTCCCTAAGCTGCCAGAGTCCCAGACTTGCCGTCGTATCTGCGAGCGTTGTGACCTCATGGCTCCGGGCCTGTGTCTCTTTGGCAGTCGCGGTCTGTCTGGCAGTCGTGCTGTCTGTCTGCCCTACTCCCTGTCTGTCTGCACAGTTTAGCGCTTCATGGGCAATCAGTCACTGTGGCAGAGAGTCAAGAGGATAATATGTGCCGAGGCATTCAGGGGTCAGTGCCTTGCTCCAGCTGTGACTGGCAGACCTGGATGACGAGGATACTAATTTGAACTTTGACGTCTTATTTTTTTTTATTATGCGAGTCAGGTAACGGCAATAAACTGATGAAGAAAAGCCATGGGAGATTAACTGGCTGGATATTGCAATCAAGATACGAAGCGTGGTTTGGCAAATATGGTTTTTGGTTATGTGGCTTATATTTGCTCTGAATATGGAATAGTACAAAAGAATACTCTGTACAGTTTCCTGTGTGCTATTGGAAGCCTGTATTTGTTCATATAGTCATCAGTAGCATCAAACACTGCTGACGTCAAGCTCTTCCTGCTTCTCTCTGTGGCCTTGCCAGTAACATCATGTTCTGAACAATATAGGATACAAACTCATGCCTGAACACAGCATTTTAAAGATTCTATATGTGCGTATATATATGGTGTGTGTCTGGGTTTGTTTGTTCAGTTTGTACTTTCATAATGAGACACATGGTCTACATTCATAGTCTGTGGTAGTCTAACAGGAAATGTAATAGCGGAGAATTTTTTCAAACCACCTTGTTACAGATGTTGCATCCACACACTGAACATTTGTTTTTCATTTTAATAAAATCTCTTCAGGCGCAGCAGATTTCCTGTTTCACACCGTCAGTTGCCACTCTGCAACGCACATCCAGGTGCTGTCGCTCAGTCTGTCGCTGACTGAGAGGTGTTTTTAAAAGGCAAATACTGTACTGCAGGGATTGTGCCTATTACTCGTACTAAACCTAATCAAACTAATGTACAGAACGTAATGACGAGCGTCTGGAAAAATAGCCTCTCCACATCAACAGTTGAGTCAACAGCCATGGACGGTGTCTGCACTGCGAGTTCAAATTGAAATTTTTAAAAAAGCCAAGACTGGAGCTAATGTGACTAACTCAGTGTTTCTGCTATATTCACTCACTAATGGCGCCCCACCAAAGCTGAGCTTTCAGTGCATAATATTGCCACTTATCACTGCTTGGCGTCAGCTGCTCTGTCATTCACACGATGTTTTAACAGCAGGGGTGCCAATAATTTCAGCACTGCCTTGTTCTGTTGTGTAAGTTTGCTGCATTAAGCTAAATGTGTAAAGCGACAGGAGGGGTTGACACGAAAGCAGTGGTTTACCTATTTGTCATGCCAGTTCAGGAAATGCTGACTCTGACATCTTATTATGGTCACAGGGGTCAGATTTTAAACAAATGCGGTCTGTTTTAAGTTATTAAAAGATATAAATGCGCAACATTTATGGTTTGTCTTGGAGAGCATTGTGTTTTACAGTGTTCACGGTCATACTGCGGTCATCCTGCGATTGGAAATCGACAACCTGAAAATTACAAAATCAATGTATCACTGTGTTTTTGTAGAGCATGGACAATTGCCAATAGTTGGGAGGGGAAGAGCGAGAGTGTCCACTACTTAATGTATCACAGGTGGTAACGTCTCAGACAGATAAAAAAGAAACATAAGAATTCTAAAACGGTTCGCAGTATTCTTGAGTGTTTATTGAAGTTCCTGGGTGGCCCACCCGAGTAAAGTGTATGTGTGGGAAACACTGTTTTAAATCCAACAGAAATGTAAATCTGTTGTGTTCTGTGATAAATAATGAGTGTGAAGAAAAGATTGCAAAGTGACGTCATGCTCCAGGACCTTTGGAAGTGGCATGCTAACGCAGGAAATCCCAAAGAAACCTCTCGACTAGTCAAACCCAAAAAAAGCCACTATAAACTGTATGTATAATCCATTCTGCACCACTGTGCCTGCAGCCTAGTGCTGCAGCATGAATAAGGCAAAAGGCACTGAAACATCCAACACCCGCTGCATCAGCTGTATTAAAAGGCAGCAGACACGGCAGGCTTTTTCTGCGTGCCAGGCGAAGAGGACCTATGGTTCATGTAACCTGGGATGGAAATGTTCGGAGCTTACATTACAGCTCCTCCATCTCGTTTTGAAAGCTAACGTTGTTTTACAGCTGACAAGTAGCACTTTGTTTCCCACAATCTGCAATTCATCTCGAAGCCGAATACAATATTCCGTTATCATAGCCAGCGTTCAGACCATGTCCTCGCACGCTGAGAGTAAGCAAATACTCGCCCAAATGTCTTGACTGCATCTAAAGTGTCATTGAAGAACAACGTACGAACTGCTTTCTTTCAGTGTTGGTTATACCTTCAATGAACCTGTTTCATTGTTTTCCTTGAAACTCATCGCATAACCCTTAATTCCTGGCCAGACACAAAAGAAATGAATAAAGAACAATATTCATTTTATTAAACTGCAACCCTAAAATTGGCTATAACCTCCTGTGAAATCCACGCCTTGTTGACTACTTAGAATTTAAATGCAACCATTAAAAAAAAAAAACTTGGGGAGAAGACAACAAGCAGACATTTAACTGTCATTTAACTAAGGGGAGTCATGCAAAAATGTAAATATATTATATCAGGTGACAAGATTTTTGTAACTATGTGGACCAATAACACACAAAAACTGACTTTGACTTATTGTTACCTTTAATTTTCCCCTAACAGCGTTGGTAGTGCAGATAGCGTGAAGAGATTGTGTTGTGTCTACACCATGTGACATCATTACATCATGCGTGCGGGCTCGTGCGTGTGTTTACTTCCGCTAAATTAGACGCAGTGTGAGGAGACCAGATCAATTACAGCACTTAGTGATACTTAATGTAGGCTGTTAATGGAGTCACCTCTGGGTTATATCCTATCTTTCTTTGTTTTGTTTTGTTTTTATGGATTCAGACTTCTTTTTAACATTTTTTCTGACATGACTGCAAGCCATCATTATAAGGAAATCAATATATGATGTGGGAAAATACTAGTGTGTGTGTGTGCTGGTGAATTTTCCCGTCGGTGTATTGCAAGATATTTGATATATCCTCTCTTCCTGTCTATATTGCAGTCATCCTGACAGATGAGGAAGTCCAGAGGAAGAAGGACATGATAATAAAGAGGAAAGAGGAGGAGGCGGCCCGGGAGGCGATGAGGCCACGTCTGAACGAGGAGCAGGCCCGGATCATCTCCTCCTTGGTGGAAGCTCACCACAAGACCTACGATGCCTCCTATTCGGACTTCTCCCGCTTCAGGGTGAGTTCAGTACAAAGTCTCTCCCGTCACCAAAACCACGCCGACAGTGTTGCAGCCAAACTCACTTTGTTCTCCACCGTGAATTTGGGTGGAGCAGGTCATGATGTCATGCAGAAGGGAGGGTTGCTTGAAGCACAGCGTCAAGCTGCATTTTCCACAAAAAAGCCAGTCGAT
Organism: Lagodon rhomboides; assembly: GCA_039737535.1. Classification (NCBI taxonomy): domain Eukaryota; kingdom Metazoa; phylum Chordata; class Actinopteri; order Spariformes; family Sparidae; genus Lagodon; species Lagodon rhomboides. The sequence continues at coordinate 7,939,202 of CM077792.1, read as the reverse complement.
CACGAAACACAAGTTGCAAACAGCAGTGTATTTGTCGTACTCTTTTAGGTTAGCAGCCCGCCACCATGCAAAGTCGATTAATTGGAGGTCAAATGCTGAAGGACTAATGTTCAAACAAAATGTGATCATGGGATATGGATAACATCTGCTCTGGTTTACCACAACACTCCAGACCTTGGCATTCTCTCGTGCAGTTTGTACCCGTGACTGTAATTGGCTAAAGTAGGTTACAATTACAACTGAAACGCCAGGAAAGGCTGCAACTTCATGTTTGATTTCCAGCCATTTTGACCATGGCCAAGCCATTGGGACTGGCTGGAAGGCATGGTTTAACTTTTAGTAACCACACAGTGTAAACAGACACCATGAATCTGGTAGTTTTAAGTCATTGCTCTCGTGTACAATTATAGACAAGGGCAGCAACAATAAGGCTTAGCCGTGATCTCGGAGATGGCATTATTTGTGTCTTTGCGAGAATCTCGATGCCCGAACCAACTAACAACAGGAAGGGACTTAAAAGCTAGCGTCGGTTAGTTATTCTAGAGGTATTTTTTGTTATGTTTAAGGAAAAATCTCTCCCTGAAAGCAATCAATAAATCAAATGCTTTGACCAACAAAAGTGTCTGTGGCTGTCACAGGCCTTTAATAAGCCATGACCAGACTGTTCCACATGGCTGGATGGGTATTTTGCTCAAGCTATTACCAAGCTTGTTGCACAAGAACGGCAGAGAATGTGCATCCAGAACTTACCAAGAAGAGTGAGAGAGTGAAGCCATGTCTACAGAGGGAGCGTGAACAGCACATCAGCAGCGCAAAAGCTTCAGTGCTCAGACTGTCTACACAGGATGCCTTCAGGCAAAGTATTAAGTGTAGGTCATCTGTATCCTGGACAGTGCTCAGAGCTCAATACACAGTTACATTAGATACATAGCAGAGGACAAGTGTAATAATATCAACTGGCACTTTGTTAGCAAGTGGCAGGACAATACATTCGTGGACATACGTGATGCAGCTGCTCCAGAAGGGTGCAACCACACCCGCATTTTGGTTTCTTTGGCCAAAACCATCGTATAAAATTAACTTTTGTTGTCTATTTGTGCCTTCGACTGTAGCTCTTTGTTCTAATTTATCTGCTCTTGTCTTCACATCAGTTAAGATCACACAAGCCATGTACACATATAAGGTGGTAGTGACAGATTTATTCCTGTGTTGTGCATCAACGTATGTGTGGGACTGTGTATGAATCTAATGGGACTCAGCACCACTCCTGTGATCCTGAGACAGCTGTAAACGGTGTCTGTAAACACAGTAATACTAACTACAGATCAACACTTCAGCCACCATCTCCCGTGTGTGTTTTCAATAAACAATACCCGACACCTGTAACACTAGTCAGCAGAAGTGTTTATCTGCCCGACGGCATGTTTTTTTCCTCCGAGTCATGAACTCGATACTTGCAGACGACGGTCTCTCTGCAGACTACAAGTGGGTCACCAAAGTGAATGTGATGGAGGGCACAGATATGATGGAACGTCTGAGAAGGTTTCAAAAACACAACCTTCCATGTGTCTGTGATTTAGCACACACTGTTCAGACAGCCACAACCACGCTCCAGTTGGGTAGTAGATATGCAATGACTCAGTTTTCCAGATATTGAGCTGTGGGTGTCACTTTGAACTGAGTGCGAACCTTGCAAAATGAAGTAATCCTAAAACCAAAATATACAAAAATTGAACTTCTGACCAGAGTGAAAACTAGGGTGTGCTTCGGAAATAATAAGCAATTGTTTCATTAAAACCTGCAGTCTGGGACTTGTGTCTCCCCCTATGACATTGAGTTGAGTTATAACACAAACCCTTCCAACGTTCTCATGACGCCAACGCAGAACCTGTCGCAACTGGTGTGCCAGCGCATGATAGTCGCTACAGACTCCAGATTTGAAAAACTATAGAGATGTATATCTGGAGGTGACAGGCTTAGTCAGCATTGTGTGAACTTGTTTGGCAGTGACTATGTATAAGTCCCACACTGCAAGTTTAAGCGAAGCAAACTGATACTATCATGAATAACACACACATTAACGTTAGTCTTCATGTAAACTGAACACTAAGCAGACGCACTTTAGGATTAAAGAACTTGTGTTTTGTACCAAAAAAGTCATACTTGAGCAAAAGTAAAGATGTCGTGTTAAAATTGTACTTTGGTAAAAGTGAAAGCCGCCCATATGAATTGTGCTTGAGTAAAAGTATATATGAAATGGATATACAATTTTGGATTGCGCCCAAGCCTAGTATGAATATGCATTTTTCTGATGACTTGAAGCAGTCATGTTTTTGGGCCAACTGCCAATTAAATCAATTATATATAGATTAGCAGAAAATGGATATACTCAAATAAAGTACCAGCACGCCAAAATTGCACTTGAGTAAATTTGCTTAGTTACATTACATCACTGACTCTTGTTTTTTTTGTTTTTTTTGCATGCTAACTTCTTAATCTCATGCATTCATAAAAAATTTTTTCCCTCTGTTTTCTCGAGATCTCGAGATAATGAAACTTTCTTTTCCTGAGACAACAATATAATTCATTTGAGATCTTGAGAAAACAAAACGATAGTGTAGTGTATTAAATCATTGCAGGAAACATCATTCAGTGTAGCAATGTCAGAGAAGCATTAGGCTGAAATAGCATTATGCCTTGCTATTACAGATAATATACACATTAGTGTGCGTAATTGAAAAAGATGGTTAGCAAGGCTTCAGCTATATCTATCTAAGTGAGCCTGATGTCGTTGTTATCATATCACAGACATTATCTCGAGATCTTGAATTAATTATATCGTTATCTCGGGAAAGCAAAGTTTCGTTATCTCGAGAAAATGATCCCGTTATCTCAGGAAATCAGCAGTTGTTATTTCGAGATAATAACGCGAGATCTCGAGAAAACAAATGAAATTAACTCGTTATCACGGGGAAACGGAGGAAATGAAATGCATGAATGCATGGCCCTTTAGGGCTTCCGTACATGTGGAACATGGGATAAAATAAAAAGACCATCATCAGGTAACCTGTAAACACTGCCTTGTGAAGCCGTCTCCTGGTGTGTGGTGATTACTTCTTCTCGTACAGGATTTGATTCCTCAGCTCCAGGTGGCAGGAGCCCAGCAGTGCTCTGAGCTTTGACAGTATTACAGTGAGGATATTAATATCTGTGTTTCTCTGTGTGTGTTCGCAGCCTCCAGTGCGCGAAGGCCCAGTCACACGCAGCGCCAGCAGAGCCGCCTCCCTTCACTCTCTGTCTGACGCCTCTTCTGACTCATTCAACCACTCACCAGGTGAGATGCACACAGAGTCCTTCTCCTCCCGTCCTTGTTTTCTTTCATACTTCATGGTTAACTTGACCAAGGACACTCTGATGAAAAGATCCATTGATTAAAGAACACAAACACAGGCAGGAACTCCACCCCCACTGTCTGCCTCCGCTTGCAGACTGTGTAGGAGTGTGCCTTACCAAATATACATGTATGCATACGTGTTCCACTCATGACGTCAAATTCATTGTTTCATATTGTGAGACCTTAATTTTGCTGTTGTTACAAATAAATAGCTTGCATGAGGAGTCAGATATCTAACTTTGTGTGTTAGTTTGCACTAAAGTGCCAGAATGGGGACTAAGTATTTATATTCTCATTCATGTTGTTTAATGTGGCTATAACAGCGTATATTGGTTTTTAAAAGTCTTTGGTTTGGCCGCCACAAACCTTTTCAGACTTTTTAATTGCCTTTCATACAAAAATGTCATATTTGTACCACCACACTGAGTCTATTTGCTAAGTTTATTTTAATGTGTCTTATTTTGCTCGTTTTAACTACGGCTTTGTTAGAGGCGCGAGTTATCTGAGGGAAACAAAAGTCTGTTTTTTTGCCAGCTTATTGTTTTTGTGGTTCATTTAAAAAAAAAAATCCATTTAAACTGCAGCCACTCTTCAGTGCTCTTGGCTGTATTTCCCCCTCTCTCGTCTATATGTCCACTGTAAACTCAACTGCTATCTTGCCTTGTCTAACATCTCGCTGGCTCTTTGCTCTTTCTAACTTCAAAATGCTTCCTTACTCCCTGCCCCTTCCCTTTCCTTACGCTGCTGCCCTGCACTCATCTTTTCTCCTAATCCGCTCGTCAAACAGAGTCGGTGGACACCAAGATGAACTTCAACAGCCTGTTAATGATGTACCAGGATGGCGCGAGCAGTCCGGACTCTAATGAGGAGGACACGAAGCTCTCCATGCTGCCCCACCTGGCTGACCTGGTCTCCTACAGCATCCAGAAGGTCATAGGGTTTGCCAAGATGATCCCGGGCTTCAGGTACAAACTACAGGCACTGCAGTAACTGAGTTTGATTTTAGATTTCAGAGGGCCATTCTAGTTTATTGTCTATACATGGTTTAGCAGGAAGTCCTTCATAGTATACCTTTAAATGAGTGAATGGTTTTAATAAGCTCACGTAAATGTGAGTTTCTTACTGAAATACATCTCTGATTGGCTCGGAGGGGCTTTTAAATTGATATGCAACAGACTCTATAATCCTTTGGTACCATAAATCATATTGTAGCCATATCGAAAACGAAGCTTTATTACCTTTGCAGCTGTCTGCTGTTGTTGTGGTAATGACTTGTTTACAGGTGAATGTCTGTTGCATCCAACCAGCAGCACGTACAGGCACAAAGACTAGCAGCCCGACCGAGCTCCCCGCACACACGCACGGCACATTGATTTTTCTCTGCCTACGTGTACGTGGGACATCACCGGGCAAGGTGTGATGATGCTATTATCGCTTCCAAACAAACAAGCTCTTCCAAGAATACGCCGGAACAGGCTGGTGCGTTTTTAAATACACGCTGGGCTGAGAGATAAGCTCATAAATGTATGCACATACAGAGACCACATAATAAAGGAACAGGGAAGACACGTCTGCAACATGAGGATACGTAACGCATGCGTGTGTGTTTGCATGTTATGGGATAATATTGATGCGCATTTGGCTTAATATTTACATAAATGTGTTCTTACTGTTGGCCTTGATGCAGTGCATCATGGGTACGAGGGGTATTTTCATAGGAATATAAAAGAGACTCTTGTTTTTCTAGAAGCAACCATATGAAATATGAATTGTTTAGCTAAATGTGTGTCCCAACTTACTTTGTCAGCTTATGAATAGCAGGAGTACTATATAAAAGACAGGACAGGACGGTCTATTTAGCATGAAATTCACATGGTGTAGTTCTGTAGGTACAGTTCATATTAAATGTAAATCATAAGGAGCTTGAGGAGATGGTTTGATAAAGACGGACCACGTCAAAGCCTGGGGTTGGACACTCTGTTGCCACAGTAACCATATAATACATTCATTGTGTGTGCTGTGCTTATCAGTCACGCACACACGTCATCACAACATAGGCAAACACAATTGGAAGTGTTGGTGGTTAGTAAGTAGAACTTTTAGGCGGACTGTGTGTGTGCGTCAGGTGACGAGGTTGTGAGGTTTAGATATTGTATCTGGAGTGGTCGTTTTATTCGTGTTTGCAGTTTCAAGTGATTTTTCATCCCGCTTAATTTGCAGCACTTTAACTCTGTGTTTTACAGTCAGTGTTTGTTTCCCACAGCCCCGGTCATTCCTATAAAAGTGGCTCAAGAAGCCCAAAGAGTCCGACCTCCTGAAATTACTCTGAATTCCCCGTAGCTTAAACAGACATCACTACACTGGGTGTGTAGTCTTTCGTAATTATGCACTTTCAAAGTCTTGTGCTTATGGGAAAAGTCCAAGGTAGAGCCAGTGTTTGTCAGCTGATGAAATTGCAAGATGCGGCCTCTATGTCAAATTGTCTTCAAAGCCTGGAGCTGGTCATGGGGGCATGGGGTAACAGAGATGTGCTGTTCTTCCTGGTAGGACACACAGTGTGAGATAAAATCTCAGAATGATTTGTTTCGGTCTTCCTTGTTCTTGTCTCTTAACTGTGAGTACGGTAAGTGCTCGAGCTGGAATGTGGATGTTTCAGATTTTTTTCAGTCTGAAGACGGAACATAAAAAAAAAAGAACTGAAGACGCTACACTTTCCTGTACTTTGTAGTGTTTTCAGGGTCAGAGCACTTACCTTGTCACATTTTATAAAACCTCCTGCTATCTGACACTCTGACATTTAGTTATCAGGAGTGTGATCTGGCAGTTTGTATTTTTCCTTGTTATTTATAAAGTATTTTCTGTTGTTCACTTGGTTGGCTAACTGGTTGATTGCCCAGGTTGCTCGTTGCTTATTTGCTATGTCCAGATACCTGTAGTGGCTCTTTAAGGCTGATAATTGTGTTGACATTTGCAGAGTAGAAATAACCTGTGAACAGTACATCCGCCATTATTCATTTTTAACATAACAGAGGACACAAACAAATGTTTTTTGTAAGGATGCCTTCGATTTTTCTAATTAAATTTTTCCAGACCAAGATATCTATTGAGTGAAATGTGAACATGTCGCTGCTCTCTGATGGAGAGAGAGTGAAACAGTTTCCCTCCATTTCTGCCCTCCAGTGTATTGTTATTTATCGTGCAATAAGCTAATAGAGGCTGATTTATTGGGCGAGCTCTAAAATTTGGAATGACATTGCAGTTCCTCTAACTAAAGTGAAATGAGCACGAGAGTCGATGCAGTACAAAGAGGTTAAAGCTGATGTGAAGACGCCACTAAAGACAGCTTCCATGACTCTGTCTCAAAACAGGCCTTTTATTTAACAGTGCCTGTGTCCGACTATAAACATGTCAGTCCAGTAACAGCTCTGTATCTGTGACTGTTTGTTCCAGAGAGCTGACGGCAGAAGACCAGATCGCTCTCTTGAAGTCGAGTGCCATTGAGATCATCATGCTGCGCTCGAACCAGTCGTTCAATCTGGAGGACATGTCCTGGAGCTGCGGAGGGCCCGACTTCAAATACTGCATCACCGATGTCACAAAGGGTTGGTTTGCATCTCATCACGTCACGGTGCCGCAGTGAAGCGGCTGAGCTGCACTCCCATCAGTACATCAACACATAAGCAGCGTGTTTGGACACACACACACACACACAAAGCGCGTCCTTGCCTGAGACCTTGCCTATTGATCGCACGTCACCTTCGGCGCACACGCTCCTCTTCTTCCTCGTGGACCCGATCCTCTGGAAGTTTCCGCGAAGGCCGCAAGTACAGCACGGATGAAACGTGACTGTGCACACAAGCACACACTCTGAGGGAGAGAAAAGCCTTCAATGTTGGAGCTGATGACACAGCTGGGATTTTTTTTTTTTCTTTCCCCCCACTTTATATAAGAGAACCTTACAAGGATCCCACACTGCACAACAAACAACACACACACACACACGCGCTGCTTTTCCACGCACACTTGCACATTACTGCGAGGTTTTGACTCCAGGTATTTTCATTGAAGCAATAAAGCGGCCACAAACACACACGCAGTTCTTATTCCTCCACACATGCGGGCCAGGAAGTAACGCTCTCCGTCCGCAATGTATAAATACACACACATAGTAATGAGTCTGATGTCACCGCTGCGGAAAGTGTTTCAATTATTAAAGTCAATAAAAAAAACGCACAATATTTCTTGCGTGTCTCGGCGCGCGGAGCCGCGTCTGACGTTGTGTTTGTGTCGCCCTCCGCAGCGGGTCACACTCTGGAGCTGCTGGAGCCGCTGGTGAAGTTCCAGGTCGGCCTGAAGAAACTCAACCTGCACGAGGAGGAACACGTGCTGCTCATGGCCATCTGCCTGCTCTCCCCAGGTACTGCCTGTGTTTATGTGTTCGTCTGCGTGTTCCCGGTTAGGTGTATTTCCAGCTGAGGCATTTTTTTTTTTTAAGAGCTGGATTGTTAGCAGATTGACTGACGACCGAGCGCAGGATTCGTGTTGCTCGCTGACCTCGGTTCACCCGAGCATTAGTGTGTTTTTTTGATGCTGCCAGTAACACACTGGAAGCCTTTTAAGCTTTTCTTGGAGGAGAAAATGTTCTGTTCAACAGATTAAAGTATAAAGTTACAACGTCAGAAATTCACGCTTGCGAGCGTTCAGTGAAAGGTTGAAAACAGTGAGTGTGCGTAATCGCTGAATGAGGCCGCTGAGCAGCAAGGCCTCCTCAAGAAGAGATGATGCAGACTCTGTCAATATTTCAAACATTATTGAAGACATTATTATGAATACTTTTATTCATGTACTGTTGACTATCTAACAATGTAGTGAATGAATGAGCCATTTAGATTCATGTTTGCGGCCTTCCACTTCTAAACTGTCTTTCATTGCTGTCAGAGTACAAAAATTTAAAAGAAATGGGATTGAAGGAAGACTCTTTGGAAAAACACGGCCCAACCCTTTAAACAAACTGATGCAACTGAAGTCAATCTCATCATTTCGATGCCATCAAAACACAGAATGTTCATGAATTGAAATCATGTAAAAATCTTTGTAAAAAGATTCGTCCTGACGGAACTGATTCCTACAATGAAGTTACTTAGATAAGTCAGAAAGCATTGCCTTGACTCCGTATACTAAACATATATCAACTCACATTTGATTGAAACATTTGTTACATATTCATTAATTCATTCAACTCATAAATCAGAGCTTTGTAAACACATTAAACTGAGTCCCACCACCGCTTTGAGATAGCATTAATCTTTAAGCAGGGAACCTGTTGCAGCTAAGTCTACCTTCCGTTTCGACCATCCCAAAATGAATTACCATCGTCAGATTGCAAGATGCGCAAGTGTGATGTGAATACTTGATGCCTCCGGTGCACAAACGCTGAGGATGGACTTTACAGTGAAGGAGAACACATCTTGTGTCCAACAGTCAAACTTGTGAAATGAAAATATTTGCTTATTCATATATTCTGGATTTTTTGTTGAGGGACAAGTCATGTCAGACAATTTAAATATCGTATCTATGCCTTTATTCAGTCTTTAGATACTGTTGACTGTGATCAATAAACTTGTCCATAGACCGCGATTACAAGTCCTCTTTCTGACTGACGTTCTCTTTTTCTTTCCGTTCCTCCCCACCTCTCTCTCCTCTACTTCCTCCCTGCTCCCTCATAACGGGCGCTTGCGTCCCCTGCGCTCTCCGGCGACAGATCGTCCCGGCGTCCAAGACCACGGCCGCATCGAGAAGCTCCAGGACCATCTGTCGGAGACGCTGCAGGCCTACATCCGCGTCAACCACCCGGGCGGACGCCTCCTCTACGCCAAGATGATCCAGAAGCTGGCCGACCTGCGCAGCCTGAACGAGGAGCACTCCAAGCAGTACCGCTCGCTCTCCTTCCAGCCCGAGCACAGCATGCAGCTCACCCCGCTGGTGCTGGAGGTGTTCGGCAGCGAGGTGTCGTAGCAGAGGAGGAGGACACGCTCGCACTCGTGTGCGCACTCATCACACACAGGATGATTTAACCAACCCTTACCGCCTTTTCCACCAGAAAACCCAGCCCTGATACACCTGGACATACGGGAGAAAGATGGATAATCAGATAGGTAGACAGTAACCTTCAGCTCTTTGTCATCTTGCCATCCTCCTCCTCCTCCTCCTCCTCCTATTCCGGACCTCAAGCAGCAAGACTCAGATGCCTGGACCTCTGGATTTACGGATTTAAGTCAGCTGAACATGCTGTGGATTTTCTACAGCGCTCGGATAACCAGCTTCTATTTAAACCTCTGGATCTCAGCACCACATCTGGAACGGACGGACACCTCCGGTCCAGCCACATCGACGAACTCCAAAAAAATCACCTTTCCTCGTCACCACCTTTCCCGCAGACATCACCGCTAGATTCCTGCCAATTTTATTTCAGCGGAGACAGCTTGACGGATGTGACTGTCGCATCCCCTTTCTACCACCATCATCACAACATTGCTCCATGTTCACACCGTGGCGATGACAAACAGGAATACATACACAGAGCTACATCTTATTAACCGTGCCAGCACTTGTGAAGTACAGATTAACTGCTCGCAATGTTACTCCACTAGTGTTAGATAGCTATGAACTATTTGACAGCAAAGATATCCAAATATATTAAACATCGTGGGCGAGCTTCATGTAAAGTAAAGGAAATACTTGGTTTACTAGTTGAAAAATACTTGGCTTAAGATGGAGTCTAGCAGGTGTGTGTTTCCTGCTTAGCCCTGTGTACCTGTGTTTGTGCAAAGAGAGGTCTCAGATGGTCAGCTCAAGTGAAGGACGGACGTTCAAGTAGGAACGTTTCAATGCCGGGAAGAAAGGGGATATTTGGAGGAACGGGTCAAGGAGGTTGGATAGATGGGGGGAGATGGTTGGAATTCCCTGTTCACAAGACAAAAGGGAATTTCACAAAACAAGAATGTATGTATAATGCTATATAAATATAAATGATACGTATAAGCTGATCTATATATATATATATATATAAATATATATAAATATAAATATATATATTTAAGAGAGTGAAACATGGTTGCTTCCGTGGAGGCAAATAGTTCTGAGTGTTGTATAATGTAGAGGATTTGAAGGCGCCTCCTCAGTTGTGTGTGTGTGTATGTGTCACCTTTTCAAAAGACTTGTGTACACACACATGAGAAAGCACTGACAAGTGTGCGAGGAGTCCTTCTATTTTTGTGATGTGTGTACAGTACATGAGAATATTGATGGACCACAAGGGGGTGTGTGCGCAGGCTCTGGCTGAGGGCTCAGTGCAGGGAAGCACTTTCTCTGTTGGATTTTGTCGTTTTTTGGACCTGTGAAGTTTGTAGACTGACAAATACGCAAACACAACGTCACGTTTTTTTCGTGGATAGTGATTATCCCAAACTATTTGTTCGGCTGGTTAGATTGCTGCTAAGACAGTTAGAGCCGGGCGGTCGGGACAGAAACCGACCGCCGGCTGTTGCCTCAGGGAAAAGTTTGTCTGATGATATTGTGTACTCGGTGTTTATGGTGTGTGTGGCGTAAGCTTACAATCATAAGACAGAGATTGTTTATGAAGCTCTAGGCATCACTGTGATTTCTAATCATACTAAGTAACAGTATAAGTAAGCTAAAAGTGAAACTTTTTTCAAATACTACAAGACTTTCATTCCTAAGCTTATCTTCTCAATTCAGAACTCCTCTTTTAAAACGGTTTGCGTGATTGTACGATCGTCAGAGATCAGTGTCAGAGCGGACATACCCATGAAATGGTTACTTTTTAAAGCAAAGTCATCTGTGTTAAAACACAGAGTGATGAATATCAGCCTTAAGTTTAGCTCGGTTTGATTTATTTCAGGGCATAAGAATATTCTACAGATGGTAGCAATGTACAGTCATCAAGCGAGATACAGCCTGTAGTGTTTGTGGAGCTTTCAGACGCTCCTGACAGCAGGAAAAACAAACAAAACAACTTTTTATACGAACTACAAAATCAAGCCTCATACCTTTTTGTCACATTTATATCATTTCAACACCAGCCACATAAGCGAGGTTTAGGATGTTACTTTTCAACGTCACTACATATCATATAATGTTTTCTGTCGACGCAGTGCATGCTCACCCCTCACGCAGGCCTGGAGCACCCCCTTGTGGACGAACTTTGTAAATACCACTTGCTAAGTCTGTACATAGTTAGACATAAATGTAGGCAAAAATACTAAGAGAATTCAATTGTCGATGGCAAGATGCTCTGGAGATACAGCACTATATGCAATTAGGAGATGACTCTTATGTTGTATTCAACTAGAATGGACAGAGGAGGCGGTCCCGGTCGCGTTACTGAGTCGGTTCAGGCTGCGGCGAGGAAGGCTGTCGGGTCTGAGTTTGATCAGTGAGGCTTTTTGAAAGCTGATGACTTAAATTTTTGCCCAATATTGAGCTAAATTGTATTAATTTCCTTATCAGTAAATGACATTCAGAGGCCCAGCCCTGTGTGGGACGATGCTCTTACTCGTGCAGTCGGACTCGCAAAATCTGATGTGTAATTATGGCAAAGGCTTTATGTGACTGAACATTCCCAGTGGGTGGTTGTGTTGAGCATTCCAACCGGCCGAGTCCCGAACGCCCTCAAACATCAGTACGAGCATCCTCGACTCTCCGACGGCCTTTTAAAGGCGCCCGACGAGTCGGTGTCGGCGGGAAGCGTCCTCTCTGTCCATTCCAAGCTTATGGATGTACATCTTTTCTCTCTCTTTCTAAAGTCTATCAATGAGCTTCTGACAATTATACAGTATATCCATAATATTTTCATTTTGGGAAGATCTTTCTTTTGTTTTGTTTTTTTTTCCTCTTTTGTTCTTTTTTTTCAAGATTGTCAATTTTTAATGCGTGTCAGAGTTTGCTGTCTAGCTAGCGCTTGGCTTGCTCCGCTGGGACGTCGTTTTAACGAAGCAGAGACGAGCATGGCGGACTCCTGGAACCTTTTTCCCCCCCGAGTGCAGATGAACAAGCTCCCCTTCTGTTACCTCGATCTCAAGCGAGTGGATACAGAACAGCCCTTTTTCAGCCAATCATGTGGCTTCACTCTCTTGTCGGGTCAGAGAAGGCACACTGGCACTCATCCCCCCCTTCGTTTTTGTCCTCATGGAATAAAAACAGACTTGTCAGAGCAGCCGTGTTACACCTGGAGCTGTAACCTGAGGGGGGAAGGAAATCTTTTTCATCGTCAATGGAAAGGCAGTCCCCGGCTCCGTTTTAAAAAAAAGACAAACAAACAAAAACCAACAAAAAAAACCCATCTAAGTCTGTTTTTTTTCAGAAGCACGATGTCAAACACAATCAAGTGATCATGAACTAACACTGCCTCAAACTGACTGACACAGGATTTAGCCAATGGAAAACAGTTGCCGCAAACAGCATGGGCGTGCCTCTTCATTCATCACCCAACCATCTAACCGCCTCTACTTCTGCAATAGCCAATTACAGCAGGATTACTCCTCATAGCTTTAACTCAGCAGCCAGTCGGGCTCTGCTTTTGGACAAAAAACTGTGGTGCACCAAGGGCTGATGGGAGTCTGAGGATTCAGCGGATTGCTGCAGGATTGTCACACGACTGTGAAAAAGACAGCGCAGACACGGCTCCTGTTTTTGTCCTGCTCGACCCGGAAAAAAATGCTCGGATCGGACCTCCAGAAGACTGTGTAGAATCTGCGTAGAAGATCTTAGGAGATGCAAAGTGTTTTTTAAACGAGAATGGCCGCAGGCAGGTGTAGTGACGCGCTGTTACAGGCAGCACGTGCGCAGTGGCCGACAGACGAGATGTGTCGCCTCCTAAATCCAAAGTGTGACATTTTACCTTTCTCACTACTCTACTACTTTGTGTCGCGTCGCAGCTCTTGAAATTCAAGTTTTTAAAAAGATCGTTTGTTGAAATGAGAGTAAGACATTTCACATCAACATCTACATCAGCCGTTTCAAAAAGGAATGCAGGACGGGGCGACGGCGAGAGTCTGCTCAGCTTTTACGGGTTCTCAGAGCGAAAGACTGGTTATTAAACTTTTTTTAAACTCCATTTAAACTTTAACGGTTACATTTGGGGTCTTACACGGACAACAATAGACAGATCTGGCTCACAATTTGTACAATAATGGTTAACATGAGCGTTGTACCGAATAGCGAGAGGCTCAAAAGAACCCAAACAAAGCGGCAGGCTCCGCCCTCTCGAGCCTCGTCCCCTGAACCCAGGTCAGCAGCTCCACCTCAGTAGCCTTACTTACAGAAACCTCACTCAGCTGGAAACGTTTTAACAGATACCTCAATAATTTACAGGACGACTTTTCACAATAGCCTTTAAGGGAACCAAACATAAACTCACACACTCACACGACAACAACCAACTACTCTCCTCAGCAACCTCCGCAGTGTTTTTTTTTTTTTTCAAACGTTTTTCAGACGTACAATCAGCTAGTTGCCAGTCGTGTAAAGAAGAAGGTTGTCCAGTAGAAATCCTCTTGCCAGTAGACCAGTCAGTATACGAGTGGATCCCAATGTTTCTACGTGTTAACCGTCGACTCTCTCTCTCTGTCCTCCTGCTTTTGACTCACTCGATCCTCATCTCTGCCTCATTCTGTGTTTTTTCTCTCGTCTTTGTTGTCTCTACAAACAGATGGCGTGCCGCTAAGCCTTGGCGCTGCGTTTAACCAAACATACTACCTCTCCCTTCCGCACATATATAAAAAAATATATATATATTTTTGTTGCAGCATAATTGTGTTTATGATACAGCATCCATTCTTATTGTAACACTAATTTAGAAGGGTTTTTATTTTATGTACATGTACAGTATATTCATTTTTATCTCGTTTCTCTTTTTCAAATGCTGGATGATTTTTTTTTTTTTTTTTACCTCAAATCTCAAGACAAGCCTACAAATCCTAAAGTCAGTAAAATCAGAGGCCTCTTTAGAGTCACGTCATCACTGAAGCGTGTAAGTGCATGTTCAAAACGTTGCATGGAAGTGAGGCTACGTTCACATAGCAGCTGAAAGCGCCCAGTTTCTTTGAACTCTTTCATATATGACACAGATTTAATATTTTCTAATTATTTTCAACAGCAAAAACAGCATCACATTTGTTCAGTTTTTCATCTGGACAGCTCGGATCTTCGAAAAAAGGGCACACGTTTATGTTGCTTCGTAATTTAGCCGCCGCGCTAGCTTCTTGGCTACTGAAAAAAAAAAAAGAATTGGACACACCAGAAAGAAAGCCAGACCGCTGATATGATTGGTGTTTGGTATCATTTTGTGCTACAGTTAAAACTGGAAGTTTTCAACTATGAACTGTTTGCTTTGTCTTTACAGTAATCTATACAAAACCAAGTTTATTAGCCTGGTGTAGAAACAGACAGTGAGTCAGACAAGTGATAAAGATGCGTAGCTTAAAGCTAACTCTGGTACCGCTAAGAGGCAGTGTGAACAAATAAATAAATAAAACCAGACTGTCTGCTAAGTGTGAAGCTTTAACAATACGATGCTTAACTTAACTTAGCTTAGCCTAAAGAGTGAAGCAGCGATAACAGCTAGCTTGGCTTATTATTAAACTTTAGAGGTACTCGTAGACAGGTGTTTTTACCCTCTGACAGAGCTGTTTTCCATCCATTCTATTCTTTATGCTAAGCTAAGCTAACTACCTCCCGTCTGTGGCTTCATACTTAACATACAGATTTTGAGAGCGGTAGGCAAAACGGCAGAATATTGGAAAGTAGCTCAAGTCGATAAAAGACGAAACAAAGTGACAAAGCAGTCGGAACACACAAGAATTTAAGCAAAACAGACCGTCGGCTTGAGACTGATTTAGAGAATCTTGAAATAGAAACGTTCCACAAATTCCACCATCAGCGAATTGAAACTGAGCTTTAAAGCCTGCTATGTGAATGTAGCATAAGACTGCAGAGGCTCAGTCGTGCGCAGCTTCAGAGGCCAATGGTTAACCAAGAGAATTTGGACTCTGCCGACGGGAGGCGGCCGCTCCTCCTCCACTTTGATGCCACCAAACTAACAGGTGTTGTTGTCGTTAAAAGCCGCCTGATCTGGCCAGAAGACTTGTTTGTCGTGTTGAGCTGCCAGTTAAAGCTAAAAGATTGATGCGGCGCAGTCATGAACATCTGGATCGGGCCGTCGGCTTCACACATCTGTTCAGAGGACAGATGGAGGCCTCTGAATCGGTTCACGCTGACTCAGAAAAAAAGGGGGAGTGGTAGTTAGACTTCGATAACTGCTCTGTCATAACACCCTACGTGTAAAAAGTAGTGGCCTGAACTTAACACCCCAACACCTCGGTGTCCCCTCAGTCTGCTTCGCTTTGGTGTTTCAGGTTTCCTTTGTTTGTCCGTAGCTGTAGCTGTCCTCCAAAAAGGGTTTGTAACATTGGGATCCCATTTTAGATATCCTAGATCGGAATAGTGTGTGTATCATTTTGTCGTTTTTTCTTTTTGTCTGCTCAGCAGCCAGCCAAGTCTCACACTTCCCCCCCCGCTCACCCCCAGCCTCAGCACTCTGCCTTCTTCTAACTCACACCACCTCTGGTTCTCAATCCTTCGTTTTATTTTCGCTGCTTTTCACTCACACTTACAGAACACCAGGCCTTCAAAAGATATGCTGTGAATGACACACCGAGCCTTTAGCGATCACGCGCGTGTTATTGTTATTATTATATCGACTAATGAATCACGTCTCAGCTCACAGCGCGCAGAAGCTAACGATACATTCACTGCTACCAGCTGCTGTTAGTGGAAAAACTTTGGTCCGAAAACGGAAATTCACCGATTGACTGATTTTATTTCTTAGTACTGTTTGAGCATGTTGTCTGTTTCATGGCCTTTTTTTCTAACAAAAAAAAAAAAGAAAGAAAAAGATTCAGTTTCACGGATGAAGTGGCATTCATCTGCCGACTGACAGCAAAACACACAAAAAAAGCCATTTGAAACAGATGTTAGGAAGCTTACTTTTTGATTCAATGTTTACACTTAAATTTAACTGTATCCTAAAAAAAAAAATGAAATGAAAATCAACAGACCGACTAGTGACGCCGTTTTTTCGACAGATTTTTTGCGTAGACCTCAGTTTGGAGTCGCCTCGGTGACGCTCTGCGGCTCGTGCCGAAACAGCGTCGCCCCGCGTTCGGACCTGAGGAGAGCAGGCAGATAGACGGTCGGCTTTTTTTTTTTTTTCCCGTGACGGATGGATGGTCGTCACTCACGACGGATTGTCATCTGTTGCTCTGATTGCATTTCTCTGCTACCTCTTTAAATACGCGCTTGCTCAGACACACACACACACACGCACTGAAACAAACGGCGCTCACAGGCGAACAACACACTCATACCGACTGACTGAAAAAGACAGACACTGAACACAACACACACACACACACACACACAGCGCACCCTAGCGTGCACTTCTTTCTCCCTCACCAGCAGTTTTTGCCAATGATGCACTTGTGTTTTTGTCTCTTAATGCTCTGCAAAGCGTGTGACGTCTAGAAAAAATGACTTGTTGTCGTCGTCTTTGTTTTTTCTTTCTTTTAATAAAAAACAAAAAAAAACCAACTCTAATCTCGATAGGAAGACCTGGGCTAGCCGGGCGGATAGGAAAAATCAATTGAATATTAATTCATCCAGAGTACGTACGGAAAAAAGTTTCATGTCTTTTTTAAAAAAGAACATAAATGCACATATTGCTCAGCTCAGTTGTACCTTGGTGTGCCTAGAACCCACAGCCTTATTTTGGGACAATATCAGGGGTTTTAAACCAGAATACAGGACGGATCTGTATTACTGACCGTAAGACAGTTTCATTTAGCTTCAGTGGCCGTTTCTTTTTTTTTTCTCCTCTCCTCACATCCACACGTTTGTTAGAGTCTGCAGTCGTTGTATCAGTTTTATGAGTCAACAGTGGCGTGCTGCCGGGAGGTACACGGGATGTGCTGCGTCAGCGCTTTTCTCTGCTGGCCGTTCTTTTGTCTCGTTCGGTCCCATTGATTCCCCCTCAGCTCGTCGTTCGGCGACGGACGGTTCCTCTAAAGCCTACCTGTTTTCCCGAAACAAAACAAAAAAACGTCAAGTGTCAAGTAGAACCGTCTCTGATGCGATCGAGTCAAATGAAACTCCTCGATCGTTTGTCGAATTCGACCTAATCAAAGAATGTCCAGCAGGCCGTGACCTCCCGCAGCACCAGCTCTTCTCATCATCAGGAGAACGAAAGAAGAAGAAAAAAAAACAAGTTGACGAGTAAAATTGTAGTTGATCTCAGCAGAGTCCCAAGATAAGTCCCCTAAACCCTTCACACATGCACGCCACCATGCAGTAAAGTAAAACTCACCCAACCTCAGTGTTTCTCGCAGAAACTTGTCTTTTCAACACGTACAGTTGCCATGGCGTCGCTGTTGATGGCACCATCAACAGCCCTATAGAGAAGAAATAGTGTTCTACATACAGTACCTTAACCAACGTCTCTCTTCGTGGTCGAAATCACCACCTGTTCTTTTTTTTTTTTTTCTTTGTGTTGCTCTTTTCTTTTTGCTCTTCTTGTCTTTTGAAGTTGATCCATTGTACTTTGATTACATGCATTGTATGTAGTAAAATACTGATAATGTTTGGGGGAAATCACAAATAAAACAGCTGTACATAATGATGCAAAGCATCCCACGTGTTCCCTGGCTCTGTTTTTGTACGATGGTTCGCTGAGTTTGTGTTGTTAGTTGTCAGTTTGTGTATCTCAAACTTGGTTTGTTTCCCCAGGACCCGACATATTTGTCATTTATCTGTGAACTTTTCTTTGGTAGCAGTTCCAACTAGGATTCCACCAAGTGAAGCGCTGACCTCCACCAAGGCCCAACAGTCCCCTTTAGTTCCTTCAAGGCTGATCTATTATCAAATAAAACATATTCAAATCTGCTAGAGCCAGATTTTGATTCAGATCTTCATCAAAAAGTCCTCACCGGCTCAACAAGAACAGTGCATTATCCCTGAGAAGCTAACGAAGATGTCCTACCTTGCAATGTTAAAGAAAGTCAGAAAAAAAGTCCTCTTAAATCAGATCTGCGCCCAAACTTAATGGGATTCATTCTGGCCACAGACCCATCCTCCGTCCCATTTTCATGAAAATCCGTGCTGTGGTTCTTGTGTAATCCCGCTGACAAACCAACCAGCGAATGGACACGGGCGGGGGGAAAAAAACAAACCTCCCTAAGAGGAAGTAATAAAAATTGCTCACAGCAATTTAGAATGATTGGAACTTTTTTTCCGCGGGGGAAAAAAAAGCTCTGGAATTTAAATGTCTTTGTTTCTGCGAGCACCACAAGGGAAATGCCTTTCATCCCCATTGTGTTCGTCTGACATTGTGAAGATGTTGGAAAAGCCACAAGTCACAAAAAAAAGGAGAATACACACCATGCATTAATGTATCCTCAGATCAGTTTATCGTTTATCGACCCTCAGGCTTGTTTTTAATCACATAGTTGAACATATCGTGTACAATAAGACTCTACAGTGAAATAGTGTTTGAATGTTGTGCACATGCTTGTGTTTGGTCAGTGGAGGGCGCTAACACGCTACTGTAGTCATGAACATGAGCGGGTAGACTTGTAGAGCAGGTCACTGTTTAGGTGTGTGTGTGTGTGTGTGTGTGTGTGTGGTGGATGCATGTGCATACAAAAGAAAGCACACCCCTAATTTGCTATTTTGAAAGGCGTCTTTAAAGAGAATTCTTTATTCGTCACATATTTCTGCTTTAAACAGGATGTGGACTAATGAAGCGACAGGTGAGTCACATTTGATGAGAACACAATTGCTCAATAACATCCAGGCAATTTATTGAAAAAGTGTTTTCTTGTGAAATGCTGGATACTTTTAAAACCACCTCAGGCTGCTGAAAGTCCGTCAACTTAAACAATCTAAGAGGGACAAAGTTCTCGTGGGCTGTTCCGCCTTTAGCTAAAATGCAAGTTAAAGCTGTGACTTGCATGGAGGGGTTGTCACATTTAATTTCGGTGAACATTCAGAGATTTCCTTTTGTATGACAGCAGATCCATTGGGAAGCCTTCTTTCACTGTTTACTATAATATAATATTGAAATATAAAATTCCACTGAAGATAAAGTTTCAAAACACACCAACTTCAAATGCTGCACTATTCCAGATTGTACAAATATTAAAGGGGCACTGTGTAGTTTTGAGAAGAAATTCAAACTCAGGATTTTAATATTCACAATGTTAATGAGGTCGTAACACATTTATCTTTTCCATAAGTGGATAAACGAGCTGTTCTCAGAGGAATAAAAGGTCCCTAGAACACTGAAGCTAGAAAGGTGGCAGGGTCCGCCACATAAAAAGAAAGTAAGACAGGATTGAATTGTGATGTTCTTAAACGTCAGTTTGTTTATTCAGTTTGTTTAAACAAAAATAGATCTGTCTGTTCTTATTAAAATGTCTCCTTTGAAACTACATACTGCACCTTTAAACTTTTCAACCATCCGGCACTTCTTTACAAATCACTGTTATTTGACTCTCAGAAGAAGAAAAACATTCCCTGTTTCTAAAGGATGTTACATTCACTGTCCTCCTGACGGTTTGTTGGTTTTTCTTTTCCTCCCTCCCTTCTGGCGATAAGTCAGCAGCCGCGGCGCGATAAAAGGAAAGAGAAGAAGACAGCCTGTTTGACGTGACGTATACAGCGCGAGACGGATGGAGCTCGGCACGTCATAATTCAACAAGAGCCTGGGGGGAAAGTGTGAGAATCATTTCAGAGCTCTCTTTGATTGCAGGCGAATTTTGACACTCGCCCCGATTTACGCCTTTTGTCAGACGAACCCCACCCGGCGAGCGGGGTGAAACAGGCGGCCGGGGGCCGTGCGCGGACCCCTACGTGACCCGGGGCCGGTCAGCAGGAGGATGACGGAGGGCCTGGCCCCGTCTGCGATGAGAGTCATCCAAACAGCATTAGGGACAATTTCCTCCATGTGACCCCGCCGGAGACGCCTCACATGCAGATCTTGGGACTTCTTGGAAAGACAGACAAACAGGGAGGGATGGTACGAGAGAAGAAGAATGAGACAGAAGGAGGGGAGACTAATGTTTTTTTTAGAAAATGACTGAGTATCTTTAAATGTGACCGCGCTCGCAGCAACAATGATAACAATGCCGGGCCTCCTCTGCGCTCGGTGAGTGTGCTCCTCTGTTTGTGTTAATGACACAGCCGGGTGACTGCGTCCTCAGGCTTTAAATAAACCGCGGGGAGGCCGCCGTCAACACTTCTACTCTATTCCACCCGTTGCGGTTCCCATAATGACCGCCTCTCCCATATTAAGTCCGCCGACCGCCGACCAGATGCTAATGGCTCGCGCCGCTCTGCGTTGATTGGCCATTATCTCACTGGCTCACATAAACAGAGTTGAACATTACTAGTCACATTCCTGCATAATTAGTGTTCGTGTCGGGAAACTGCTCTGACGACGACGGTGCGCAACGCCGCTGCAGATCAGGACTTGATGAAGTCTGACTGATGTCATTTTTAAGAGACACACGGGAGGCACGAGGCGTGTTTTATTCAGCTATTATCGGGAGGTGTTCGCCCTTTTCGCAAAAGGGAGGCGCGCATGTTGGTTTTGGAATAGCCAGCACCGATGCCGGGATTCGAGATCTTTGAATTTGACCTTTTTTTGATGCCAAAATCACAGAATCTTTGTTTTTGTTGGGATTGAAAAACCTCTGAAACCCTATTGAGACACCAAAACTTCAGAAATCCAAGATATGACTCAAGTTACTAGAGAAAGGACGAGACTGGAGTTATTCTGTGTTACTCTTCTTTTCGGTTACTCGCAGGAATGGACCAAACCCGACATTAGCTGCGTTCACATATGGACCCTAATGTTCCTCTAATAATCAGAATGACAGCCCAGTCGGAATAAAAATGAATGAATGAATTCTCAGTCAGACGGAGAGAGGTGGTGTCAGGGGTGGTGTCATTACTGTATGTGTCTGGTGTCCCTACACACACATTTTGACATTTGGTAAACAAAGAAACCTACTTAAATGCCACATCATTACGATCATACTCATTCATTTAGTTGTATTTTAGCTTATCTTTTCATAATTCATAAAGCTAAGGTTAGTCAAATGAATAAATCCATATATAAATACTGAAACAAAGTCTTTTTAAAAGTATGTGAAACATTATTTAAAGTAGGCTGCTCTGTTCTCCTCTGGCTGGGCCCCCTGGTGGCATTAAGGCCCCACACATGTGCCGAGAATGTCTGGATCCTGCCAATGATCGACAGGAGAACATAAGCGTGAGGCTAACGCTAACTGACGTTGCTTCCATACATTGGAGTAATCTATTCCTTTTTTTTTTCAACAGTGTGTTGTGTGCTGTTTTTGCATTGATTCAATCCAGGGTGACTAGATGGGAATGGGTGAGTTTGGGACAGGGGAGTCGGGGTGGGTGTGGTCATGTGGCGACAGTGGGCGTGGCCTCCATCGCATTACATTCAGTGTTAACGGACAGTAAAATGTGTAAAAGTCCAAACGTAATGCAAAAATGTGTCATTTATGCTCATTAGGTCAACGGTCTGTCATCAGGAACAGTACGCAGCTGTGTGTAAATAATTATCCGTTAAGTGATTTAATTTCACCATTTAATCAGCGCGGCGCCGGCTGGATCTGTCAGGGCGACGCTCGAGAGATTATTGTGATGATTATTGTGGATGTGAGTACTTATAGCTGTTATTATACAGCATTATAACACATTATAAGTCATTTCATACTGCGTTACAATGCGTTACAGACACGGGCTCCATAGAAAGTGTTCCCAACAACTTTGAATTCTTCTTCTGATGTATTTTCAACAGATCAGACGCCTCACAGCGGGTGGACCCGCTTTGTGCGTGTCAAGAAATGTATATTCTGATTAAATGCTCCGTTAACACACCTCTTAGTTCAGCACTTTATTTAGCATCCATGCAAACAGATGGAATCTCCATGAAACCACAGTTTATGTGCTCGTCCGTCTCTCAGTGCTTTCTGCCTCCCCCGTCCTTTATGTCCCACGCAGCCAAGTCCTAAAAAGTCATATGTCTTTACAAGTCCCAAAATGTAAAATCTCATTCATAATACAGGCGCAGTTAATCTCCTCACACAGCTGGCCGCCCAGCTCCGCTCCGGCAGGAGTACACGCTGCTTTTGTTGGTGACTACTTCCAGCGGCGGATTAAGACACATTTGTGTATCTGGCCCCGGGGCGCTGTGTTGTAGAGCCGTCCAAGCCCAGAAGGGAGTCACCTCCAGCATTTCTTACTTGTCTCATTTTCACGTCAACATTACCCAGAGGAGGAGGAGTGTTTTTAGTGAATAAGATTCCTGTCTCCGCAGCCAAGCGTCCGACATCCACAGCTGCGGCTGCAGACGAACGGAGACGGAGTCGCGTCGTCAGTGTTGCATTTGTGTTTACACCTCCCGTTTCTCACGCTTAATCAGGCTCGTGCTCGCGTCTTTACATGATAAATGTAACACGGTGCAACATGCAGCATCCAACCAGTTCTCACTTCTTCACTGTACGTGCTAATAAACCTCTTTGGATGTTTGTCTGTGGCGAAATCCAACCACAAGTGCAACCAGCTGAGCAGATGTCAGTCGTTATCTGCTTCAGATGCAGCTGGGTTTTCTATATCCATCATATAAACCTAGAACAGACATTAAACTCTCTCTATCCACAGCAGTAAAAATGTAGAAGTAGCCTCATGATTCCAAATTTCCAGAGCTTCCATTTAAAAAACAAAAATAAAAGCCCCAGGATGTCAGCCGGGTGAGCGGCAGTCACGTTATCTCTTTGCCCTCTCAGGTGTAGTGAAATAAAATGACATGCAACATTTCTTTTATGACTTTATGACCCTTTTTTTGTGTCTTTAACACTCTGTTTCCCCTTAATCTATTTTGGAAGCAGTGGGAAATTCTTTAAACACAAAACTGACATATTATTACCCTGTAAAGCAGGTTGTAGTGAACGTGTCGGCAAACCGTTTGCTACTACTAACTCGTGTCTTTAGCCGTTAAATGCTCCGCTGTGTTCACCAGCTAGTTGCTAACATGTTTGTCTTTGTCTTTGGGTTGAATGTAAACAGCAGCAACAAGACGTCGGCGATAATATGGTCGGCATCGTCACATTAAAAAACACCCAGTCCATCAACTTTGACTGTGTGCGAGCACCATGCATCAATGACGTAAACGCAGAGTCCACCTCTCCTCATCAGTCCTGCGCCCTGTCGGCCTGGAAAACAGTCCACCTGTCAAGTTCAGCAGCTTGATCCGGGATGTTGGGGTGGAGCCAGGTCTCTGTAAAGATGTGGGCACAACAGTCTGGACCGGACATTAGCCAGGAGCAGCCTGAACTCCACGCTGGATTAGCAAGACTCAGGTTGGACGGTGGAAAAACGCCGTTGGAAGCGATCGTCTTCGCTTCTGCTGCTCTTAATCCAAAGCTAAAACTAATCTGAACGCCGCACTCTCTTCTCTCAATAATTCATGTACTGCTGTCACAGGTAATGTAGCTACCGGCCGCTGCATGTGCGGATGTTTGCCTTGTGCAGTGGTGCCACTCTGGCGTTGGTGTATATGAGGCCCTTGAGAATAACCAAACCAGTAAAGCGAAAAAGGATAACAATACGCTGAGAGATGGTAAAACGCTCTGTACAGCGAAGGGGGATTGCAGATTTGAGTGAACTGTTGGAAACATGAAATTATTGGCTAATGCAGCTTTCGCTAGTCGAAGAATCCGATTCCAGCTGTATGATACTATTGGCTGCACTATTATATGAAAATGAAATATTCTAGCTGCCTTGACAAAATGTATACAGGACACACCGGTGGATTTATGATGATTTTTGTCTGACATTTGTATTTGCAGCTTTTAAGTGCTAAGGAAGTCTGTTCCTCTGTTGCTACATGCTAACTGCTCCACTTCTAAACTGCTATCTCCCCTCCATCGCCTGAACGGGGGGTTCATCTGAACCTTAGGAGCCTGAAACTGAAAGTCAGGCGGTGAACTGTACTCTGACCCCGCTGACTTTAGGGAAAGTGGAGGAAGAGAAAGAAAACAAGATGGGGAGAAAAGGGAAGTCGGAGAGTCTAGGAAGAGAGGGGGATCGCGGAGGGGAATGAGAGAGAGAGACGGAGAGGGAGATCGAGGAGGTGTCGGGCGAAAACAGGAGGGTGGGGTAGTTTTTGAAACAAGGAGGATCATGGGGTTACAGAGAAGGGGGGGAGGGGGAGGGGGAGGGGGACGAGGAGAGAGGTTGCGGTAACACTGCTGACGCACATGTGAAGCACGGAGGGGAGGGAGGCATGGAAAGGAATCTCTGGCAGCGATCGCCAAACCTCGAGACGAGGTCAGAAAGCCACTGGCGACATGACGAACACACACGCACGCACGCACACACACACACACACACACACACACACCGGAGTAATAATAACAGCAAATAGTCGTCGTTTAATAGGTGATAATCACTGATGGGGTTATGATGGTGAAGCCAAGGGGAGCGAGGGAACAGAGGGGTGAACCCAAACCCCTTCCCCCACACTCACACACACACACACACACACACGCACACACACGCACACACGCCTTTCGGAAGACATTATTTTTAATAAAAAGTAGAGTGAGGGTTTGTTTCTGCGGGACAGCCCTCTGTCAGCACCCCTCCGCCCTGCGCCCCTCCTCCCGTGTGTTGATGTGTGTGTGTGTGTGTGTGTGTGTGTGTGTGTGTGTTTACGGCCACATGCATTCTGACATTAGCCAGTGTGTTGAGTGGATTATGTTCCGGCTGTTTGTGTGGCTGTGTTTGACAGGCCGGCCGAGCCCTTTCTATTGTGCGGCCTTTCCACCGTAAGTGTCGCACGCACACTGTTTTATGTTGTATATGTATATGTACACACACACACATCAACACAAGTACGGATGCATTTTAGAATGTGTGTGTGTGTGTGTGTGTGTGTGGGTGTGCCTCTCTGCGTCTGTAATGCTCTGCGTGACCCCTCCAGCGTTTTTTATTTCTGCACAGGGGATGTGAATGCATCTGTTGCGTTTGCGTGCGCACTCTCCCCGCCAGTGAGACAGATAGACGGTCTCATCGGTATGTATACAGGCTGCGTGTGTGTGTGTGTGTGCGGTTGCATGCTTATGTGAACATGTGTGTGTGTGTTCTGGCCGGTCGGAGCGTGGGAATGTGGTGAAGGATTTCTGTGGTATTTTTAATGTTTGTTATTAAATATTACCACAAGGGACCATGACCAAACCCCAGACACTCCTCCTCCTCCTCCTCCTCCTCCTCCTCCGTCCTTCTCTCCCTCCTCCTCCCCTCCTCCTCCCCTCCTCCTCCCCTCCTCCTCCTCCTCCTCCTCCTCCTCAAATAACAATGAAACCAAAAAGACTCACCAGTCGGTTTAAATAAATCCGACACTTCAGAAAAAAGGCCAAACAAACTATGTCAGAAGCGAAGTACGGCAGGGTGAAAAAGTCAAAATAACCAGGGTAACCCAAGAAGGCATGCCGAGAAGTAACAGCAGCAGCAGCAGCAGCAGCAGGTGGAGACGTTAGGGTGGGAAGGATGAACAAACCTATCGATAAGGTGCATTTTAACATAGAGGCAAACATTTTGTTTTGTGCACCAGTTGGGCAGAAACTAAAACCGAAGAGAAAAACTGATTTTGCAAGGTTCAGCATCACGAGTTTACCTTCGAGCTGCGAGTCTGAATTCGCTCCTGCTCTGGTTTGCGCCTCTACCCGGCCCCTTCTCCATGACAACAGAGGGGAATTATTCACATCCGTCTGCCATGCCACACTGAAGGACAAAACACGATCCGTCCAGGAAGTTGGAATAATTAAAAAAATGCGTGTATTAAGAGATACGATGCCTCTCCTGAGCCTCGCTGCCACCTCGTCCCAGTATTCACCCGGTTATTGGGCAAAGAAGTATTTTCCCCGTGGGGCGTAAAAGCAACATCTGTGAAACTGTTTACAGAACCGCCTCGGATCGTCAGTTACAACCTATTCTGCAGAATAAATGTTGTAAATGTACAAAGTTTCTGCCAACCGCGGATTGTCGACACTTTAAATTCCTTTAGATTCAATTTTGTATTACACATTGCATCAGTACTCTGCTTTTGTCTAGTAAAATACCTGTTGTGTCGCCTCAAACACGGCTGGAAATTGTCCCGAGGCCTCCTTCAAAATATCCAGTGGTGTCACCCTTACAAATATTGAAACCCAGTGTTGAGCAGCATTCAGCGTCTTGACGGCCTTCACTTTTTGGACTGTAATTAGTGTAACGGGGTCATGCGGCTGCTAGCATGCACACGGTTGGTCTTGTTTCATGAAGCCTGTTATTTATTTTCAGCACATAAATCCACCATAAAGCTACATCCATGCTATATTTCCACAAACTGTCAACTACCGAGACTGTCGACGCTGACGAAACACACCAGATACCACCTGATACCAACCGTGTTATAGACTTGTAGTTCTCAAGACCACTTTTCCGTGGTCTTGGTCTTGTCACGGCCTCGACAGTCTTTGGTCTTGGTCTTGGTCTTGGTCTTGATACTCTCTGGTCTTGGTAGTGTCTTGGTCTCAGTTTAGGCGGTCTTGACTACAAGTCTACTCAAGACATAAATGCATTCATGATGTAGTATGCCTTTTGTTCTACAGTTTGAATGTATATGTTTATGTATCTGTTCTTTGTGATGTCTGTGTTATATTGTTCTTGTCCCACTGAACTACAGCTACAACTACAACTTGATAAAGTGTGTTATAATTGAGATGCCATTGCACACATCAAGGTGACCAGTTCTTCCTCTTGTTAATGTACAATTTGAAGTACAATTTTGTACTATTTGTACTATAAACTATTTGTATTTTGCATTTAATTTAATGCATTTTTTGGTGCACCTGCGTGCGGGTTCTACAACTCATGCAAAATGGCAAAAAACTAGTCTTTTTTTGGTCTTGGTATCGGTCTCGGTCTCGAGCTGAACAAGTCTTGGTCTTGACTTGGCCTTGGTCTTGGTCTTGGTCTTGATACTCTCTGGTCTTGGTAGTGTCTTGGTCTCGGTTTAGGCGGTCTTGACTACAAGTCTACCGTGTTATACCATTGGCTCACAAACCTGCTGTCAGACTTCTTACGCAGATGTGAAAAATAATTTTCTACATCACTTTTGTCTTACATTTCACGACACGATCGTCTCCTCGCTCCAGCCCCGTGAATCACAGAGGGAGTGGAGGTCGGCGGAGAACCAGACCGATGTTGCGCCGGTCAGGTCGTAGTCATAAAAACAGGACTGGGAGTGCTGAGACACGGCTCAACATTGATAAGCAGTGTAAGCAGTTTGAGTGTTTATCTGATCCTCCCTGCTCCAGATAGACCAACAATGTCGTAAAAGCACATAGTTGCGTCACTCCGTCTCCTCGCTTTTTGTCTTCGTCCACCCATCCCGAATGTGAACCCGGAGCTCCGCAGGGGGGCTCGATCATTTACCAGAAGTTCACCAAGAGCTTCAGAGAATATTCTCATTTGAACATGACTGCCTCTTACAGTATGTCCCACCTACTCTGGAGTCGGACATAAAAAGGAAAAAAAAACCTTCCCTCATGATGATCAACATCTTAAATTTAAGAGTTCGTGATAATAAAACGTTCATGTAAACCGTTTCAAAGCGCAGCACCTCATTCCTCAGACTGCAGTTTGGCTCGTCTGGCCTCGGGGCTACATTATGCTCTCTCGTCAGGGAAGAGAAGTTCAAGTTTTGGGTGGAGCCGACAGATGGAGGGATTCATACCATACAGTAAACATTTTTTTTTCTCCTTCTTCGGCTTAACCAAATGCAGAAGTCGTTATTTTCCCTTTTCCTCGGCGGAGCGCTTCCATCCTCAAACTCTCACACCATTGAAATTCAGTTTCCAGACGCTCTTTCTTTTTTTTTCTCTCTCTCTCTCTTTCTATGGTATGGCATCTTCAATCAGAAACCCAACCCCGCTCTCTTCCTCTTCGTCCTAAACGCTCGGTATGTGTGTCGCCGCGGCGAGGCATGCGGTTGATTTCCTGCCGAGGCAGATCTACAGCAGATCAGAGGTCACATAAACAGGAATTCAGAAATACTCTGCAGGAGGGCCTATTTTTAGTTGAGTCCGAGCGCTGCCTTTTTTTTTTCCTTCTGTTTTCCAGAAGCAGCTGATGGAAATCTTCCAGCGACATGAGGCATCCTTTAGCGTTTGGCACGGTCGCGCCGCTTTTTTTTGTCGCTCTGGTAGGGGGGCCTTCTGCGCCATTGTGTAGTCAAATAGTTCCTTTTCATCCCCATGTCATGGTTTCCTTTTTTACTTAACCCCGTAAGAAACCATGGCGACACGCTCGTAACAAACACTCGAAACGTCCTGAAACGGGTCTCACGGGTTAAAGGAGCACTGCGTAGTTTTGGGGAAGCGATTTATTTTTTTATTTTTTGTAACGCCTAAACAAACGGAATAAATACGCTCTTTGTTTTCACGGCTGGATAAACAAACTGACCTTAAGGGACAAAACAAATTCGTGCTGTTTTACTTTGTTTATATGTGGCGGACCCTGCCACCTTTTTCAGCTTTAAACAGTGTTCTGGGACCTTATTTTCCTCTGAGAACAGAATATGTGTATTATTACCTCATTAATATTGTAGATATTAAAATTCTGAGGTTGACTTTCCTCTCCAAACCTGCACAGTGCCCCTTTAATATCAAGGTATTTGAAGCACGTCTTCAGAGTTGTTCCGAAAATACCTTTTTAGGTTGATTTTTACGCCGCGCTCCTTGCGTCGTTCCTCGTGCGCGCTCGCAACGTTGACTCATGTCGCAAACTTTCGACAGGAGTCCTCGCTTTCCCCCCATCAGCCCCTGTTCTCCCTCTCGTGTCACCCATCTGTTCCCAACTTTCTCCATTCCTCCGTTTGTTCTCCTCATCTCCGACTCGCTGCCTCTCAGCTATCTTTCTTTTTCTTCTTCTTCTTCCTTTTTTTGTTGTTGTAAGAAGCATGTGAGAGAGAGAGAGAGAGAGAGAGACGCAATCACGGAGACTCCAAGCTTTTCCGCACAAGCAGCCAAATTTATCCTCGCGGTTTTCCGCGTGTTTATTTTGGGTTCTCTTGAGGGACGGCATATCTGCGGGAAAACCAAACGGCCCGGAGCGGGTGCTTTCCCTCAGGGGGATCGTCCGCGCCGGCGCAGGGTAAAAATAGGAGTCTTTTTTTGGGGGGGGAATGGAATTAAGGATTGGTGAGCGTCTCCCGAGGGTCCCGCTCTCTGAAGGCTGGGACATTTATTCCTTTTGTTTGTTTGTTTGCTTTTTTATTCCATCCATTTCCGTTCCGCGGAGCATGTGAAAACAACAATTTGGGTCTTGTTTTAGACACAATAGAAGGGGCACCGCAGCAGCCGGGCGCCATTTTTAATATCACTGTAATTTCTCCAAACAATTAGCGCCGATGATTGCTTTACCCAAAACGCTTTTTTTTTTTGACGGATTAAACAAATCACTCCTCGTCTCCTCCCCCGTGCCGCTGTTTGTAAATCTGCTCCTCCTCGGGGATAATTAATCTCTGTCATCCCTTTTCTAAAACTTCTTCCCTCCTGCTTCCCTTTCGGCTGAACCCGATGGCTGTCGCTGTAGGATGTGTGTGTGGGTTGGGAGGAATTCTGGGATAGGAAAAAAAAGCCTCCTCCGCTCTGACTTCTTGGTTTGACCTGTGTTTAACATGATGTCTGCTCCGGCAATCTACTACTACTACTACCGCCGCCGCTGCTGCTGCATTCATGGAAACGGTTCCTGCGCAGGGTGGGCGACCTGCTCGGATTGCATCAAGGGGGGATGGTGGGCGAGCAAATTGTTTTGCTCACCCGGAGTCTCGCTGCAGCGAACCTGCAGAAGTCTTCACGGTATCCGACTTTGCTGATACTGGCCTTCATCCAGAGCTGTCATCGATATTATGTGGAGGTTCCTCCCCGCGAAAAACCTCTGACCTTTGACAGTCCGTTCTTCGCTCAAAGGCGGTGATGTGAGTTTTCCAACCAGTGAATGAGTCTGAGAGCTCGCCGTGCCACGGAGCTGTCAACACGCCCGAGAAGAATGTTGGTGCTTTCAGTGGAGGGGTTTGGTGCCTCGGGCCGGTCTAAATCCTGCAGCTGAACCTTGAATATTTTGCAAATATTCAACGTACAAATCATCAAATTGCATCCCTGTCCCAACACTCTTTACTTCCCCCAATGCAACAGAAATATATTTTCCATATATGTCAAATTTTTATTCATCATGTGTGTCAATTAAACAGTGTTATGACAATATATTAACCTTCACATTCAAATTACAATGATGTGAAGAGTTGACACAGGCTCAGGTTTACGATATTAAAATCTATATTTAGTAATGTATTTGTAAGCAACCAGAATATATTGGCATGCATTGAAATAAAATTTGATATTTTTCAACATATTATATTTTTCAGTGAATGTCATTTGATGCGTGTTACTTAAGGGCAATGTTCCTGTTCCAAGCATGCACATGACTTTCACACTCATTTTTGGAGCTTTTATTTTGAAAAACCATCTAAAAGAAATCCAGAAATGTCATTATTAAAGGTGCACTATGTAGTTTTAGGTAGGAAATTTTAATCTGAAGTGAAAGAGCTTCATCCTTAACAAACTAAATGAACAAACTCTCTTTCTTTTCATCACTGAAAAAAACTATTCTGACAAAAATTCTGAGTTTGAATTTCTTTTCCAAAACTATAGTGATCGGCTTCAACTACCAAAGTATTGACACAACACAAATGTGTATGTTCAAGAAGAGCAGGAGACATTCATTCAGTTCACAGCCAGTATGTTTCTTTAAATGCGATGATTGTTGGAGGACCTGAGAAAGAAATGAGGAAACAATCGTAAGTCTCACACAAAAACCTTTGATTTTCCCATGGTTTACCGGTCTTTTGGCCCTTCTTGGGTGTAGCCGACACAACGTCTCCTTCCTCTTCAAAATTAAAAAATAATGAGTAAAATCCCCAAAGTATTTAATAATTAGAATGATTTAAGATTTCAGGTCAGACTTTGATAATGATCATTGTCGTCCCTGAGCCTACGCTGTAAATTCTAAAAGTTGACTTTCGTTTAAAAAAGCCAGGAAACTGATTTCATCAGAATTACCAAGTGGAGAAGACAATTAAAAGCAGTGTATTTCCTTTTATTCTTTATAGAGTTGAGTCAAAGTGTGATGGTGAAACAGCTCAAATCTGCTCTGTTCAGTGACAGCAGTATCAGAGTGATCACTTCCAGTCTCAGCTGGCCTTGCCCTGTGATTGACACTCCTGAATGCGTGGGCTGGTGTGTGAGCAGACATTTAGCTGGAAACAAAAAGGGGATGTCTGTGGTTGGTAGCTGTTGTTCTGTTGCCATCAGCAGTTACTGGTGTGATGCAGCGTGGAGATATGTGGTGAACTGGGGCAGAAGTGTGATACTTTAAAACAAAAAAAAAAAAGAGTACAAAGGGAACAAAACGTTACCTTTAAGATGAACAAGTGCCGTAAATGGCTGAAATATAGCACTGTATCACGACTGGCCCTCGCTCACTTTGCTTTAGCGTGTCGCCTGCGAGCAGCTTTATGTCCACGTCAGCACTGACCACAGCTTTCTTCACTCAGCCGGTCACTTGGGTGCGGCCAGGACTGAGCAGGCTGCTGTCACTGTGACTAATAAGAAACATGTGCACGTACACAAATATCAACAAATGCACAGACGGGTTACGTGTTGCGCAAGAGCGCCGGCGCTCGGGTTCACGAGTCTTTAAAGAGGAGGCAGCGCGGAGCGTTTGCCGAAGAAATTCATATTCAAAACATAGTTTGGACTCTGTTTGATATACAAAGTGGTTGTGTGAAGGCTGCAGGCGGTGATTGGAACCAGAAACAAGGAGAGCGTAGAATCAGAACACCTAGAATGAAGACACAGATGTTCATGAAAGACTTTGTGTGGTATTACAGGAGCGTAATCAGCACATTGTGAGTCAACATGGCTGCTTGTAATGAGATGTTATTGTGCTTAAAGTAAAATTATTGTTTAAAATAACCCATAAAATATGACGTTTTTCTTTATCCCAGTGAACCTCGAGTGACTTCTTATCAGATATTCGGTTGTCATTTTGTCAAATTAAAGCTGCTGTAAGTGATTTTTTTTCTATTAAACAAAGTGTTAAATAGCTCTATATTCCAACAGTAATCACTGTTATAGAGTGTTTGGTCAGTAACCCATGTCCTCCCCCCTGCTCATCCAGCGAAAGAGAAAAGACACTTTCCGGTATCCCTGCCCACATTGTCCAATCAGGACACAGAACTCCATAAAGAGGCGGGGCTGTCTGCTCGCCAACGTGCAGAGAGCAGGATCCTCCTGTCTGCCGCTGCGTCTGGTGATTAATGCTGCGCTTCCATTTGGTGACGTAGAGAGGAGGGAGGAGATTGCTAACTGTAGAGCGGACAGGAAGTTAGCTAAAACGACAACAACGATTAGAGCGGCTGTATTAATTAGTGCACCGGTGGAAAAAAGGTCAGACAAGACAAGAAAACAACCTCTCTGACGGTTGATTGATGCTGTCCTCGTTCTGTCCAATATGACGCTGGAGCGAGGAGAAGGTTAGCTTAGCTTAGCACAAAGCCTCTCACAAAAGGTTAAGAAAAATTGAAACCAAGAAATAGTCTGACAAACAACTGAGTGAATGAGCAGAGAGGTGCTGGTAGGCATTCTTAACCTTTGGACGGAGGCAGACTAGCCGTCTTTATGCTAAGCTAAGCTAACTAGGGGCTGGTTCCCTTCATGGTTTGGGTTTTGTGGTTTGTTGACTTCCTGTTTTATTCCGTAGTTGTATCCTCTCGTGTCTCGTTGCCACTCTCTACTTCCTTCTTACCTGCGTTCCCAGTGCTCTGTTCCCCTCCTGTGCTCCTTCCCAGCCTGATTTCCCTCACACCTGTCTCACATCAGCCTCGTTAGCACTGCCTTCCTCCAGGGTCTCTCCACCTGCACCTCATCCTCTCGTTAGTTTGGTCTTGTATTTAAGCCTGTGTTGTTCCCTCACTCTTTGCTGGTTCGTCTTTTTTGTCCAAGTGTCAGTCCTGCTTGTCCTGTGCCTGTTCCCCGACTCCCGTGATTCCTCGTGTTCCTGATTTTTTCCCGGTGTTTTTCTGGTTTGTCACAGAAAAACACCAGGAAAACAAAAAAAACAGAGGTTTATTGTTCACATCTGTGTGTCTTGCATTTGGGTCCTTTTGAGAAAGTTCCAGCTACATATTTACTGGACGGACGTGTGAGTGATATCAGTCTACTCGTCTGACTCTCGGAAAGACGGTGAATAAGCGTAGTCCCCAAAATGTCAAACTAATCCTTTAACGCAGAATGTTAATAAACACGAATCAAACACTGGAGCCAGAAAGACTGTCTTTTCTGAAATTATGAAAGAAATGAAATATGGCATCCAGTGATTCATGACTTACTCAATGCATGACCAAGAAGGGAGACAAACATTAAGACAACACTCATAAGACAACAAATTAAAAACCACAGTGAAAACAATACAGTGCAGCAAATACTATGAAATGAAACCAATCCCATAAAAAGTCTAATGGAAGAGGCGCAGAGACGATCAGGAAAACTGGCTGACTGTCACTGAAATGTCATTCAGGTTCAATGCCAGTCCAGTTGGACTGAATCCCCCAGATACTCCAGACTCCCTCAAGAAAATGGCGGTCAGGTCACCAGATAAACGTTTGATATTGTACAATTATGTTGTGTTGGTGGCGTGTCAGCCTAACATAACAGCCGGGCCACACAGCTGCCAAGTGAGAGTCCAGTTAAACACTGTTTGTCCGCCTTCGATTGGTATTTCGACATTTGTAAGCAAGAAACCGCTGGATACTTTTGACAAATCGTTTGGACATTCTCCATCTGTGTTGGTGGCAACAAAAAAGTTTATTGTTTGATGAGGCGTGGGAACAATTCGCCGCCAAAAACTGGATAAGACAATTTGCAGCCATGTTAGTGCAACCAAACTTGTTTTTCTTTTTGCAAAGACAATTTGCAGCAGTGTTTGTGGCAACAGGTAAGCTAAAACATTTTGTTTTCCTAACCCTAACCCTAACCAAGTGCTTTTGTGCCTAAACCTAACCAGAGCATAAGCACAGTGTTGTCGCAACATAAAGTTTACAACTGAAGACAAAGAAAAGTACATTGCAAACGTTTATTCTGGCGATCGGGTTGGGATAAGGCCATGCAGCAGCTAAGCTTCTCGACCTGTAGTCTCCACAAGTTCTTTTTTGAACAGAACACCTTTTGACATGTCGCAGCAGGAAAAGCACAGTTGTAAACAATGAAGATGAACAATGGCAGAAGCTCATGGCATTGTTTGCGCTGACTCACTGTCACACTGTTATGACACGCTGGCACACTTTGATACAACAGAGCCATTGTTAATGTTGTTAGCAACACCTGGGAAATTCTTGCGATGAGTCAATATGTCTGCTGTGAAAAAGGCCCGTGGTGCAGATGAACTGAACTTGACAAAATAACTCGATCTTAACATTTTATTTATGGATTTGTTTATTTGTCTGTTTGAACATCAGCATAGAGATGCAAACATGTAAACACGCCAGCTCTAGCAAGAACGCTGATTTACATCCGTAGTCCTCAGACAGGTAACAAAAACAGCAACAATACAAGCAACAGCATGCCAAATATACAATACAAAACACTAAAACAAGGGGTTTTAAAGGGATATTCCGGTGTAAATTTAATCCATGGTCTAACACACCTTGACACCGAGTAAGACTCCCCCTCGAGAGGTCAAGTTTGCTGACCGCTAGCTTAGCTAGTTTTAGCAACCTCAGAAAAGACCGCACAATAACAATACACTGCAGCTTATGTCTCCACCAAGAAACCGCCATCAAAAAGCCACTCATAGCCACAATTGATGGTCAGAACAGCACCAAACTTCAGCAACAGTACATGTACAGTCCCAGCACACAATACGAAGCATCAAACATCTGCTAGCTTAGCCGGATTTGTATTTTTTTTGTATTTGCTAAAACTAGCTAATGCTAAAGCTAGGTCAGCTAACTAGCTTGACCTCTCGAGGGGGAGTCTTACTCGGTGTCAAGGTGTGTTAGACCATGGATTAAATTTACACCGGAATATCCCTTTAAGGATACTGACCGAATTATGCATGATTAACGAAGCAGCAACATCTTCATCCACATCTCCACGTAATGAATTAGCCGGCTGCTAAAGGTTGTTGTCAGAGATAGCTGGACTTTTCTCACTGTCTTGTTCGATGTTATCTTAGCATTTCTGACTAGCGTTAGCCAAAACTTCCACAGTCCTTTTTAACAGTTTTTTAACAACTGAAATTACATTTTTGTCATTGCATAGAGAGTAAAGTACCGAATAACAGGTACCACTGAGCACCCATACCAAATTCCAGGTGGTGGCGCTGATTCAAATGTGAATGCTACCCAACCCTACATATAGAGATACATTTCTCTGTACTTCGTTCAATGAAGAAAACACTGGAGATCAAGTTGGTTGAATTTTTTAAGCTAGATAAACATAACGTGTATTCATGGTTTCTCCACTCACTGAATTGTTTGTTTAGCTGTTTTCATCATCTGTAATTGACTCTGTCATTTAAACCCCTACACAGAGCGGAGAGCATTCCTGGAGTTCCTTTTTTTTTTTTACAGGTCAGGAGAAGGTCTCCGCCCTCCGACCTGGTCAGGGGATTAATGCGTTTTTAAAAGCTGCTTGTCACCTCAGACGATGAAGTCAGCAGAACTACTGATGGACAGATGTGAGGACGGATATCTCACCAATTATGTTTGACCTTTAAATCTTTAACAAACCTTTCAATCAGCTTAGACTGCCGCCTCTCAGAGAGACAATCAATCAGTCCTACAGTCAGTTTATGAAATGCATCAAATCCCTCATCACGACACAGACTGGACCGGAGGTGGTTTTGGGCCTCACTGATCGAAAAATACCTGCATCCCACAGCGAGTCCTGGTCTAGAGGACTGTAAATCTGTGTGTGTGTGTGTGTGTGTGTGTGCAGCCACAGAGTCAAGGTCCCTCATCAAAGAGGAAATGACTTCACGAGACCGTGAGGCCTCTGCAGTGCCCGGGGGGAGGGCTGGTATGCACACAAACACACACACACACACACACACACACACACACACCTGCAAAGATATGCAATCATGCATGAATGTGCACAGCAGGCAAATGCACAATTGCACGCGTAAAGGACACAAACAAAACAAGGCACACATGAAGTTACTTTAAATACACGCACACACAGACACGCACACACACACACACACACACACACACACTCCGTCCTGTCACCTCCCAGGTCGGGTGCTGAGTGTGTTATTTATTTTAGCCAGCCTGTGTGAGAGTTAAAAATGGAATGTTTCAGCTACATAAAACACTTCCTGTTTTGACGACTCCCTCGCTGAGCTGTTCCCTCGGCTAAATAGTCCCAGAGCACCACGTAATGACAGTCTGACACACAGGAAGAATGTGTGTGTGTGTGTGTGTGTGTGTTTGGGTCTAAATAAACTGTGTACGTTGACTCGAGGTCCTCTCCATGTGTTAGTGCACATTTTCTCCACGGTGGTTGATAAGCTTGTTGTCCTTATTTGCATGGCGTGGTCGCTCGTCCGCCTTCACTTTGTTTGTGTGTGTGCGTGCGTGCGTCCGTGTGTGTGTGTTGTGTGTGTGTGTGTGTGTGCGTGACCAAAATAACAGGAAGTAAACACTGTGCCTCATTTGAAGTGTACCTCAGGGCGGACACTTTTATGTTACCGGACTATCATTTCCATTTCGACAGACGCTCTTAAAATAGCACCTCCAGATTTTTGAGTATTTTTGG
Source organism: Lagodon rhomboides (assembly GCA_039737535.1). Classification (NCBI taxonomy): domain Eukaryota; kingdom Metazoa; phylum Chordata; class Actinopteri; order Spariformes; family Sparidae; genus Lagodon; species Lagodon rhomboides. The sequence goes on along the minus strand of CM077792.1, from coordinate 7,901,720 downwards.
GGGGAATCATATTTTCTCAACCTACAGGTCAGGGCCCGCATTCGGGCTGCACGTTCCACTCCGGCTGGACGTCTGAATGGGTCTCTTGGGTCAATAAAACAACACCGAGATGTACTGTAGATAGCCTTTACATTTTTTAGTGAAATGTGTAATCAAGAGAGAGTTTACAACCCCCCTGGAGGTTCCGTAGAGGAGGACTGAAGCTGCTCTTGTTTGCTGGTGCCGAAGAAACCCCTCGTAAGACACTTTTTCTTTCTTTGATTCGGCTCCGTCTTGTAAGTGGCAGTTTAATGACAGGGAGGCAACCCCGATCGCCCATCTGCTCTCATGCAGCTGCAGAGTGGGCCACTTGTGCTGGCAAATCCCATCTGTGGATGAACACGGCTCTATGAATGTCAGGGATGACATGAACGATAGAGTTAAAAGAGATTTTAAAGTCATGGGAACAGCATGAATGAACTGCAGTTCAAAGTTTGACCCGGAGCTGCTACGATTAATCGCCATTAAGAAAATGTATCTCAACTGTTTTGATATCAGTTCATAGTTTTCATTACGTGACGAACGTGGAGCGGCGATCACCAGACGTGGCAGCAAACGGGAGGATCCTGCTCTCCGCTTGTTCCCTGGGCAGACAGGACCCGCCTCTTTATGGCATTCTCCTTCCTGATTGGACAAAGTGGACAGGGATACCAGGAAGTTTCTTTTCTCTTTCACTGCACTAGCAGGAAGGAAGAGAGACATGGTTTACTGAAAAAACAATGACTGCTGTTGGGATATAGAGCAGATTAACACTTATTTTACTAGAAAAATATCACTTACAGCCGCTTTAATTGAGTAAAACCATCTGAATTCATCACTCTGGGCTGTGGTGGGAAATTATACCGGGCATGCTCCATGATTCTTTGACATTTTGTAGACAGAGCAATTAATCAAACGTCAGACAAAGTATCTGGTAGATTACTCGATAATGACAATAATCATCAGTTGTCAGATAGAAAAAGGTTGCGGCCCCGATCTCACCACAAGGTTCATTCATTAGCCGTTCAAGAGCTTGTGATCTCCATCACATCCTCGTAGACAGATGGAGTTTGTCTGGTTGTCATGGACTTGCAGACGCACAAATAACATTTTTTTCTCAACACTTTAAAGAGCTGCTTGGAGTCATTTTATGTTTTTATTTTCCTGTGGTTTTCTATTGTTTTAAAACGAGTCCAGTCCGGGGTTTAGAGGAACGCTGCGACGCTGTTCTGCTGTGAAGATCCGGAAATGTTATGCGGGCTACAAAACCTCACCCGCCTTTCCATCAGCACGAGCGTGAGTAAATAATGACTGAATCTTCAATTTTGGGTGAACTTTTCCATTGAGGATTTGTCTTCTTTGTTGGCCGGAAAGCTGAGGTTCAAAGTTCATTCCTGACCTTGGAGGAGGCAGTTGAGAAAAACAAACTCAACAATCCATCTGTTCTGGAGCTTTTGATTCACATTAATGTGCAATATGTAAGAATCCGTCACCAATTGGAATTCATACAAACAGGGGGCAGCATATAACCAAAGTAACTGCTATTTGTAGCTGCTGTTAGCAAGTTAGCTCACTTAGCCGTGCATCTAGTGGTCTGGACTGGGAGCTTGTAGCACCAGAGGAGTGCTGGCGATATCTCTGCAACACAATCCCTCCTCCTGCTCATGCAGCAAATTAGAAAATCACATTTGCTGGTATCCCTGCCCACCTCATCCAATCAGGACAAAGAACCCCATAAAGAGGCGGAACCTGCTGTTTGGCGATCACCGGTCCACGTTCATGTGGCGACATGGAGCGAGGAGGGAGGGGATTGCTAGCCCGCTGTCAATGATCTTTCATCAGCAGGTGGCGCTGTTTCAAGCCGACATGGTTGAGAAGTGCTTGAAGTTCCATAAAGATTGGGCAACAGCAGCTGCTGACGAAGGTCATACAGAGAACTTCCCAGAAGGTCCCATGGGGCAAACCGGAGGGGGGCATGGCTTCAACTCTCTGAATCACGGCAGCATCGATCACACTGTGTTTGACGCAAGAGCAAATTAACAAGCACGATAAATTTAGACGATGAGCACCGAGCCGAAGGTTCAACGGCTCGCGCCTTGAGATTTATTCGTCTTGTGTAAGATTTCCATTCCACAGATATGATTCAAAACAGATAATCATCTAATGGAAGCGGTCCCACATCCAGATGCGTGATCACGTGATTTTTGGCGAGATCCCCCCCCCTCGCTCTCCGTTTAAAACCACTCACAGGGAAAATATGAACTCCCGCAGAGAGGAGAGGAGCGAGCCGCTGCAGACTGCATCTTCTACACTATATGTGTGACAATGCTGACTCCTGGCTCGGCGAAGTTACAGGTGTTTCCGACAACAAAGTGTATGATCGCGGAAGACACGCGCACACACTGCCTTTAAACCACAAGCCCACCACCAAGACAAACCAACGTATAGACACTTGCTACAGAGGTTTGCATGTATAGGGTCCGTGGTGCTGCTGCTGATGTTATCTGCACACACACACACACACACACACTACATGCAAGCATACACAAAAATCTCTCTTTCCGTCACATTTGTCTCTCTCACCCACAACTCTATCTTTATCTTCACACACACGCACGCACACACACCTCGCTTGACAACATTTTGTCTCTCTCGACCCCTACACACTCGCCCACACACGCAAACACACACTCCTCCTTCCCTTTTCCCTCCGTTGTGTCTAATCCCTGCAGCTGTTGCTCTTACTCACACTGCTGCCTCCTCCAGACAAAACCTCATCTGTGTGTGCAGAGATGTGTGTGTGTGTGTGTGTGAGAGAGAGAGAGCTACAGATAGGAAAAGCTAGATTCTGAATGAAGGAGGTGGGGGAGACGTGAATGAGAGGATGGGAGATGGAGAGGCAGGAGGAGAAAAATCCCCTTCCAGTTTCCCCCTGAGAGAGCCTCCGTCCTCCCTTTTCTCCCAGACCCATTGTGTTCCCTCTCCACCTCCTTCCTCCGTCCATCCATCTCCACATCCTCGGCAAGTCCGTGCTCGGCATTCGGATATCGCAAATCTATCAGCCCCATCTGGCTTCGTCAAGTGGAGAGTTGGCCGCGTGTAAATAGTATCTAAATATATAACAGGGATATTATGTCTCTGAAAAAGACGGCTGTGGTTTGGACGGAGTTCTTTTCTGTCTCGCTCTGAGTGAAACAGGCTGATAAAGTAGATATGTTTCTAAATTAAGATACATGGACACAGGAAATGTCTTGTTTTAAGCACGACTTTCTATTTTGGTCTCTTTTATCGTCTCAATTATTTTATTTGGCTCAATACCAGGACATAGAGTATCTGTTTTTATTCACTTCTGGCCAGTTTGAAGGTTCAGGAACACAGTTAGAACAGCCACTACAGTCCACATCATTGAATTGGCAGTATCTTTTTTGGCTGGTGGGAGATTGTTGGAAACCCCCTCACCCCACACCTTTCCCATGTTAGAAACTGGGTTGGCTGGCTCCAACGGCTTCTGTAACTTTCCAAATCAGAGATTTTCTCTCTCTCAAACTTTCACTCTTTCATTGGTTACACAATTATTTCCGCCACTCTTCTTGTGTACAGTGCAACACTATGACAGTCTGAAAATGGGCGTCTCCATATTTTTAATATTGACATTTTATTACATATTATTAATATTGCGGCACGCTTCAGTTGTGGCCAACACGTTGTCTGGACTGGTTCTTTTTCAACAAAAAGTTTGCATTACGAACTGAGGTCACGAAACTTGAAGATGTGGCATTAGCTGACTGAGAGGGTCGGTGAGTTAGTTGCATTATGGGAAATGTATAATCCATTATTTTTGGATCTTGATCAAGAGGCAACCCTCAGGGGCCAAATAGAAGCCAACGTGGAAGTAGCAGAAACTGCAGTACCTCGAACAACCACTTGAGGCTGTCTGCAAAAGAGAGTCAATCCCCGGGAGACCCCGTGTTACAAATGCCTGACTTAACAGCAGAAATAAACATGTTTACAGCGTGGTGCAAGAACAGTTTTGCTGTCCATATATAATTTCCACATTCATGATAACTGTAAATTGGGTAAATGTTTATATAACTCACTCATTTAAATTATTTTAAGTCTTAAAGAGTTCTTTGAGTGACAGCCTTCATTCAGCCTTCCACAGCTCCACCCACATTCCACCTCTATGCTAATTTGCTACCAAGAGGTTACAGCCGGAGCCATTTGATCATTTTAGACTTTTGTGCAAAGTTTGAAGAAATTCCCTCAAGGCCTTCTTGATCATGATGTGATTAAATCAGCCAGACCACATCCTGGTCCAGTACCTCCTGGACACGGGTATACTCGGGATCTAACAATTGGCGAGCCAGCCAGGAGGCATCTGGAGGTGGCTTGCTAGCTCAAACAAGCTCAGTGACAGCTACAAGTCCGGAAGTAGCCGTAGTGAGCAATTCTTTTCTTGTTGAAAGTGCTTCAGAAATGAATCATGCTTATTGCATTACTGAGATTCCATCCCGATTGTGGCCACACTCAAGCTGAGGAGAACATTTCCTAATATCAGGTATAAATGTAATTGCCTATGATCAGATGTCCAGATAATACACCCAGGTACAGATCATATTAGTGTAAGAGAGGGTCTTGCTGCTTCGATGTTAGTGGTCCTTTTTAAATCTGTCTCTCAGCTCTTTAACAATCCTTTCAAAAGTGCAGTCTTACCAACATTCAGTCCAGAAATGAACCAACTCCAGTCATTATTTAGCCACAAGTTCAGCTCTCTGCTGGTCTTCGCCACCTCTGTTTCCAGCCGGTGAAAGTGACTAAAATCTTCTCTTCAGCCCATTTTTCAGGTGGTACAATCTACCAGAAAGTGGCTCCCAGGCTCATTGCATAACGTTGTGCCTCTGCATAAATCACCCACAGGTGCTGCCACTGTATCCACAGAGCTGCTGTATAACTGGGGTGTCATTTTAATGGACTATATCAAATGTGCTTGTCATATCCAGATGTCTAAATTCACACATGCTATCGCACGGCAGACCCTAAATTACACACACATCAGTCTGTGCACATGCCGCGACACACTTTAATGCTCATTTTTTCTCATCACGGGGATTATAGGCTGGTTGACACGCTTGTTGATACTCAGCCAACAGTCGCTATTAGATCTCTTTAAAAGGTAATTAGTGACCTTTTCATTCATTTACAGGTTAATTTCCCTTCTTCCGCATCTTGTTCCTCTCTGACCGAGGAGTTTTTATGTTCATTCAGTTATTTCCGACACTGTTTTATGACTCCGTTGCTGCTCTAAACAGCTGCTGAGCGCTGGACAGGATAAGCTGTCTTCGCTGCCTCCATGACACTTGTGTACGTCACTGGCAGCATCACGTACACACTGGTGTTTGGATGAACCCAGGGTTTATTTACATTCACGTTAGGCCCTAACAACAAGCTGTTAAACTCACTGAGATATGACTGTGCGGGCCGCGTACTCGAACAATGTGCTGTTGTCAGGCTGATTCATATCTGTGTTTCTTTTATCAGATGGCTTGTCAGGTCGTATTTCTGTTACACAACCGGCGCACAAACGCTGATGTCGCCTCTGCTCAAAGAACGGCGCATTGTTCTTTGAACCTGGATTTGTGAATATCCACAAAGTCTCCTGAGAGACAGCTCTGTCTTCATGATGTCATCAAGAAGTAAACCCTGGATACGCCTCATTAGGTGTGTATGAAGGAGTGCGTGGCGGCTTTTGTTGCCACGGCGACAGCACCCATGGGTGATTTGGACAAATCCTCTCCTTCATAATTCACACTGTCAGACAAATATTCAGTTGGTGGTGCGGCAGCTTTACGTTGCTGGTGACCTCATATGTGCTATAGGATCTGTAGTGTGTGTGCGTGTGTGTGTGTGTGTGTGTGTGTGTGCCCCATGTGGTTCACTAGTAGTGAAGAAAAAGACATGACCCGTGTAGGAAGGCTGCTGCCTGAGAAGCCAGAACCACACCACTTAACCTCTGCATCACACACACACACACACACACACGGTCCTCGCCGTAAATTCCCCCAACATATGGACGACATAAATTCAAACAGACCTATAAATTCTTGAGCAACACATTTCATTTTTTTTTTTTCCGCAGAGTTGTTCTGACTCCTCTGGGTTTGATGCTGGTTTTTATAAGAAGTTAAAACCATAATTCTCCCCGAAAAGAGAGCTGGCACGTTAAATCGAGCGTGATATTGACGAGCCGCGCACTCTGACACCGGGGGTTCAAACAGCTCTGTTACGTTTTTTGATAAGAAGCGAGAAGCGTGGGCTGAGTTTTTTAGCGCTTAAGAAGGAAGAAAAAAAAAAACGCTGGTGAAATGTTATTTTCGTGGATGATTATGTCCTTGACGTTTTCATTCTCCGCTAAGAACAACAAAAAATGAACTGTGCACACGTCGTATCAAAAGCGCAGTTGACGAGCGCTGCGTTGAAAAAATATTAGAACATTAAATGTGTGGACGTAAAAAAACTGGAGAAACAAAGGTTAGCAATTCATAACAATTCGCCTCGCCAGGGTTTTAGGGGCCCCGCTTCCTAAATTATGCAGTCTTTCAGCAACTGCTAATAAAACAAGATGACAAAACAATGTGTGTTGCAGCGTGTTGGGTAGGAAGTGAGTGAGTGAGTGCTGGGAAGTCGGGGAGTATTGCATGTCACCTAACACTAACATTCTTTAAGTAGGTCAAGTAGAGAAGTGATTCCCAGCCTTTTCCATAAACCTACTGATGTAATGCTGACCCACAAAACAGCAGCAGCTGCTGGGATCAGGGGTCTGGACCCCATCTTATCCCCTCCTTCCTCCTTCCTCCTCCTGCTCCACCTCCTCTTTGTCCTGCTGCTCCTTTCCTTTCCTTTTCTTTCCTTTTCTTTCCTTTCCTTGTGTTGGTTTTACACCCACATCATTACATCATGTTTTGTCTCCACATGCTATTAACTTAATCCCAACCAAGTAGTTTTGGTTGCCTAATCCAAGCCATTTCCATAACCGCAGCTGTTTACTTGTCTAAACTTGAACTTTACCTGCAGCGTTTCCCGACAAACAAACATGGATTGGTTTAGCTTCATCCTTTTTACTCATGCAGAGTGAGTCAATAGTCTGGGCGGACCGTGTTGACTGAAGCTATTAACTTTCGGTTGTTTGGAACATCTTGATTTTTCAGGTTTACATAACCGGACCACACTGTTTACATCTGGGTTTCATTGCAGTGGCTCGTAGAGGAAGTTCCCACCCTTTCATTTGATCGAAAGACTGAGTCTCAGGTGTCCACCGGGCAACAGGTGAGGAGCCTGATCACTCTTAGAGCTTCACTGAAAGATAGTTTTGCTTCCAACAAAAAAAACCCCACAACATTAGCATTTGTTTGGAGTCGTGCTTCTGCCTGACTGGTGAATGATAATCCAACATTAGCTCTCCATTAGCCCCGCTATGTAATCCACAAACTCCCGAGGGAAATATCTGGCAGTTTAGTTGCATACTTAAGCGTAGTTTATTATTTGCCTCCCCAGCCACATGCTGCTGTCAGTGAAGTTAATGAGGCAGGCAAGAAAACCAAAACAATGCGTAAAAGAGGCTTAAAAGCTTCATAGAGCTGAAGGGACCCATGGAGTGAGATGATAATTCTTCATGGGTTTCTCGCTTCAAGTGACCTTTTTCACATTAAACACACTGTAGTCATTTGATCCATTGTTCACATAAAGTTATTGAACAGTGCATCTTCAATTTTGATTCTCAGGCAGCACGTACTCCCAGGCTGTATATTTGTTTTATTGTTCGGGACGATTTTCTTGTTGAAGTCTCTCTCATCCTTTTCTTTTGACAAGAGGGGTTAATAAAATGTTGACAAGATCACCTGAATCGCCTTCACTTACCTACTGTTTTCTCAAGCAGTGGAAATTCGACTGAAAGCAAGTTATTAACCAAATCGCCAGACTGAATGTTGGCAAAGTACGTTTCTGCAAAAACACAGATAAGTAAAAACTTACAAACTTTCCTAATGTTTGCATCTCTGCGGCTCTTTACAGTCAATTTTTCCCATTTGTCTGTTGTCACAATGCTGTGCTTATTCTCTGGTTAGATTTAGGCACAAAAAACACCTGGCAAGAATACCGAGAATACCTCTTTTGTCTCTGCAAACACGCCTGGAAGTGTCCAGAGGTCTCCTTACAAATATACACGGGTGTGACACTTACAAATGTTGAAACGCCGTGGTTCCGCACCAAAAGTATTCAGTAGTTTCTCATTTACAAATTCAGAAACGCTGACTTGAGCTGCGGTCAGCTGTTTGCCTGCCTTGTCGCCTGTATCTTCACCTCCATCCCCTCCACCATCAGATATTAAGGCCAGGTGATAAACATGCAATGTGAACGGGATACGACAACATGGTATGTAGCCACTGACACGTATGGAAGTACAGGTGGTTTGCAGAAATGTTAACCTATAACAAATTCAATCCTGCTGACTGGGCTGCTAGTTATGATCTTTTTTTCCAAACATGTTTATCTGCTAAGGGAACATACATTTCTCACTGCATCTGATTAGATTAACTGGATGAACAGACATTCTTATTTCTATCTGCATTACCAAGTAGTGAATTTCCTCCAAAGGGAAATGAATGATGAATCTTCCTGGTTGTAGATGATCTGAAAGGCTGTAAATGCACCGTCTGAAGGTTGTTGTGGTGCGTGGGGAATCCTGTGACTGACAGGACGGTCTATTGTCTGTGATTTGTTCCGAGCATTCAGGCCTCTGTGTCTTGTATTCCTCTTCCTTGACAGCGGGACTGATTAGTGAGGCTGAGCAGACGAGGCCGGTAACCAAAACAGAGGAGGGGAGGTGGAAACACACAACACAGCGAGCTCTCGCTCACTGATCAGTGTGTACAAGCATCACACCCACAACTGGAGTCATCTTTCCCTGTGTGTGTGTGTGTGTGTGTGTGTGTGAGCCGGAGACGACGAGTGTGAACAGGAGTTAGTCAGAGAGACCGTCAGCAAGGTGTCTGACGTCTTGTGTGTATATGTCTCTGTATGTGTGTGTGTGTGTGTGGTTAGGACAAAGATTTATGTGTCTGTGGTTTGTTGATGTTGCACAGAAGTCAGAGGGGTTGCTGGTTTAATTCCTGTTAGTGATGTCAACAAGGGCAACATATAACCTATTTGAACTTCAAGAGGAAGTGAGCAGAAACGTTAATCATCATGTGTGTGTGTGTGTGTGTGTGTGTGTGTGTGTGTGTGTAGATATGTAGCTACCCACCCCTCCAAAGGGACCTCGCCCTCGTATTCAGTCATTTTAATGACAAACATATTCTCCGCTCTTGGACACACACACACTTTCGTTCTCTTTTTTTAAGGCGCACTCAATCACACACACATGCACGAGGACACACACACTCCGTATGTTTTCCATGCATTTGACAGTGATGCACAGCATTGTTTTATTTGGCCGAAATGAGACTCAGATGTGTTGAACGGCTCTGATAAACAACCTGCAGCGAGCCAGCCGCTTCATCAGGCTGCGTTTCGCTGGAGCAGTGGAAAAGCCTGCAGATCTGACCTCTCGCTTCCAATTAAAGCGAGGTTTTTTTTATTGGAATATTTCATCCCCTGGATCCAAACGAGACTCCAGTGTCTTACCGTGGGACCCGCGGTTCATATTGCTAACTTGTGTTCTGGCGGGACCTGCCAGAAGCAGGCCGGCAAAAATATTTTCGGTTCGTAGGTTCAGTTCAAGGAACCTGGGAGGGGAACAAAGTCAGCCACACAACTGATTCTCATCATATGAACTAATATAGCTCTTCATTCTGCACCTCCACCCTGATTTTAGTGATTTTGACTCATCCCACGTTGTTTTCTTTGGAGGGCCGTCAGAGAAACCTCCACAGAGAGAAAAAAAAAGGCTCAGCCTTAATTAGCGTTTAGCGCTTTAACAACCGGACTGTAAAGCTATAAATTAAAAGCGTTGATGTAATGTAAAAAAAAAAATAGATGATGTTGGATGACCTTCATCCCCGGCTCGTATGGCTATTCGATACTCTCCGTACTTAACTCGTCACAGGAGAGCCTGCGTAAATACGACCGCGAGGGCTCCTTCAGCGTAACGCAAAGTGATCTGTCTTAATGTCAAACAGCAAACCAAAACACGCTCCGTCTTTCTCTATTGAAGCAAAAATAAAATCTGTACTGTGTCACGGCGCTGTTACAGTAATATTTATAGACTTTAAACTCTTTTGGCAACAACAATAAATCTCTGGCACGTCCACCACGCTTGTGCAACAGCAGACTTCATTGTAACTGAACAGTACGTGCGGGACATGTACAGCTGAGGAGCATTTCGAACTGCATGTCAAGCTTCAGCCTGCACTGATACTCGTTAGAGTCTTGGCCACATTGCGTCAACGCAACATGGGAGAAATATAGTTTTTCTCCAAGATAAATGAAAGTTGATGAAGGTTGAAGCTTTGATTTGGAGGTTGTGGTGCGTTTCCTGCTTTGTTTTACATCCTAACAGTCGTCTCTACCCTTGTCTTTCACTGGTGAACTGTTTCATTTCAGAGCACCACCAACCTAACCTGACTCTCGCCAGATGAATTTCGTTCCGCCTCGCTCCACTCATCCATCTGGGATCGCTCCATTGGAGATGTGTTTCAGAAGGCTGGGCCTTATCAAAAATCCTTGCATATGATTGGATAAACCACTTGTCTGTCATCTTTATTGACGTGCTACTTCAACCACTCACATCGAAACCAATCTGTGACGTTGATGAGAGCGACGTTCTTTCAACGAAAAAAATACTGGGTAGATTGGACAACGCGGATGAAATAGCAGCATCAATGTTGACGCTTGCTTCCTCGATGCGAGCCGCCATTGTTGTCTGAATCCAAACGGTCGCTTCTCCGCTACGTCACATCTATGAAACTCCCGCCCGGCGGTCCTGATTGGCTCCACCATAAAATCTGGTGCCGAAATCCCTCCCAACGGGAGCGATCCCAGATGTATGTGAGTGGAGCTGGGCGGAACGAAATGCATCTGGCGAGAGTCAGGTTACCACCAACCACCAAATGTTAGTGAAATGCATGCGTCAAAATGCAATGAGTCTTTCTTTTCATTTTGTAGGCAATCTTTGTCCTCAAGGAAAGCAACGGCATCAGTTGTTTGTTCAAACTGAGCTCAAAACTGACGAGGACCACAAGGGCTACATGAGCCTTGGCAGAAAAAGTTGTGATATTATCAAGATGAAAACCATTGTTCATTGGTGACTTTGATACAGAGGACTGCCTTCTCTTTGCTTATCATTTCCAACATTCATGTTATTTCACTGCAATATTTTCCGAACCATAACCGGACTTTTATTGTCTCAAAAACGGATGGGTTGCCATAAACTTTCTAGCTAGCGTGGCTTTAGACTCCAGATCAAACTAACTTCTGTCACTTCTGTACATGAATTTAATCAAACCAAGCTATAGAGACATAAGATCAGAAAACAATGAATCCTCTTTTTTTTATTATGGGTTTTGCAAGAAACGGACAAACCCTCATTAGTGCCGTTTATGGGGCAATAACATGTTTTGTCGAATACTTATTCAGCGTCATCGAATCTCTTAAAGCAACATTATGCAACAGCTTTAACAGCTTCATGTGGTGGTTGTAATCGGGAGAATGGTGTCTCTGCCATTCCCACACCACGCCTTGAACACCTGTTTTTTGTACTATGTAACTTGTGTGGAATGGTATGATCTCCTGCGAGAAGTGCATGGCACCAAGTCAGATATCGCCGACCGAAACTGGAACATATTTAATGGAGAAACTGTTTTCTGTTTTGTTTCCTGCTGCTCTGCCCCCCTTCGCTGTAATTTTCTTGATGGGTGACAGCTTTACTTGTCGCTTTGCTAACCACACTGTAGCCATTAGCCATTAGCTAGTTGGCTCAGTTAGCTGTGCAGCTAGCTGACTCTGCCTGGACTACACTGGGAGCTTGGAGCACCAGGGGATTGTTGGTCTTCACATAACTAGCACAGGAGCTTTGCACAACCAGGACTGAGTGGTCGGAGTTGGTTTCCAGGCCTGAAGCGGACAATGTTGGCAGGGCGCAGCACTGGAATGGACACCAGTGCCGGAGTCGACCAAGTGGGTAATGGAACCGGGCTCAGCAGCGTCTATGGACGTCATGACAGACTCAAAGAGACCAACAAAGGAGTAAATGGCGGAAACTAAGAAGACGAAAAGTTACAGTGACTGAGTGAGAGGCTAATTTGAGATGGATTTACAGTCGTATGTGAGAGCTTTGCGAAACAGAGGGCTGCCAGACAGACGCTGAGGTAGACCCGCTGCTGTTGGACTGGTGAGTAATATTAGCCGGCCTGCTATTGGTTGGGATGTTTCACTTGCTTGATGTAAGTAACGTAATTACAACAAACCACCAGTTCTTGCATAATGTTGCTTTAAATCATTGTATCAGTTTGGGTGATCTGACATGCTTCAACTTCTCCAGCTGAGATGGTCCCGTACTACTGCAAGTTAAAAACTCTCCAAGGTACCTTTAAAGGTCCAATAAGATAGCTGATTGTCGAGTTCATCAGATACTGGCGCTTTGGGTTGGTAGGTCGAGTTTGGAAACCCGAATCGTCAGCGTTCGACGAGCGGATCAAACAGCACCGTCAGAAAAAGAATCAAGGTAAGAGTTGATTTGGCACGATGTGATGCAATCTGATGCGTTTGTGTTGAGAGCGAGTCTCGTGTTTCTCGTGTTTTGGCTCCAGTAGGTGAAGTTTTACTCCCAACACGGAGCAGCCGGAGTTCTCAAGAGCTGGACTGATCGATAAGGTATCGATCAACAACTCCATCAACCCACCACACATTATTAGTTGGGTTTTTTTTTTGCAAGCAGCTTGTTCCCTTCAACAACTGCTTAATCAGTTCCTCCTTATGCACTGACACACACACACACACACACACACACAAAGATTGACCCCGGGGGGAGGAAATTGAATTAGCAGGGTGTAATGCAGCTCCTTGTGTGTGTAATCAGAGCAGGCTCGGAATACAGGGCCATTGTAAGTCGATGTGGTCGGAGTCGGAGGGAGCCAGCGACCGCTGGGGGAAGCTGCCCTTATCACTAGATATGATTACAGCCGGGGGAATGTGTGTGTGTGTGTGTGTGTGTGGTGGTGGTGTGGGTGAGATTTGTGTGGGAGTCATGGCTGACTGATTTCAGTGGGAATGTGCGTCTACATGCTTGTGATGTCGCGGGCGGACGAGAGTCATTTCTGAAAAACTCTGGAGCGCAAAGGGGGCTCAAAGCACAAAAATAACACCGACGTTTCCGACATTCACCGCCAGACACCCGGCAGATCTTACTGGATTTGGGTTTTTTTTTTTTTTTTATATCCTGTGCTGACAACAACAACAACAGAGAAAAAAAAAAAGAGCCCCTTTCTGCTGGTTGTTTCCACTATCATTGTTCTTGGCGGGCTGCAGGCTGTGTTTTCCACGGTGGATGTCATTGTTTTTCGCTGTCTGTTAATTATTTTTGTGCTGGTATTTTGCCTCCTCCTGATATAGTGTTTCCTGCTATTGTCTGTTTCTACCAGGCTGGCTGACTCTGGACTCGAGCCAGCCGGTCCCTCCTACCTTAAAATACACACTCGCACACACACACACACATCCATGAGCATGAATACACACACACACACACACTGCTCTCCCTTCCTCTTCTTGGCACTTGAGAGAAAACACAAGAAGTCAGTGATACGGCAGACCAACTGTGTGTGTGTGTGTGTGTGTGTGTGTGTGTGAGGGAGGGATAGAGAGAGTCCACCAGTCAGTTCAGAGGGGTTAATCTCTCTCTCTCTCTCTCTCTCTCTCTCTCTCTCTCTACCTCTCCCTCCCTCCCTCTGTTGCCTTTTGTTGCGGCCCCTCACTTTCTCAACACTTGGACAGAGGGAACTGATACTCTGCCTGCGAGAGAGTGTGTGTATATGTGTGTGTGTGTGTGTGTGTGTGTGCAGTTCGGGTGTCCTCCTCGCCGCTCTCGAGATTCTCTCTCTGGACTGAACTGTACGTGAAACATGACTGACGGGACTTTCTAAACGCGCTCCTCATGCCGAATGTTCACGCCACAGACCGGTAAGGCAAGCGGTTTGCTCGGGAGATGAGTGTGTGTGAAAATGCCACTTTGTGTGTGTGTGTGTGTGTGTGTGGGAAACACTTGTCTGGAATGCAACAGGTCATTTGTAAATCTGTGTTTTTTCTTTATTTGTGCGGACTTGAATTTTCTTCGTTTCTCTGGGCGATGTGAAGATGTGAAACGCTTCTCTGCCCCCTTCGCTGTCTTTCTCCTTTTCCCTCCGCTCCCCTGTTCCCCCTCCGCTGCCCGGCCCAGCGTACTCAAGTTACCGGCTTCCTCCTGTTGTTATGAGCCCCGTGGTTTCTATGCAGCGCTCTGAGGGCGCTCCCACGCTCTCCCGGAGAGAAAGAAAGGAAGGAAAACAGCGATAACCGTTTCAGAGCCACAAAAGAAGTGGGAGAAGCGCGCTCGGTTCTGCCCCGCGTCCCCTCCTCGGCACCTCGGTGCACGCTTTTGTCCCTTTAAAAAAAAAAGCGTCCCTGTCTTTTTGCACGGCTGGTTGGCAACATTTTTTTTTTTTGTTTTGTTTTTCTGGACAAAAGTTTTCTCTTTTCTTTCGGAGGTGGTGGGGTGGACGAGGTGGTGAGAAAATTGGAAACAGAACCACCCACAGTGGAAGTGAGTCAGCCCGGCATTTAGTGGTGTGTTGACTTTGGAAATGGCAAGGATTGGAGGGGTGGAGGGGGGCGGGGAGGTGCTGGTGCAGGGGGGGACAGATGAGATTGTCAGAAGAGGAACAAACACAAAAAGTGTCAATTTGTTCGTACTTTCTGCCGAGGGTCCCTGCAAAGTGGGAGGTGGAGTTGCGTCAAAGAAGAAGAGGAAGAAAGAGGGGAGAGGAGAGGAGAGAGGAGGAGAGAGAGGAGGTGGAAGCCAGAGGCTGTTTATAAAGGGAGGGAGCGGCTTGTGTCCATCTGGGACAATCCCAAGTGCTGAAAGCTTCCCCACCCTGATCCCAAACATCTCCCCCCCCTCCACCCGACTCTCCCCCTCTCTCTCCCTCTGTCTTTCTCGTTGTCTCCTTCACAATAAGGTGCATTTCGGTCGCAACCTGCAAAATGCATCCAACGTGACGCCTTCTTCTTCTTCTTCTTCTTCTGACGGACACATCCTTTCATTTCCTCGTCCCGACAACCTGTGCCACCCTCCGACCCTTTGCTCCTCTCTCCTCGCCTGAACTTTATCTGCCAGCGTGCTGCAGGCAGTTGCTCCTAACAACATGAAAAACTCCACCAGGAGTGTGGGGACGCTCCTCTTCTCCACGTCCGTGTCCACTGTAGTTTCTTTAGTTCTAAAGCGCCTGCAACATAATGCGAGTGAAATTTGCCTGCAGTTGTTTATGCTACCTTTAAAAATCTGCCATCTTTACTTTAATTTTTAATATTAACATTATAAATGAGGTAATACAAACTCAGAAATATAAATGTTTCCATCAGTGAATAAACAAGCTGTTCTCAGAGGAAAATAACGTCCCCAGAACACTGTTTGAAGCAAGAAAGGTGGCAGGGTCCGCCACATGTAAACAAAGTAAAACAGCATGAAATTGTGTCGTCCTTTAAGGTCAGTTTGTTTATTCAGTTTATTAAGTCAAGTGAGTTTGTTAGTTTAAAAAAAAAATCCTTCCCCAAAACTACATAGTGCAGCAAGGATGTAAATTCATATCACATAAACACAAATTTTGTAGAAAATCAACTATATATATATATATATATTACAATCAACTAGTAATGTCACATCGTTTAAAATATTTAAATATACCACTGGCGACATGTTTACAATACTGAACGTTGCAGAGATGGTTAGTTTTATTTTAAAAGATTTTTGCCTGGGCGTTTATCCGGTATGACATTTTGTGACTATAAAGTCTTATAAGTCAGTACATTTTTATAAAATTTCATAAACATACATCAATAGATCTAATATAAGTGTTTTTTTTAAGAGGCATTTTTATTATTAATACTTTATAAAGGGTTTTGGACATCAAAATGAATGTTGCATCATTTGGCAATTATCCCACTGACCTGCAGCTCAGTGTTAATGATGTGACACATCGGAAAAAACAAACTATTAGTGGTTTTGTATCCACTGCAACAATGTATGCAAGAGGCCACTGGTTTCAACGTATGCATGTCAAATGCTGTCTCTCGCAGTTCGGTGGCTAATATAAACTAGCGAGCAGCAGCCAGACGCTATCGTATTCTCCCGGAGGAGAGGCGACGGCAGCCAAACAGCTCGGCTCGCATAAAAGAAGTCATTAGCTAAACTTTTTATATTATTACAAATGCGCTGAAAGCCTGCGGGAGACATTTTACACATGTTCCCCTCCCTAAATGATGACAGGAGGAAGACGATGATGGTCTTCCTCCTGTCATCATTTACTGCTTTCTTGGCATTTTCTACCAGAAACAAGAAAAAAAACACAACAAGAAAAAAACAACTAAACAGAACAACTGGTGGACACAGCCTCTCCCTTTGTCCGGCCTGCTGTCCACCCCCCCGTCTCCTTCTCCTCTTCCTCTGCCTTCCTCTCTCCGGACCGCGCTGCCTGTGTGTCCAGCGATAAGGGGACAGCGACGGTAGCACTTCCTCCGGTCGCAGGAAGCAGGAAGTGTTGATTTCCAACGCAGCCTCTCTGGGCAAACGCTGCTCTCGGCCCGCTGGGATCCTCATCGCTTACACGCCGGCTCGAAAGTTTGGATGCGGACAAAGACACGCATGTGTTCTGTGTGTGTGTGTGTGTGTGTCACCTGTCTGCAGACAATGACCCCACTATATCTTTTTGCTTCCTGACGGTTTTCATGGGAAAGCACCTGGGAAGCGGGCCCACTCCGTGCATCTTTGACCTCGGGGTCGGCCCGCGGGTCACGGGATGATTGGCTAATTATTCCTCTAATCACAGCAAATGTTTTGCTATCGCCCTCTCTGGCCACGCAGGTCGGGGGTGGCGCTGTTGAGCTTAAAAAAACACAAACAACCATTCATCGGTTAATGGGTTCCAGTTATACTGCCGGGTGGGAGGGCTGGGAGAGAGAGAGAGAGAGAGAGAGAGAGAGGGAGAGGGAGGGAGGCTGACATTAAGAGAAAGTGGGGGGCGACAGAGAGTAGGCCGTCTGAGGGCAAGAGCCTCAATCTGATGCTGTTGTTTTTGCCCAAATGAGAGCCTTACTCCTGTTTGTAGTCAAATCAAGATTTGGTTTTCAAGGCTGTGCGGCCAAAGCGGTGACATCATCGCTTACGCTCGGCATCCCGAAACGGGGAGAAACATGGCACGAAACGGCAGAAGTGCGAGAGGAGAGAATGGCACTTCGTTCAGGAAACCGCGTTGCCAACAAGCAATTTCGGCCTCATTGACAGATTTATTTCTCTCGCTCCAAGATAGTATTAGGAGCGCGTTCGTTTTCAGGACGTGACGCACGCGAAGTGCGCCGTGTCCAGAAAAACAAGTGGATTTACGGTGGATGGATCGTTGTTTGAAATAAAGGGATTTGGAAAGAGAGAACAAGGAGGAACAGGGTGGCAGAGAGAGCGGCGAAGAGGGTATACGGCAGTTTTCTAAACACGTATCGTCTCCGGTCTGTTTCACATCTGTGGATTCTACACCGAGCAGCCTGCGGACAGTGGAAGAGGGAGTCAGTGGCCCGTATCTAAATGAATGTGGACACTGCATGTATAGAATCACCAGTCAAATCTGAATAGAAATGCAAGTTCAACGTCTAATGTCTGAAATAACCTCACTTTTCTTGGTAATCGCGTGCGCTAGCGTCGCATCCTCCAGTTCCGCAGAGTCGGTAGAAACGCATCAGCGCGACAACAGGATTGGCTGATGCGTTTCCCGATTCAGCTGTGACAAAGCAGCAGACTGGCTTTGGGTGAGAAGGGGCGGGAAATGTGTCACACAACCGCCGCAGCTGGCATTGCTGACTTTACTTTTCCATATGCTTTAAGTGGTTTGTCTCCTCTCTTGTAACGTCTCTGGTGACAAGAAAACAGATATAGGTGTGAAAAAATAGGGCGCGGTGTCACTGACTTGCCAGATTCAAAACGGAGCTGTGCAGCTACTCTAAATTAAAGGTCACCAAGTCACTTAGGTCGGCCTGGTCTCGCAGTACAATATATACAGCAGTCTTGGTGTTAATACATAAGTCAGCTATAGATAAAAAGGCAAAGATGTCATTAACAATATACTTAAGAGAGTTGAAACTGCAACGGAAGTATGGCTACATCAAATGATTAGTTCCGTAAACTATTAACCCGCATCACCAGTTTGTCAAAGCCCATGGTGATGTCATCAAATGCCTCATTTTGTCCAACCAAATGGCAACCAAATGCCAAAGAAATTCAATTTGCTATAATGTTAAAGGTGCGTTATGTGCGAATCTTTGTCAAAACATTCAAAAATGAACTCACATTATCACACAGTGTGAAAAGTAACAGTTATGATTTTAAGAAAAAGATATAGCGGTTACCCTGGTGATATGCTGCCTCCTGTTTGATTTGTATATGGATTTGATAGGTGGCCAATTATTACAAATTGCATTTTACATTGAGACAAGGAAAGGCAGCACATTTTCACATTTTGATGGTGATTTTCACCATCAAACGTTTGACACTTGTACTTGAATAGTTGCTCAGATGATTTATTTGTTATAAAGATATTTGAAAGTTAAGATGTTTTTTTTTAGAAGAACTGGACTTTATGACCTTAAATTCAGTTGACAGCATAATGAGTTTCTGGCTAAGTGTGCACTTTAAGTAATGGTTATTTGGTTCAGTGCGATTGCTGTGACTGTTGAAGCTATCGCAGTGCGGCAAATGCTTTTAAGACAGAGAAACAAATATGGAGGATCTGAGGAAGGCTGGCAGTGGGTTGAGCGGGAGAGAGAAAGGGAACAAAAAGGAAAAGGGAGGAGGGCGAATTGAAGTGACACCTGTGAGTGCGGCCGAGGACTTAGGAAGGAGAGAAAGCGAAGTCGAGAGAATACGAAGGGATCCGGGCGATTAGGAAAGCGCCTGGGATGTCGAGCCTAAAACCGCGAGCGGGTCGGTGGGGTCAAGAGGGGTGAGGAGGTCAGAGTGGGCCCAGCGGCTGCACTTAGAACAGGATATCCTGCGAGGAAAACCCATCTGTCTCTCCGTCCCTCCCGCTCGGCCCGCGTCTTAAGTTCCCACAGCGGCGAGGAGAGGTGTAGCCTTTCGCTGAGGACACCGGGGAAAACACGAGTTCCCCGGCCCGAGGAGCTTCACTCGCATCAATCATCGGCGGCGGAGGCGTCTGATGTGCCTTATCACGAGAGCGTATGAAGTGTTAGAGTGTGGGACGATGGCTGTGTGACTTTTCCGTCCCGCGCTGGTGTTTGTTGCTGTTTTCATCCACTCGCTGCCGCGGCCAAGATAAATTTCCCCGCGGGGGGACTGTAAAGTTTATCTCGCAGTATCTTATCTTAGCCAAACAGACAGTGTGTGAAAAATATGAAACATCCTCTTTATGTTTTAAACGTACTTAGTCTTCACATTAACAGCGGCGTGACTGAGCCTGGAAAAATACTGCCATCCAAGTTGTGGCGTTGGGCGCCGGGGAGTACAGAGATACTGCCCTCTGACCGGGTATCTAAGGCCACGAGAATTTCCCTTTAACTTTCCCTTTTCTTTTTGGCCCCGTGACAACAACAACATTCGAACTCAAGTGTCGCCGAACAATCACACCGAGATGGCAGAAAGAAAAAAAAATGTCAAGCTCTTCTGAGGAAGCCCTGCTGTGGTCTGTCAGTCTTATCTAATAACAGGAAACGACCCAAAAACGCACGATTTTTGGTTTTGTCGCTTCAAAGACGCCTGACAGCCGACGTCTCCGTCACGTGTGGAGCGAGAACCACCAACAAACAACGTCCCAGTGTGTGCGTCGATAATAAGATCAGCATCCCTCGCAGATGATCAAAACGGGATCCGTGAGATGATCGGATGCACCGGCTCAGTGATTGGTCGTACCCCCGGCTTACTTGAGGTCACCGTAGGAAAGAGATCAAGGGCCAAACAAAACAACGGTTCTGTAGTTTGAAGGCAGTGTTTTTTTATGGACTCAGGAGCTCATTAGGTGAGTGACTAGTGATGCCTCACTGTTCCGTCAGATGACTCAGAAGGTGTTTTTGTTCCAGCTGCAGTCATATTTTCTCTGCACGCTTTCAGACGAGGTCTGAATCCATAGCACCCATGGTTTCTGATGGTAATATTTTTGTATTTGTCGTGTACTCTGAATGCAACGTCCACATTGTTTCTGTCCGTACGGATTGATCTGGTGGCGAATGAGTTCCCCGCGCACTTGGGATCAATAAAGATGTGTAATCTAATCCAAACAACACGATCTTTTCAAATAAATATTAAAATCAAGACAGAAAATTAACAGATGAAGCAGAAGAGATGTCGTGTTTTTGATTTGCTCATGTCAAGCGAACATCATCCAGTTTTTATTACAAATAAGATTTCATTGACATGATCTTTGCTGTCACTCATCCCCGTGTAGCTCCGGCAGCTGCTCTCTATTATTTCTCTAATATTTTGTTTACATTCTCTCGGATTTTGTCTCCCATGGTGCACCATTTCATCTGATTCAAGGTTATTGGATAGGGAAAATACGGGTCTCAGAGCTAACAAGCTTGCTAACGGCCAGTTGGCCGGTGGGTTAGACTCCTTTAATCGCAGCTACTCCGTTGAAAAAAACTGGATCAAGGCTGAAAACACATCTTTTTTTTCCCCAGTCACTATTATCGCTCCTTATTTGACTGACTGGGGACTCAAATCACTGACTATTTTCTCTCGTTAACAAGTAGGTTACAGTTACTCCGATCGATTCTGCTGGAATAAGATGATGAATTGTTTTAAATTCATTGCTGAGATCCGGTGGATGCGGCTACATTGCGGGAAATAACTCAGGCCGGGGCAAGAAACGCAAGCAGTCAGGTCGTCACACAGGTTGTAAGCCAAACCTCCAGGTTAGCCAAACTTATTCAGATGAGAAAACAAAAGATTAAAAGTAAAATTATTTCCTAAACTGTCCTCTACTTGCTGTAGTTTCGTTGTACCTCCAAATAAAGTGTTTCAGAAAATCTGTCTAACCTGCTGGCTTGCTTACAACCTGATTTGTCATCTGATCGCACGTTTTCTTTCGCACCATCAGACTTTGTTGCAGGGATATCGACACGTTCCCGGGGCTCAGCAATTACTCGAGCGAAAACAGTGTAACTGAATAGGTATGATGGCCGAAACTACGAAAAACAAGGGCCAAACTCGTCACAAATCGGAATCATCCTTCAGGCAAACACTCTGTTGAGGTAAACTAGCTCGGGTTGACAACAAGTCCACACCGGCGCGCTTTGCTTGTTTAGCCGAGACTGCAATTACAGTTGTTTAAAAAATCTCTAACCCTGCAGGATGACGGGTTTCTAAAAACTGTGGAGTAAACACGCTGCTTGTGAGTCCGTGTGACTTCGGTTCGCAGGCACTGCTCCGTTTTGTAATCGGGCATCCTGAAAGCTAAACAGAAGTCGCCACCACGGTTTGGACCAAGACAAAAATATCTGCGGGTGTGACAGCATCCTAAAAATGTGAACGCGACTCGGGAGAATCTGGCCTCGTACGGATTTAGCGTGCGAGTGGATCTAACTTCGCCGTGACACGAGATGAAAAAACAAACAAAACAGAAACACCACGATTACTTCTGTAATTTTCAACGATATTCTGGAGGAGCGTCTGACTTCCCCTCTCGGCTCGATGTGTCAGACAGACTTCGACCTACTAATGTTTTCCTCCTGCGAGAAGCCGTACGTTCCCCCCCCACCACCACCCTTGTGCAACAGTTACGCCAAAGTAGTCATTACTCTCCCCGTACACTCAATCACATACTCACTCTTGATATTCTCACATTTCGAGCTGCTGCCGTTAAGTGGGTGATATTTTCCGTACGGGAACGTTAGCTTATGTTTTTTTTCCTACCGATGGTCTGCAGTGACAAAAGCGAGAGACCGAGAGAGAGAAAAAAAAAAAAAGAGAGAGAAAGAGTGAGGGATTGAAAGCGAGAGATGGGGAGCGAGAGTGCAGAGCTATTTTTGGCCCGTCTGGGTGTTTTCCTACACACACACTCACGCTTCTCAGCCTTGTTGTTGTTCAGAATGGTGGGTGTTAAGAGGGTGAGTTTTGATTTGATTTGACTCTGTGTTTTGAGAGTTCGTCTGTGTGTGTGTGTGTGTGTGTGTGTGTGTTGATATCCCTGGGATTTTCCTGCGGTTGCTATGGCTTCTCGCTGTGTTTTGAACAACTTGCCATGACTCCAAACATCCTTAGGGTGTGAAGGATCCTCAGCCCTTAAATTATGCACTCTGCGCGCGCTTCGCCCGGGGTTGACCTCGCTTCACTCTCGATTTTAACCAGATCAAATGTCCAAACAACCCGTCTTTGCATCTTTTCCTTTATCTCCATCTTTGCCGTGGTGTTTCTGATCACTTCCCAGAGATCTGCCGTGTTTGGTGGCACCGGTTGCTTGGATTTGTCCGCTTGGGAAGTTTCTGCGCGGCTCAGATTCGCTTTCTTTTTTTAATGCAGTTATTCTGCTTGTGGAGAAAAAAAAAAGAAGTCGCATTTCTTCTTCGTTGCACCTCTCAACGCCCGTTAGTGATGACTGCACACACGACACCGATGCTCTGTTGTGGAAAATGTCTGTCAGCGATCCATTGTGCTTCTGCGAGCCGCGCATGTCACCGAGTCTTTCGATGCGCCGAGTCTTTTTCAGACACTCGCGCCGTCTCTCCCTCTCTCCTCACAGACACATGCGCACCGTGGAAACAGTGGGTACATGCTCTCGTCTTTTAATAGTGTACAGTTTTGTAAGGGAATAAATGATCGCGCCTTTCGTTGATTTTCCACTTGTGTTTGCACGGTGTATACGGTGCAATAAAAACGCGTGGGGGAAAATGCGTGTGTTTGGATTAATGTGTTTAGGCGTACGATTTTTTCATTTCAATATGATAAGATGTATCAGCGGGATCTTCAGAAACCCACACAACTGAAACAATGGTATTATTTTGACAAATATTTCTCGGGCATGACAGAACTTCCTCTATGGTTTGCTTCAGACTCATCATAAAAATACGGGATCGTATTCATTTGGCTCATTAGTTATCTAATACGCTACGCTAAAGTTCTCGAATGCTTCATCTTGCAGACAGCGCTGTGCTTGCGGGCGATCACTTCTTCTGTCAAATGTTGTGCTGGGATACATTAAAATTAACCAGTTTGGGCTACAAAGCTATTGAGGCGTTAACCATGTTGGAACTGCAGGTGAACCCTCCTGAGTTGAGGTAGTCAGGTTTTCACTGTTCTTCACACTATGACATGAGGTTAATGCAGCATTAATCATCTCTGTTTTGTTGGGCCAATATGTCCTACTACTGTTCATAATTACATCAAAATGTACATAATGAATTCATCTGCAGTTCGCCTTTAATATGCACTTTGAACAAATGCTGGCAACGTCCTTTTCTGCAAACCGCAGATATGTTGAAACTTAACTTTTCTCGATGTTGCAACTTTACAGTTTTCAGTGGTGACAATACTGTTCTTTTTTTAAGATTTTTTTTTTTTCTTCTAGCCTTTATTGAGATAGAACAGCCCGGAGAGATGACAGGAAATGGGGTCGGCGTTTCGGCAAATGACCACAGGTTGGAATTGAACCTAAGCTGCTGCTGAGGATTTCAACCTCTACCAGCTGAGCTGTAAGAGCGCCTCGTCAGTGCTGTGTCACTGGTCTGGTTAGGTGTTGGCGCAAAAGTCGGCTGGTAAGGGTTGTGAAAAAAGCTCATATTTCGCCTACCTGGCTCTGTCGCCACAAACATTGCTGGAAACTGTCTCGACGTTTCACCTAAATCATCCGGTTTAGTCGCCACATGGTGGCTAAAAATATGTCCTGAAAAATACTCAGCGGTTCCGCAGTTACAAATGTTGAATCTTGCTGTCACGCCACCACCACAACCCTTACATACATGTAACGCACGGAGTTCTGACACCAGTTTTAAAAATGTCGACATGACACGCGTGAAACGCACCTGCGGTTTGCAGAAGCGTAAAATGCCAGTGTCGTTTTTCTGGCAACGGGGCTGAATTTAAATGTTTAATAAGGACAACACTTTGTATGAATTCCAATAAAATTACAGTAAAATCAGAGGCGTCAGTTACTGCTGCTCTGTTATGACAGCTAGTCTACTAACCTAATTAACTGGCCTATTTTTCCGTCACAGATTACAGATACCGCAGAGGACAGGGAGGGGTGGGCTAGGTTCAGCTAAGGCTAGCTGCTAGCTTAAACTCGATACAGCTCTCTTGCTTTAGCTGTTGTGCTGTGCGGTGGAAGTGATGGAGAGGGCTTTTTACTGCAAATTTGACTGTTTTCACTGAAATTATACATTCCTACGGCATAACAATGTTTTATACGGTAAAACAAATGACTGCTTTTTTTGCAGCCGTAGGTCCAGACTGTGAGCAGTGTCTTCAGGGAGCTCCGTTCGTGTCGGCGCAAATCTGTAATTTTCTTCCGTCCTGCGTACACTTTGTATGAATTCCAATAAAGTTACAGTAAAATCAGAGGCGTCAGTTACTGCTGCTTTGATATGACAGCGAGGCTACTTACCTAATTAACTGGCCTATTTTTCCGTCACAGATTACAGATACCGCAGAGGACAGGGAGGGGTGGGCTAGGTTCAGCTAAGGCTAGCTGCTAGCTTAAACTCGATACAGCTCTCTTGCTTTAGCCGTTGTGCTGTGCGGTGGAAGTGATGGAGAGGGCTTTTTACTGCAAATATGACTGTTTCTACTGAAATTATACATTCCTACGGCATAACAATGTTTTATACGGTAAAACAAATGACTGCTTTTTTTGCCGCCGTAGGTCCAGACTGTGAGCAGTGTCTTCAGGGAGCTCCGTCCGTGTCGGCGAAAATCTGTAATTTCCTTCCGTCCTGCGTATTTTGCCGCTTTAAATAACCACCGCGTTATCTCCCGTGAAGCGGGACTGTCACACGCGATTTGAGCGTGTACGCGCCAATGTGCAAAGCCTCTGTATTCGCGCGTCTCATGATCGTCAACTGACCGCCACGAGGCCGAGGCAGACTACCGAAATAGCTGTCATACAAATTTGCCTCGAATGTTGCAGGTGTGAAATTACTGGCTGTGAGATTTACTGGGAAAGAGAAACTTTGAAAAGGAAACCCCAGCTGCGTTGAGAAAAAGTTTTTCGAGCGCGTTTCAGTCCCGCGGCTGACCACGCCCCGAAACACAACTGCTTAAACAACACGTAGACGCACGGTCGAGCGCGTATACGAATATCGGCGTGCACCAAAATAAAAACACACAAAACAGGAGCGTGAGCTTTTCCTCCCAAATATTTTCCAGCCCGATTATTTTCATCCTCTTTGTTCCTCGTGTTTACTCAGCCCGCTAAAGATAATAATCCTTTTCCTCAGTGTCTACCCTGCCTTCATCTTCCTGTCTCCCTCTTTCTATCTTCATCTCGCTCCGGATTCCCCTGCTCTCCTCCCTCCTCCTCCTCCTCCTCCTCGGCTTTTTCTTTCCTTCACATCATCATCTCCGTTTCTCCCCCTCTCCTCCGCTCCTTCCTTCTTTTTTCTTCTCATGCAGCATTCCTCGCATTCCTCTCGGCTTCTTAGGGGGAAGGACCCCGCTGGCAGGCCGAGGCCAAACATTATTACAGTGCTCTCAGCCTCTCTCTCTCTCTGTTTCTCTCATCCACATCTCTCTCCCTCCCTTCCCCACTTTCCTCCTCACTCACTTTATCTTCCTAATCCCCTCCCTTGTTCTTTCTCTCCCTCATTTCTTCCCTCTAAAAAAACCCCTGTCCCCGCTAATAACATTTTAAAAGATAGTGGCTGCTTGTACTTTAACTGTGTTAAAACAGCTTACTGGGACCACTGTGTTCCATAATTAGTGGAAATAAGGGTCATACCCTTCTCGGTTACGTAAAACAGGCCCATTCATGTTTATACAAGCGCATGTGCTGTGTTTTTTAACAACGACACACTGTCTGCACATGGGAGATAAAGTACCAGACACACGAAACGTTCGCGGAGGAGATTCAACACACACTCTTGCACTCGCAAAAGCCCGACTTTTTTCTTCATCCGAGCGAGTATCTTCAAGCGGCATCTCTCGGCGCGTCCTAAATTGAGTTTCATTTGACAGTAGATTTCCGCTCGATGAGCCTAAATTGTGTTCAGATTCCTGTTTTTATGACCTCATTATGTTGCGCGCGGAGATACTGCGTCACTAAGGAGAATTGAAACAACACACACAGATTGTAAATGAAAGCCGTGCGCCAGCTGCTTTAGTTTAATGCGCAGCGCACCGAAATCGAGACAATTTGACGGAAACGGAAAGAAGATTAATGGTCGGATGCGCGATTTGATGTTCTCCAGTTGATATCAGGAGTGAATGTGTGTCGGTGTGTGTCATGGGTAGGCCTGGGTAGCATTTGAAAAATGCACTGTTTACGTAAATTTGGAAAAGTGTTGCTACGATACCTGATACCGATACGAAATTCTTTTTAACCGCTCACTTTGGGAAATATAGGCGTATGTTTCTCCAAAACATTTCTTTTCTTTTCTTTTTTTTTCATTGAACAAAATGACCTACATTCACTTGCCTGCCTGAGTAAAATGGTCTTTTTGTAACTTAACAGCTCTCTCTGTTTGGTTAAACAGACACGTGTCCAAAAACGAAAAGTACTGAAGGTCACCAAAAAGTTCACCAAAGCTTTTTTCCCCTCAGACATTTTTTTAATTTTTTTATTTCAGTTGAGTTTTGCAGGTTCTGTTGTATGATGGGAGAGACGGCTTCTTGTGTCAAATGTCGTGTCGTAGCAGGAGCACATTTCTGCAGATGGGAGGCAACTATGTAGCACACATTTGACCACATCCTGCCCCGTGTAGTACTGACAAAAAAGAAAAAATCTACAGTACATACGTCAGAGTGATTGTTTTTAACCGTGTCGCTTCGGTATAGTTTAAATCAAAGTTTGACTCATCATCTTTGTAAAAACTGATGGCGACTCAAATAGTTTTGCACAAGGGCACTGGACCACCCTTGCTGATATTTGTTTTCACATGATTTATTTTAAAATTATCACATTTTTTAGAGACTTTGAAACATTAGAAACATCTTTCTAAAGCATTTTCTTTCGTTTATAATCTACAGAAAGTATTCACGGCAAAAATGGCCCCTTTTTCTCTGTGAAAGGAAAGCTTCTTTTTAGATATAAAAAAGTATCTTGTTTGTGGAAACTACTAACTGACCAGTGCTGGACTGTGCGAGTGTGCGTGCGTGTGTGTGTGTGTGTGTGTATTCCTCTCTCTCTGTGGGCGGTTGCCTGCTGCGCTGCTTTTCTGTCACCCTGTGGTTTTGTTATTTTCAGCTCGAAACCGGATGTGATTCAGACTGCATGGTAGATTGTGTAATTGAATGGTATAACCACACACATGTGCACACAGACACACACACACGCACGTATACACTTGGACACGGTTTATGCAAAAGCACATAGACACATGCGTTCGCGAACACACACACACAAGACACAGAAAGAAAGAAAAAAAAATCAAACACACACACACACACCCGCAGCCATGAAGCTCTATACGCCCACACACCGAGGGTTTCTGGGAACGTTGCTGGGTCCCCCCCCTGTTCACAGAGGCACCCGAGGGTGAGCGAGCGGACGATGGAGCACCACCACCGCCAGCAGCAGCAGACACGCGCTTCTTGGTTTCAGTATTGGTCTGAAGCACCAGTCGTTGACCTGGCTGACGCTGAGATCGGAAAAATGGATAAAACACAAACACTGTTGTGCTCTGTGGAAACAAAAGGACGGTTGAAAGTGGGGAAAAACGCTGAGAAGTGCGAGTGAAACTCATTAAATGTCAGTTTCTACCTGAGAACATTTTAAAGCCGTACTATGCAGATTGGGTTCATTTAAAAAAAAAACAAACAAGAAGGACAGGGAAGAGAGAGAGAGAGCGGCGGACAATAAAAAATACCTACGTCTCTCAATTATGCATAAACAGGTATACTATAGGGAATAAGGCAGCAATTATGACTAATTACTGTAGCTGTTATTGTAGTATTTTTTTTTTGTCATTCTAAATTTCACTGAGAAAATGTGCCATTTTTAGATTAAAATCTGCATTAATTAAAGTTTTGTGGTGAAGGACGCGCATTGATTTTTATGATGACACAGGATTTCTGATGAAACAGAGCAGGGACCGAGGATGTATATCCTGCTGACCACACTTCAGCATGTGTGGCGTGACGTTTGAAGGATGTCACAGTATGAGTGGCGGCGAACGGCACACGGCCTCTCGATTCTAGGAAGACTCTGGACGAGAAAAAGTCGACGAGACGATGGTCCCTGCGTCATGTGCGCTACCGCAGAAACGTATGTGTGTGTACTTGTGTGTGTGTGTGTGTGTGTGTGTTTTGGCTTACACGGGCAGGATTCTCTACTTCCTCCCTACACGCGCTCGGGGTGCTCTAGAACACAGCGAGTTAAGATGTGGAGCTGCGATGTCGCGAAGCTGTTGAGAATGAACTGCGCGTTAAGGCAGGTGTGAGGTGTTTCAACCTCCAGTCCTACAGCGAGAAAAACATTGATTTAACCGCAAATCACATTAATAATAATAAACTATACATTTACAACTATGGTGTCAATTATGACTTGACCTTGTTAAGGATTATGTCAGCTGACAAATGTGGCAAAGACAGTGTTACCTTTCACCACATCCCTGGTTTTACAGTAACTGTTGGTAAATCTTCACCTCAAGGCTTCCTCCTTTGTCTCTGAAGACTCTCAGACATTCTGTAGTAAGGTATCTTTAGAACGGGTTATGTCTTTTTATGGACATACATTAAGTTTACTGTACTCATAGTTATCATGGTATTAATATCACATGAAACAATAATTTAGTGTTTATAACACTGTAACTTTTATTGACTTTTTGACATATTATGCTCATTTTCATCTGTTTTAGCCTGTATCTCTTTAAGGCCCACCCCCCAGTATACCCAGTCCCCTCTGATTGGTCAGCTCACACATGCCTGACCTAGCACCTCTAACAACAACAGAGCAGCTGTGCTAAATTAATTCTTACTTGCCAAACTAGCAACTAGGCATAATTATGCAAATGTATGACTCCACGACAAAGACACTGCTGCTAGCTGTAGTTAGCTCAGTTAGCCGTGCATCTAGCAGTCCAGACTGTGAACTAGGAGCAAAAGGGCAACGAGCATTGGACCGGGATGGGCCAGGGCTAGCTGGTTAGCATGCTAACTTCAGTAGATCTCCGCAACACAATACATCACGACGTCATAATGTCAAAACGTATTTCTTCACATTCTGTTGGTAATTTCAATTCATTTTTTGAATGTTGTTAACTGAAAGGAAAAGCACGATAGGTCTCCTTCAACAAAGTACTCTACAATTGAAAAAGAAATAAAATCATGCTATTTTCTTTTGTTCTTACACTTTTTTTTTTAGAAGTTTCAAAAAATTGCTGAAGGAAACCAAGTCCTTGATAATTGTTTTATTATTTATTAAGGGTACATGCTTATTTTGATGACGCGCAGGGATTTTGCATACCATGGGTACAGAAATCTAAAAGCTTTTTTCTATATCCAGCATATCGGAGGAATAGCCAGTCCAAGGAGCGGGAAACTATGATTAGCTCTGGCTTTCCAGATCAACAGCATAATAAAGCATTTTACATGTTCTTCTACCAGTCCTCCTCTATTTCATTGTGGAAATCTGTCACTAACAATATTATGGTACAGGAATGTGTTTTGCTTCGCAACAGGCATATTACATAATCTCCTAGAACGTATGCGAAAGTTAAGTCACAGTTTTAATCTCATAGATTACAACTCCTTTGTGGCTCGGTTCAGGGCTTACAGTGAATGAAATGTACAGTAGCGGGTAACAATAAATGACATTGTGATTAGGCCCACGGAAACTATTCCAAACATTTCCCCATGAGGGGCCTTTCAACAGGCTTTGTTCTACTGCTGGTGAGGATGTGAAAACAATGTTGAGGAGTGTGTATTATGATGTAACGTAGTGCGGCTGTTAACGACATGTTGTACAAGTTGATCTTATCCAGTGGAAGCACGCAAGTTTGGATGTTGTTGAAAAGAATATTGCAGTGGTGTTGAATGCACTGAAAGAATTTTAAGGGAGACATTTTATGCTTTTTCCTCGTTTTTCCTCTGCTTCTTCCTGTGCATGTAAAAGGTCTTGAAAGTTAAAGGGATATTCCGTTGTAAGTTTAATCCATGGTCTAACACATCTTGACACCGAGTAAGACTCCCCTTGAGAGGTCAAGTTTGCTGACCGCTAGCTTAGCTAGTTTTAGCAACCTCAGAAAAGACCGCACGAAAACAATACACTGCCGCTTATGCCTCCATTTAGAAACCGCCATCAAAAAGCCACAAATAATGGTCAGAACAGCACCAAACTTCAGCAACAGTACATTTACAGTCCCAGCACACAGTACGAAGCATCAAACATCTGCTAGCTTAGCCGGATTTGTATTAAAAACACAGCTCAACTCTCCGTGCTCCTCCAGCAGCCTGCCTGTCTTTGGAAGCCCCGACGAGTCGATTACCGAGTGCAGTAGATTTCCGCAGCTCAAGGGTGAAAATATATGATTATTACTCCATTACTTCCCTTATTTTCCCTGTCAGCTCTCGATAATAAGAACTGAGCATGCCATGGAGTAATAATCATACATTTTCACCCTTGAGCTGCGGAAATCTACTGCACTCGGTAATCGACTCGTCGGGGCTTCCAAAGACAGGCAGGCTGCTGGAGGAGCACGGAGAGTTGAGCTGTGTTTTTAATACGAATCCGGCTAAGCTAGCAGATGTTTGATGCTTCGTACTGTGTGCTGGGACTGTACATGTACTGTTGCTGAAGTTTGGTGCTGTTCTGACCATTATTTGTGGCTTTTTGATGGCGGTTTCTAAATGGAGGCATAAGCGGCAGTGTATTGTTTTCGTGCGGTCTTTTCTGAGGTTGCTAAAACTAGCTAAGCTAGCGGTCAGCAAACTTGACCTCTCGAGGGGAGTCTTACTCGGTGTCAAGATATGTTAGACCATGGATTAAAGTTACACCGGAATATCCCTTTAAAAAGCCCCATGTCTGCGCCAACCGGAGCTCCTCTCTCCCACAGAAAACACTGCTCCTGAAGTGCCTGGAACACCTCTTCATTAGTCCCGCCCTTGATTCCGCGACTTCCTGACATCACACTACGTCACAATCTTACACATTTGTATAATTTATGCCTATATTCACAGTAGAGGTGAAGCTAAATGGAAACTGAAAACACGACAGAGCCGACCAGACGAATGGTAAGCGGTGCTGGCTCAGGCATGTGTGAGCTGACCAATCAGAGCAGACTGGGCATCTGGGAGCAGGGCCTTCAAGAGACAAGAGTGAAACCTCCTCAGACAGAGGGGTAATACAGACAACTGATGTAGTTTAGGATCGAAAAGTATGTAAACCAATTCTAGTAACCCAAAGTCAAATTATGAACCTGAAAAATAAGAATTATCCCTCCTTTAAAATTGTCCAAACATCAAATGCATTTTTAGAACCATCCATTTTGCAGTTCGCTTGTTGATTTTGTTTAGTGAAAGCCTTTAACTGTTCTGTAACTTATCTGTATATTTTATGTATTTGGGCCACTGCTCGAGATAGCTGCTGTGATAGGCACCGAAACGTGCTCACGGGCAGGAAA
Source organism: Lagodon rhomboides (assembly GCA_039737535.1). Lineage (NCBI taxonomy): Eukaryota > Metazoa > Chordata > Actinopteri > Spariformes > Sparidae > Lagodon > Lagodon rhomboides. Next base: position 7,869,692 of record CM077792.1, on the reverse strand, counting down.
TCAGGTTTAAAAAGGAAACCAAATTAGGTTCAAGTGAGGACTTTTGTTTCCTGAGAATGCGGTTTTGTGCAGAAAAACTTTTATAGTTCACCCCAACCCAAATAATATTTTTTAAATTGCTGTTTGGTTTCATCCGCTAGTCATTAGCTCAGTTGGTACATGACTGAATCTGAGGTTTCCTTGTCCTGACCCGCATTACAGACAGAAACCCAGACAAGGGGTACAGAAATCTGAGGACATTTGAAGGGACAGTTCAGTGCTCATACTTGCAAACTTATGTCCTGTAGTGTGTGTGTGTGTGTGTGTCTGTTGCTGCTGTTTCACCCTGACCGATAGAACAAACATACTGAGTGAAACACCGAGTAGACTATTTGTAATTTTTGGAAACATTTACTCCTGAAAACTTTCAAATAAATATAAATATCCCAATAAATGAGGGAAGTGGAATCCTGCCACTCAATAGCGAGAAAAGTGAAATACATTAAACTCGCTCACATCTGTGTGGAGGGTGACAGGCCCATCAGAAGCTCATCACTCTACAGCAGCCCTGGTCTGGAGGTTTTTGACAGCAGATGGAGCCACAGTGTTACGTGCCTATTATTTTAATTGACACAAGTCCTCACACTACGGGAACAAAGTTGGGACTGTTGACCAAGTTATAAGGAGCCGGGCGCGGATTGGCTGCGGCGGGCACCCAATGGGAGCCAGTCAGTGCGGGAAAACAATAGTCCTGAAGGTCCGCGTGAAGTCAAGGCTATTTTTGGTGGGACCCGCCTCGCTGGCTATTTCTGTCAGCAGGAGAGCTGAGCTGAGCGGAGCGGAGCTGAGCTGAGCTGAGCTGAGCGGAGGGGAGGGGGCAGGACTGGAGGGGCCGGACTTTTTTTTTTTCTTTTCTGCAACTTGCCTCCGATAAGACTCTCTTCCTTCCCTCCTCCTCCTCTGTACTGTGCAGCGCCGACAACACCAGCGGCGCTCACCATCACCTCCCGTCGGGTCCTCGCTCCGCTGGATGCCCGGGGATTTGTTCAGCCGGATTATCTTCACACGTTTGGACTGTCTCGAGAGGCTTTTTTTTTCTTTCTTTCTTTCTTTTTTTTTTTTTAGGTGTTAACCGGTTGTGTCTGACAAGGTAGGAAACGCTGCTGGTGACAGGGTCTGACGTGAGAACAGCTGGGGGGAGTTCGTGTAATGTCCCGGACCTGTGAAATGTGTGCTGGTGTTTTGTGTCGGAGTCCGGCGGCTCTGTGGAGAGATACGGCCGGTTAGCTACCTGCGCAGGTGTTTCGCTAGCTGCTTTAATTTGCTCACCAGCGCTTTAAAGTGAGGCGCGTCAGAAAATAACAACTGTTAACTGGAGAAAACTGTTGTCTAAATTATCTTCTGTCTCCACGAAGAGTCACTTTAACTTTCTTAAAGTGATAGAAACGTTTCTGCAACCAAGTCATTTTTAGTTATTATTTAGCTAACACTGGAAGGGTGTTAGCCTTTAAACAGCCTGTTGTCGGTAGATAAAAGTGTGACGAAGCAGGATAAAGTCACCGTAATGATACAGAGCGTCATAAATCCCTCTGGGAATCTTTCCCTTTCTAGTTGTCTTTGTAGGCCAATAAAGAAAATGTCTAGTTGAAGCTGTTTGAGGTCTGTGAGTCACTAAACATGTAGTTTCTTATCAGACATTTCTCAGATGTTCATCACGTTTACATTTGGCCCTTGTGTTTGCTTTTTGCTGCTGAGCAGATGTTAACCAGCATCATAATTCAACAGCAACAGGTCTCTCTCTCTCTCTCTCTCTCTCTCTCTCTCTCTCTCTCTCTCTCTCTCTCTCTCTCTCTCGACACACACACACACACACACACACACACACACACAACTTGCCTACTTTTCTTCTCTTGTTTTGCCTTATTTGTCCCATTGGTGCGCGTGTTTCATTTCTGCAGGGACGACCTGCAGAAATGCCACACAAACTCTCTGATCGTTCTGATCCAGATCTGGGTCAAATATTAGACGTAACAGGTGGGGCTTACATCACAGAGCAGCTCAGATTGTGCCCAGCCGCACCCATCAGGTGGCCAACTCTGCTAATACAGACCTTTTAGGAGCATTAAGTCATGTATGACTTCTATCTTCCTCTGTTGGCTGCCAGCAGGAATTACAACAACTCCTCCGGGGCGGTTTATGGTGTGCCGCAGTTGACTTTTTTCACAATTAAAAAAAAATAACGAGAATTTTAGACGAGCAACAACATTTTGATGTTGTTTGGAGCTCATGAGCTGCCACCAGTCAATATAACTTTGTCCACATTGTGTACATGAGCTGCATTTCGCTCATTGATTTTCCTGTTTGTCTCCACAGATGGAATCAGCACTGGTAACATCATAAAGACAGAGAGGAAGGACGACATATTTCACACAGTGGCAGGTACAACTTTTAACCTCTCTAGAAACTTTACTAAATAACAGCTGTAACTTGAAAAGCAGTTATGTTGTGAGTATGTAATTCTTCACTTAAACCTGTTAAAGCTGCACCACATCCGTCAGCGGTGAAACATTCATGTGGAAAAATGCTGCCAGTCTGCTCAGGACTACATTTTGTCATCTTAAAAGCTTTTTCTTTTACGGCGTACACACACATTACACGGCTTGGGTGACAGCAGTTTTTCCAGTTCAGAATGATCTAAGCTGTTTGAGTCTCAGAAAAAAAAGTGCAGTAAAGAACAACACAGGTGTTGGCCTAGTTTTAAACACATACTCGGCTCGCTGTGTCTTGCATGTGTGGGTTTGCTGCAGGTCACGTAGAAGTGTAGTTTATCATGTGTCACAGAGTCCTACAAAGATATGCAAATGTTAAATTTAACTTTTAGCTTTAATAGTTAATAAAGCTGTGAATAATGTGTTTATAGAACTTTAATCCAGTCCTAATTGTAAAAATCTGTCAACAGTGCCATTATTCACAATGTTTTGACGCGTCCTGGACTGAAGATTAATCGATTAATCGTAAAAGAATAAAGTAATTGCCAAGTTAATTGGTAATGAAAGTTATGGTTGCTTGCAGCCCTAATCACCAAATATGCAAATGTTTCACTTACATTTCTAAGTTACAGCTATTTTTCTTTTGTCACATAATTGCTGCGTTTTCATTGTAAACGTGGTTGTGGTTAGACAGTGAAAATCTCCCCTTTGACATTGCGTGTGATACAGGATGTGAACCTGACGTAACCTTTAAATGCCTATTACTCTGCTTTTAGAATAATCGATGACTACGTTAAGTTACCTTTCCTCATAACAACCAAAAGTTTCCATGGTGACAGCAGCAGTTACAACTCGTTATGGTAAAACTTATCTCATTCTCATGATGTAAGGAACCTTTGAAACTTCGCAGCACCTCAGCCTGGTCAGTGCTGACTCACATGGGAAACACTCGAAGCTTTCTTCCTCAACCCGAGATCAAACTATATTTGATCCGCTGCTCCACCCATCAGAAACGAGTCACCCGCCTGTGTCTTTGTGTCCTGCCTTTTGGTTTAGATTAGCGTTCTCTGCTGTGAAGCATGCCTGTGTGATCACACTGTGTAGGATTACAATGCATGACTCTCTGAATGGAAGCTGGCTCTCGCTGTGCCAGGCTCCGCTGACTGTATGCTAACCAAGGACTCGCTATGTGCGCTGTGTGTGTGTGTGTGTGTGTGTGTGCGTGCCTGCGGAAAAACCCGGTGAGGTCATGGCCATGGCTGTAGGGTTTGGTTACATGTGTGTTGTCCACGCAGGGCAACTGACACTGGCTTTTCTTGCCTTTGTCTTCCTCTCTAATCTCCATCTCCTTGCTCTTTCTCTCTCTCTCTCTCACACAGACACGCACACATGCATACATATAAATAACCCCACATTAAACCTTTTTCACTGCTGAGTGCCCTGATGCCAGGCGTCTCTGAAGTTGGAGGCTGGTTAGCAGTCTAAGGTGGTAGCAGACTGTGCCAGATGTGTATAACACGTTAACCACCATTTTAAGAGCCTCTAGAGCTCAAACAACCCTTTAAACTACACAGGCCTGCTATAATAGACCTGCAGGCCAACGGGATTACTTCCCATTTATACTGTGGTAAATTCTTCTGTTGTAGCCTTACCACTCCTTTTGTACACACAGAAAATAAATCGGCAGATAAAAACACTGTCTACCTGAGGACTACTTGATCTTCTTTAGCACCTATAGCAGTTACATGAAGAGCATGCAGTTACAGACTACGTATGAAGCTTTTCATAGTACCATGAAAACTCTGATCTCCAAGACCTTCAACACTGTAGTCACATTCCTGTCCTTCCTCCGGCAGCAAATACAAATCATACATATATGGGCAGAGAAATATTGTGTGGAGTAAATTCCTTGGTCAATAAAATGTTGTTTATCACGAAGGAATTAATTTTGTGGTCACATGCATGCTTGTTATCTCTGTACTCCATCCACATTCTGTGTCACAGTTTTAACAAGTCACAAGATTTAATTTTTCAAATCTTGTTTTCCTCATGACAAGTGAATAGTCTGCTACAAAAGTTGAGAAAATAGCTTTTGTCTTCAGTGTTTTTATCTCAGTCAGCAGATGTTACATTGAAACAAGCCACCTCTATAATTTCCACAAAAAGTAAATGAAAATAATTTGATATAATACTGTGCTTGGAACAAATTCACTGGACAGGCAGATTTTCTTCTTCACTTCAGGGTTTGCTTTTTCATGCATGCACACATTCAGCAGGCCCACACTCTCTCTCGACTTCTTTCTGTTTTTCCTCGCTAAATGCTTCTTTCATTCTGGCCTCTCCGGTTCACTAAACTGAGTAGGGAGACACTTCAGGGACAGATAACAACAGGCATTATTGTAATAGCTGCAGTGGAGATCACATATCCTCTTCCTGGTCCTTGTTTTCCAAATACTCTGGTCAGCTGATCCGAGCGCTTTGCTTCCTTTTATCAGTGGTTTCTGCTGAGCTGATGGAGGATGAATTAAATTACAGTAGATACAGTGGAAATGGTGGAAGTGAAGACAACATTTATTTAGGACTGCAACTAATTATTACTTGTATTCTAAAATAATCTGTTGAGTTTATACTCAATTCATTGATTAATCTTTAGGTCCATAAAAGTAATAAAATAGAAATTTTCCCAAGGCCAACCGGAGGTCCAAAACTCAAAGATATTCAGTTTATTATCATGATATAACCATCAAATATTCACAATTAAAAGGGTTGAACCAGTACATTTTTGGCTGTTTTTGACTCGAAAAATAACATTAAAAAAATTAAAAAACAAATTGATTGACAATCAGTTATTAAAATAGTTGCTCCTTAATTTTAATGATTAAGAAAATTGTCTATTTATTTTTTTAGGGTTAATATATAAGTAAATGCCTTCATATATTATACACTTATAAAGAAATGTCTGATGACAAGTGTAGGGAAAAAAATTGTAACTGCATCAATGCAGAATATGTGAATGAGCTCCTGTTGAACGAACTCCTGTGGTGTAATGCACGTATTTTTGTCACTAATCTTCCTCTCTTGTACGTACGTCTGAGTAAACTGAGCTCACTTTAACATTTAATCAACAGGCTTAGAGTTCATTGCCTACAGAGGTAATATATCACTAAACAACATAACGGAATGGTAACACTGCTGCAGCTACTACACTATTTATCCAACACTAAATTGTTCTCCATCTTGAATTTCCAGTGTGTATAGCGTTTTTGTTCCAAAACAGTACAAAGTCATTAAATCTCGGCAGCTCCGGCCCAAAAACTGATGGACTTACCAACAACTATATTAACCTCCGCAGATATATTGTGGTCATTTTGAACTCTGGGGTCCCTTAAAGCCACCCTGCAGTGCAGACACAGTAGTCGTAGTAGTAATGATAGTAATAGTAGACGGCAAAGAAGGAGGCGGCTATTTTTGACCTGCTGAACAAATGGCTCGATTGTCCTGCCTTTAGGAACGTGAAATCACTTGATATGTCAGGGGTAATGTTATATAATACCCTCCAAGGGGCCCCATAATGCTGTGTGTGTGTGTGTGACTTTGTGTGTGTGTGACTTTGTGTGCAGTTTTCTCCCTTTCATGTCTGTTAATTGTGTGAGTCTGTGTTTCTCGATATCAGCCTGAACATATTTGGTGTAAATGGGACAGAGAGGCTTTGTCTGAGTGTATGTGGTGTGGCCTGAGGTAACATTGTCCTTAATGTTTTATTAGTGTGTCAAATCAATTCATGTTGTATTAACCTTTGAGCTAAAGGCTCCTTGCTGTGGTCAGCTGGGTAATTGGTCTCTTATTGGCCTCCAGCCGCAGCCTGTATCCCCCTCAGGACGTCTCTCTCTCTCTCTCTCTCTCTCTCTCTCTCTCTCTCTCTCTCTCTCTCTCTCTCTCTCTCTCTCTCTCTCTCTCTCTCTCTCTCTCTCTCTTTCTTTCATATACACAAGCACATACACGTAAACACACTTAATCCCATTGAAATTTACTGAAGCTGATGGAATTATTTTTGTAAGGATTTACTCCTGTGGCATTTGGAGGGAATTAAAACCCTTTTAACCTCAGTCACACCCACCGCCCCAGACCAGAAGCCTTGGCTCTACAAAAGCATTTCTGAGTCTCAGTGATTGGCGTTTTACCATTTTTATTTTAATGCAACATTAGCCCATAGTTTATGAAAATGATGACCGAAAACATTGATACTGACAATATCTGCCCGTAATCAATCAAATCAACTACAAAATCTTCAAATGGCTGTTAGCTTATTAAGGCACTCTGACCAAACCTTCATCATTTAGTGAAAGAAAGAGAAAATTCTGGGGTTCCTTTATGAAAATATACGGATGTACAACAAACATCTGTCAAATTTAAAGTCCTGCTTATCATTTAATTAAACTTTGATGTTGTGTTCCATATGTAGCTCTGTCAGGAATGCTCATCATCTTGCACAAAAAGCATGTGACAGTCTGATATGTGATATCTGATGAAAGGCCTACACCAGCCACATACATCAGTCTAGCCCTAATCACAAGTTCCCCGAACCGGACTCGTCTCTGTACTTGGATATTGTCCGACCTAAAGCGCCGCACAGAGTAATGGATGGCTCACATTCACTCCAGATCACTGAGGTGGCTGACACTGACCTCAGATCAGATAGCCTGTTGTTATAGCGCGCGTGTAATAGGATCTCCTCCCATCTGGATGGACCCCTGACTTTATGTCTGACCGAGTGTTTGTGTGTGTGTGTGTGTGTGTGATGAATGGTCTCCAGTGGCGTTTACAGATTCAGGCTAATTTCAACAACTCAATGAAGCGGAGGAAGACAGAGACACAATGCATGTTTATTTAATGTGCATCTGTGTTTGAGTTGTCTGTGGGTGCATGGACATGGCAAGGCGTTGTCAGAGTGTGTGTGTGTGTGTGTGTGTGTGTGTGTATTAACAGGTTATTCAGAGACGCCCTTTAAAGATGTGTGTATAGTTAGTGCAGAAAACAGATGACAATACTGAAGAGAGCAAAAGTGAGAACAGTTGGGGAGTAGATGTTGCGCAGTAAACTGTGCAAATCACAGATGTGCTCTGAGGAATTGGTCCAATATCACAAGGGGGAAGTACACTAGATGCACAGTGATATGCACGCAGTGATTTATTACAGGCTTTCTGCCCTATTTATCAGATTGACAAAATGACGATGATTAACTCCTGTCATGACACAGGAAAAGTTTACGACTTGCATGTCTAAATAATGTCTGCCAATAGTCAAACCAGTTGCACTGAATAATTTGTTGTGTATGTGGTCTGAGAGACTTGATAAACCAGGTCAGGTAGTTTTGTAATCTGGGTTAGTGTTATTTCTGCTGCTAACTGCATATTTTCACCGGAAACACTTGTGTAGAGTGAAGGTCAAGTAGCAATTATTGTCATTTAGTGCGTCGTGTTATAGATCGTTTTCTCTATAAAAATTAATGTAGCAATAAATGGCCGTCACATTTTCGTAACCTGACATATTCAAACTGCTTGTTTTGTTCATCCAACATTAAAAACCTCAAAAAGGTAGACAATTGTAAACTAAGACAAGAAAGCCATCAAATATTCACATTTGCCATTTTCTTGGTAAAATTAGAAAAAAGATAAATCTTTTATCATATTCTCATCACATCATTTTCCAAATTTTGGACTAATTGTTAGATGTTCACCAACTTGTAGCCAGAGAGAAGGTGGAAAGTTCATGTGTAACAAATAATAATTATTAGTTTTGTAGGAACTCGCACCATTTCTAAACACTGAAACTGTCTTGTCATGGCATTTTATTTCTGCTCCATAGTCCTGTACATCTTCGAGTGTTTGTTAAAGAGACACTAGTTTGCATGTTTCAGTATCAATGTATCATCTGTTGCTTTGTCTATAGTTACGTATAGTTAGTCTATGTATGTCTATGTATGGATTTTGTCTGTGTCGCTGAGAGTGTGTATGTGTGTGTGTGTGTGTGTGTGTGTGTGTGTGTGTGTGTGTGTGTGTGTGTGTGTGTGTTTATCCCTGACCAGAGTGCAAAGCATGTGCAGGAATGTTAATGTCTCCTTCCTTTGTTGTCCGTGCAGACAGCCGAGTGTGACTGTGCATATTCATGAAGCTGCCTTCCTGGAACATGTTAACTTTTACCAAGAAAGAACAGCGATAAAAAAATAAGATGTAGAAATGGAAAGGAAGAAGAAAGAGAGGATAGACAGATTCACAGTAGATATGTATGGAATATAGTGTGTATATGAATAGAGATAGGGGAATGGAAAGACAGAATGGTAACAGAAAAGCAAAGCAAGAGTCAGAGGCAGAGTCCTCTCAGCAAATCTTGTTTCACACGCTTCAGTTCATTAATGTTTTGCAACTGAAGTTGTTTTTCTATGTTGGTTACTCTGGCAGTCAGCCACCTCGAAATGTCGATTATAAAAAATCTCAATGTGTAACCGGTCAGGCGGCCCAGCAATTCATCTTGGAGTCTGTTCTAAAACAGCTGAAAAATTGACCTTTCTCACTAATTTTCCCAAATGGGAAGACTCAAGCAAGACTCAGACCGCACAGTATTTCTTGATGGGGTTGTTGATCTGAAAGTAAATTGGGAACCTGTCTAGAATACTTCCTTCTTTAAAAAGGCATAAAACCTAATCAAATGAACAACTTTCTAACACGAGTTTTGGTCTAACTTTGCCAAATTGTCTCGTGCCTGCAGGGCTGGGTCAGACTTCAGCAGGATAAGTAGATATCTGCTTGTTCTTATCATCAGAGAAGCCTTTGCTACAGATTGTAGTCCTTTTGTAGCTACCAATATCCCTACCACTACCACACGCTATCAGTATATCAGTCACCACTGTTTTCATGACTCACTGTTTTCACCACTGATAACCAACAAGATCATTCAGATAATTTGAAATACTTCCCTTGCAGCATTGCAAAAATATCTACGAGAAGAGATTTAAGAACAGACACTTGAGAAAGAGTTGAGTTGCAGTAGCATTTGTTTGCCTCATCCAGTATAATGTTCCTACGTAAGTGTGAGTGTGTTGTGAGTTGTGATTGGACTGGTATCTGTGACTGCATGTGATGTGTGTGTGTGAGTGTGTTATAAAAGATAAAGGGGGAGATCCCTTTAAGTGAGCTGCAGTGTTGAGTGGCTTTATCTGTGTTAGGAAATGTGAAGAATGTGTTTGATGTTAGGGAGAGTGTGTGTGTGCGTGTGTCTGTCTGTCCAAGAAAGAGGGAGCTTGGACAGAAGTGTAGAAATATTGTGATATAATAATGCCAGTTAATTTGTCATCTTACATTTTTGGAGATACACTCACACTGTGAAGTTCTTTTTAACTTCTTACGCCCCTTGTAGCTAAAACTGTAGTGCTTGTAAACTCAATGGGTTTGTCTGAGCGAATTTGTTAAAAGCAGGTGTATTTATAATCTTGCGTATATACGTAATGTTTCTTTATTTAACCAGGAGTACAGTCTCTTTGAGGTTAAAAACCTCTTTTACAAGAGAGTCAGGCCAAGACAGGCAACAGCAGTTACCTCAGTGTATCCAGTGTGTGTGGGCATTGTGAAGATGCATGCATCTAGTTAACATCATTGTAGTCCAGCATAGACATAACAGTGGCGGCATAAGTCTCCTTTTGGCCTCGAAGGAAGGTGAAGGTGTATTTGCCGTTTGAGGAGGGGTTCCCTCATGTTGACCTGGGAGCTGCCCAGTATGACCAGTGCTGCTTTTGACGTCGAGCAGCTGTACAGTGGCACCTGGAGGGAACGTTGCTTTGCCAAAGAGCATTTCCACAGTCATTGTTCCTGTCAGTTGTCCCATAAAACACACATTCCTGATGGGTTCAACATTCAGAAACATTAGTGGATGCTAAGCACACTCCTTGTTGACACAACTGAAGTGTCCACGGGCAAAGCAGCCTAATACTGATCTGTTACTGATCATGAGTTTTGACCTCGTAGTGGGGGACAGAATTCACCCACGGGGTGCAGTTAAGATGTTTGCATAGATCAGAAGCTGATTCCAAGTATGACCGCATGAAAAGTTTAGTACCAAGATGGAAGATTTTGTATTTCCTTTTTGCAACTCAACAGTGAAGCAATTATGCAACATAAAGAAACACTTCCTCCTCACCTTTGTTATGATTCAGTGATGCAAAGCAATAGATCACCTGTGAGTCAGACGTAATGCTCATTTCCTTGTCCACCTAGTCATGGTGGCAGTCACTCCTCATGCTACCTACTTCTGTTTGAACAAACAAGAACTTTTGGCTGCGCCAGAGGATTATTCCAACAAGGACATACACAAGTGTTTTGAACGGCAAAGTAGAATCATTCTTGAACTGGAAAGGCTGAATTTCACCTGAGTACAGTCAGATTTGTCAATGAAGATTGATCAAAGCTTCTGGTGTGTTGTGTTCAACGTCACACAACAGACAGTGATAAAGACAGGAAACAGATGAGAACGTCAATAAGGTCTTGAGTGGGACTGTTGGCTTCGTCTGCAGCAGAAAGAGGATTCATTGTCATTTGTCACACTAGACAGCACACCTGGTGTCTCCGACAGAAAGAGGCTTGTGTATGTGTGTGTGTTACAGTTGTTACAATTCATTCATTATAACAATGAATGAATTGTTATTGCAACATTGAGTCAAGTGAAAGATGACAGGGACACATGGAATGTTTATGTAGTGTGTGTGTGTGTGTGTGTCTATTTTTGGCATGCAGACCTGGTGGAATCCTAAAACACCTGTTTAGTTGAAGCAGAGCCAGATGTAATTGCTTAGATTCCTCTTAAAAGAGCTCGCACAACAGCCATAAATCTCTTTGTAAGGAAGAAAAAGCAGCAGGTATGATGAAAACAACACTGTTGTGATCGACTGTGTGTCAAACATGACTTTTGTCCAGATTTTTACCTTGATCCTAAACTACAAACCTTTTGAAGACGGCCCTCTTTGTTGTGTAATTGGTGCATTTTTCCTTGTTCATAACAAGAAAGTCAACAACATAATAGTGTCATTTTTGGTCTCTTCAAATAAAGGACTAAGACCATCAAATCTGACATCAAGCAGTCCAACCATGTAAATACCATTCTAGATTATAAAGAGCCTCTGTACTCATTGTGGCCTTAGTAGACCAGAATGCATTGCGTAACATGGTCAAACTCGGATCCTATTGGATTTAGCCTCTGAGGAAAAGGGCAGTGTTTCAGGGCTTCTGGTGTAGCCAGTGGATATACGGACAACGGATATCTGGGCCAAGACTTCCTATTTTGTGCACAGGCCATTGTTTACAGCTTGATTTAGCAACATGAGGCACAAGAATAAGGTGAGGTTGAGAGACGACTCTAGGTATATCTGCACATTAATGCAAATAGATATATATTTTTTTGAACTACTAAAAAACTTAATTGTCATCTGATGATAGCCAGTAGGTTCTGAATTTGCATTTGGGCCAATGTCCCGCCTCTCTTGCTCTCCACCTAGACTGTTTACCTGCATGCAAACAAACCCTGCTCAAACGTGATTGGTCAATACTTCTTGGACTGCAAACAGAGACCTCAATGCCTTTGATAACAAAATCTTGCCCCTTGCCTACAGATGCTGCATTCATTTGAAGATATTTGTTTATAGAGGGTTACATCATCAACACGCATTATTCGGTTTAGCCTGAATGCATCAGGTATTCTGAGTAATATAAGTAACCAGCAATCAAAGTATAGAGAAGTGTGAGTGAAGAGGACTTCATGAATAAAGTCCTTACATATTGAACATGATAGATGTGTCTGAGGAGCATGTGCTTTTCTGTGATTGATGAGAACATAAAATCACCCCTCCTTTTTAAAGGAGGCTCACATGAATTCTCAAGCCAGAGACCTACTAGAGACACGTGGATGATTAAGGTCTGGTGTCCTCACTTAACCCTCCATAGAAGTTAGCAACAGTAAAATGTTCTCACTTAAGAGGCTTGTCCTCGTCCTGTTCCCCTGTAATGTACACACAGAAAGATACACACACACACACACACACACACACACACGCATGCACACACAGACACAGCGGAGAATAGTTTTTAAACGTGTCGACAGCCACACACACTAGCATTTACACTTGAACACTCAAGTATGCACCAACAGAGCAACACCATAAATATAGAAATAGTTTGGCGACAGTTGTAGGCAGGCGGGCCTACTCATACACACACCAACACACGCACACATGCGCGCACGCACATACACACACACAGAAACCACAGTCTGGCCAGCTGCTATTGGAAGACGAGCGGGTTTGAATGGGAGTGACAGCTGTGGATTCCTCAGGATGAAGGAGGGAAAAAGAGAGATAGGAGATAGAAGGAGTGAGTGAGTTGAGTTGGACAAGGAATGAGTGTGTCAGTCAGCGCAAGAGGTGGAGACAGAGCTAGAGGCAGAATGGCAAAGAAAGAGACGGAGAAGAGGAGGAATGAAAGAGGTGAAGCCCCTTAGGAATATTTTGATTTCTTTTCTCCTCAAACAGATTTAGATACTTTAGCGTGACTTTTTTTACATAATAAAGCAGACTGAAATAAACATTAAAGTACAGAACCTGAAACATGAACTTTCAGTCGGTGCAGATAATAAAATGATACCTTTTCATTAGTTCACTGACAGTATTCATCTGCATTCGTCTACGTTTCATTTAACCAAATTACTTGAACATCTTAAATTGGGCAAAAAATGAACAAATATCTGATGTAATAATGACTAAAGACTATGGCCAAACTATGGTACATGGTACTTCTGTACTGAGGGGGAAGCGGCACTGAGGTCTACTGGGAGAGAGACGGAGAGCTCCCGGAGTAAAGAGCATGTGATCCTAACTGTCAGTACCAGACTATTCATAGAGATCCTGTGTTGCACAAGACTGATTTAGCAACTCTGTAGATTTTTTTCAGTGAATACACCCTCACCTCTTGTACCTTTTTACTCTTTTTGAGCAATAATCACTTAAGTACTGATAAATGTATGTTTCCATTCACTAATACTAATTGTTAGTGAGTCAAACTTTATCAATAAAAGTGTTGTGCAAAACTATAGAAGTCTCGTTTGTGCCTGGGAAAATGCCTCGGTTCACAAGAAGTTTTGTTGATCGGGAAGACCAGATCATTGTTTTGAACAAATCGAGGAAAAACTTGGTATTATCAGCCACCATGGTTAAACAAAGAAAACAAACAGCAGCACCAAATGACATCAAACAGAACATCCTGGGAGAAAGATGTCACATCGCTACAACCAGTTAGATCTAGAGGTGATCTCTGCAGCAACACAACACCACTATACTTCCCAAAGTAAAGTAAGCATGAAGTAGCCTTACTGAAGCAGTCAGCTAAAATGACCTATGCTGGGATATAAAGGAGTTTCTCATCTATTAGGCAGTGATACAGACATACTGTGTGTCTGCAGCCTGCTATATATTTAAAAAAAAAGCCTCCTACAGCCTGGCTGGGTGCAGTCATTTCTTTGGGTCTCCTGGTTGCTTGTCAACCCTATTGAAGTCACTGCATCCAGTCAAAAAGTAGTTCTACTGGTCTTTGTATGGCTAAAACTAATATGATATAACTAGTCAGTTACTAGGCTTAGGTTCAGGTAGGAAAATAGTTTCAACAGAGCCAGGCAAACAAACGGGTTCCTCCAAGATTAAAGTTATACTTTGGTATTCTTGGATCTAACTTCCTAAAGAGATGGATGAAACACAATTTAACTGGATTGTCAATAGTTTACTTAGTAGTTTTCCATGCTCCTGTAATGGGTGTGTTTGTGAACGATTGTGTGTCAGTGCATTACTGTGTTGCCTTTGAGCCACTGTTAGTCATTAATCTGAGTCGTTAATGGATGTCAAAGCCCTCAGCTTTTCACTAAAGCCATACATTGAGAGGAGCGGGGAACAGTGATTTGGAAGCGTGTGAGAAAAAGGGCTGGAGCCACGGTTGTTTTGGTTCGATCATGTGTTCCAGTGGGACATTTAACTGCTGCAGGGCTCAAGGGCACTACGGCAGCAGCGTCACAACAACAGCAGGGGGAGGGGAGGGGAGGAAATGGGAGTCTAAACTCAGCTCTTAAACAGGAAGCCACCCTGCTTCTCTCATTGTTGTGTTTTTATAGACTCAACTTCCTGCCGGCCTGACCACCCCCGTTACCACGGTTACAATCCCTGTAGTTTATGGGATGGATTGTAAAGATCCTGCAGTGTCAAGAGCTGACGATCATCCCTGGGCAAAGTGTGACAGTTAGAACATTTGTAGTGTAAGAGCTGAAGTGTTGTTGTTGTGCAACAGGGCACTTAAGCTAGTGAAGTCTAAATATGTGTAAGTACAGGTCTCTAATATCTAGCCTGCACATTTATAGTTTCAGTCTGATTTTGACTGCACTGTCTCATAATTTGCTTTCAGTCCATCCTATTTTTAACTCCTGGCAGCATTTAAAATAAGTTAAAAACTCCTGAACAAGCCTTTTCTGCCTGGACTCTACATAAATGCCCATTTGCTCTCAGGTAAGTTGCTTCTACTGTGTGAATGAGATGATGAAATCAACAGTTTGGTGTCGGACAGCGTCAACAAATAGAGGCACAGATAGAGAGAGAGAGAGAGAGAGAGAGAGAGAGAGAGAGAGAGGGAGGAGAAGAAAGAGACGGAGTTAAAGAAAAGAGGATGTGGCCGACAGTAAAAGATGACTGGAGGGGAGTGGAGCTCTCTGTCTAATTATAGATCCTGCTGTGAGCTGGCTGAGGCAGAAGTGCTACTGGGGTTTTCACATAGCCGGATATTTACGAGACAAACACGGGTATGTGACTTTGACTTTATTTATCATTAACTCTGCGTGTGTGTGTGACTGTACGTGTGCAGTTTGTTGTTTATATCTCGGGAATCTGAGCAGAAACCTGTTGTGTCAAAGTCACTGGATCTTACTGCGCACTGGAAGCCTGCGGTGGCTTGTGTTAGTGAATGTGACAAACTGTGATGGTCGAGCCTGGAGCTGCGAGAGAGGGAGATCTTGTGCTAATTCATTCTCCTCCGTCTGTCTCGCCCCGTTCTCTGATACTGCTACTACACTTGTTTTAACAGTAGCGACACCATGCAAGAGATGTTTTGTGTGTGTGAGAGAGCACACTGACCTAACAGACAGCAGTCTTGGATGTTTATGGAAACTCAGTGAGGACTTAGGAAACTGGACCCTCGCTGCATTATACATCAACCTTCCTACGTTACTGAGACACACACACACAGACGCACAGTCTTTTCTGTGTCTCATGCCCGCACACACAACACACACACAGGCCCATACACATGACATACAAATCCATGCTTACATCTCCAACACTCTTATCTTTCCTCTCACACATGTGATTTCCATACAGACGATGACTTTAAATGCGTCTTTTAAAGTGAACGAGACCATCTGCTTTGGGATCAGTTGCTGGAGGCCACTGACATCGGCCTGTCTGTTATTGCACAGTAACTTTGTCTGTTTTGGGATGGCTGCTATTTTGGGTTTGTTTAGTGTCCCACAGGTTTGTTCCTATGGGAAAGCTGCTGGACATATAAGATGCCCATGTTTGTCTAGAAAAATGTTTTTAGAACGGTACCACCATTTAAAAACATTTGATATTTTTTTAAATGAACAAATTGAAATCATTGACAGTTATGTTTTTTAACATTGACATACATTGCCCAAACAAATGTATTTAAGGTATTCATGTCGAGGAAGGTTAAAAATGCAATTTCAGCACAAAGTTCAGTGTTTGAGTTTCTAAATCAGGAAGTGAGGAATAGAATCTTGACAATATACAGCTGTACAGTTTGGCACCAGTTAATGCCATACATTTTAGTAGCCCATTGGCTCTGAACTTTCAATCCGTCTTAAATTAAAATTTTGTTCCAGTAGGGAAATAATTAGTGCTGCGATGATTAGTCCAACAATCTTGATAACTGATTGTGTCAGTGTTCGTTTTGTTTTGCAAATTATCTCCTCTTGCTTAAGAAAAACCAGACTTGAACCTGTGGCTTTGACCCTGCGTTTGTTTGCTTTATATGAAATGGGAACTGTTTTCTTTGGCAGAGAGCTGGAAAGACATGCTGTAAACTTGGATCAGTAATCCTCTGGAACGACTTACTCCTGGGTGTGCACTATACACACACACACACACACGCTCATGCTTGTAAAGTGTTCCAAATATGTGCTATCATTTTTGAATTGACAGTACCAGGAAACAAATCACATGGGCATGTTTTTATTGCAGGGGCATAAAGTTAAACACAAGGCAGAGAAGTGACAGGTTGCTGCTGCAGCTTACACCCCGCAAACAACCTTTTGACACATGCACACACACGTAGACGGACACGGGTGCATGTCTCTCCAGACTTGAGGAGACGGGGATGTAGGGAGTGATAGCGATGGAGTCATGAGGAGAATGCTTGACTTTCTCAGCTATGTCAGACTGTCCTGTCAGTCCTGCTGCTATGACCTACTGTCTCTTACTCCATATTCCCTCCTTCAGCCCTCCTGATTTTCTCTCAGCTCCTTTTTTTCCACCTGTCCTCTCTGTTTTCCTCTATCTCACACACCTGACAACCCTGCGTATGTGTTTCCCCGTTCCTTAAAGGGCCTTCATTTACATCAAAGTCGTTTTTTGTGCTAGCAGCCTCACAGAAACCCCGAGGCAATGACATCTTTATCAACTGAAATTAGCTGTTGCTTTTAAAAGCCAGAGTGTGATTTAGACACACTCGAGCACAAAGTACAGTCAACACAGAGGAGGTGTTGCAGCTATATTTGGAGATGTGACAAAACGCAAAGCGGTGGCGTCTTCTCAGTGGGTTGTTGACTCTGACTATCACTAGTGGCACTACTGACTGTCAGCTCCCCTCCAGTGTGCAGAGAGTGACTAAACTCATCTGCAGCATGTCAAAGATTTCTTGTTTTCTGTTTGTATTGTCTATTATCTTACTTTTATTATTTTTTAAATCATATTTCACTCTGTCAAAATCTGTACTCTCCAAGAGGAGGGAGTGAGGGAGCGATGGAAATAGGAAGAGAGAGAGAGAGAGAGACCTTTGTATATCCCTGTCTTACCTGTCAAACCAGTCCTGACTAAGCAAGTTCAGAATAAAAGGATCGAAAGGGGAGGAATCAGTAGGAAGGGATTACCTAATTTGCCAGGCCGTGGGATAGACTGCCAGTCACATGGATGTACGTTCACACAGTATTTAACTTTGCCTGCGCGGAGTACACGTGCCTTATCTGCCGGAGGTTTAAGATAAATGAGCACATTCCCATTGGTCTCTAAAACCAGACAGGCTGTATCATACTGCGTCGTTGGTGATTTCCATAATGACACACTGACATTTCCACATGTACATGTACAAAAAAACTTATCAGTTTAGCTATTCTGAGCGTTGTTTCCAGAGGAGCTGACTGTACAGAACACCTGTGTGTCATTAATTCTAACTGAAAAAACATTTTGGTGTCAGCTACTTTTGTAATCCTTAGAACTGGTTGATTTGGCAACACCTTTGGCCCTCGGTGGCTGCTGGGAACAATGATTGTGTTTTAATAAAACCAGTCCATCCAAAATATACAGCCCGAGCAGCTACTCCTTCTGGAATACAATAGAAGGTGAGAAACTGGTAGTCTTTTCATGAAACTGTGGGCTGACATGTAGGCATCTCTTGGTTTTAGTAAAGATAATATCAGAATCAGAATCATAAATACTTTTGATCCCAGAGGGGAAATTGCTTGTGTTACAGCTGCTCCCATTCAAAGTCCCAATAATAATAATAATAATAAAAGCTATATATAAGCAAGAACAACAGAAACAGAGCAAAGATACTAGAAATGGACATTCTACCAGGAATATATGCATAATACAGTGTAATAAATAATGCTACAGTTGAAATATGGGTTATTGCACATTGTTTGTCTCAATTATTGCACATTAGAGAGAAACAAAGCGTCCAGAGTTCTCCTATTGACTCAGAGTCAAGTGTCTGACACTCAGAGCGAGGAGTGTACAGCAACCATTACGTCCAACACTGTAATCCTGAACTCTTTTCTGAATTTTGCGTCCAGTCTTGTACACATCCTGTCATGATGATCAGCGGTTCATTGATACGACTCTGTCGTTAACATATCTTTTGAGCCTGGCTTTTATTTAAGGTGGCCCGTCGTGTTTTATCATGGTTTTTAATACCTTTTTTATCCACTGTCTTTATTTATTTTAGTCTATTTTATAAGATTTTATTTATCAGAACACTTTTTCTTGCTTTATTGTTCTAATTCTTAAAGGTGCAATATGTAAGGCTAGGCCACCTGTTGAAATCTTACATAAAACTGAAAAACTGGGGCAGTTTTTCAAAGTAACTGCTAACGGCTACCAACTGTAGCTGCCATTATAGTGAGCTCAGTTAGCCATTCAGCTTGCAATCTGGACAATTCCTGCAGCATCCTGATCCACAAAAACCTAAAACTCTATTGCAGCTTGAAGACACAGTTGATGAATATGCAGAATCGATGCTTATGTCAGTTTTAAGTGGAGGTTTGTGATATATTTTGATAGCGATCCATAATTGTTTGAAGTGCAGTAAAGCCCTGCTCCTTCTCAACTGCAGCAGTGCTGTGAATCCTTCTCACTTTATCACTGAAGCTATGAGTTTAATTATTTGAGTCTCCTGACAGGTGAAGACTTTCCCAAGGCAAGCACATAATATCACCTGATGCTCTCACATGGTCCTGCTTAAATGTATGTGCCAACATGTGTGTTCATGCTTTGTGTATTATTCTAGCGCATACCTTCCCAACTCTACTTGCACAGAAGAAAATGTGCTATTTCGATTAAAACAACACAGAATCAAAACGTCAGGGTCAAATTTGTTATCTTTCCCTGAGTCTGATACGCAAATGTAATGAACTGTAACATAATATCATTCTTTAAGAGAACTAAAAACATAAGCACCTCATATTACATGGAGAGAAAGATTGTGGAGGGTTTAAATGTGGTTGCAGAGGTCCAGAGGCTAAACCACTACAAGGTCCCGAGACTTAAAGTCATGTTGGCTACATGAGAACGCTGTTATTATCTGTTATTTTACAATAACTGAAGACATCATGTATCCACTTACTGGGCAGCGGGGCGGCTAAGTGGTCAGAGAGATTATTATTATCCAGTTTCATGTATTGCTTAAGTTTCACTACACGCCGAGTAAATGCAGCAAAGCCGTGATGAACTTTGAAGAAGTCAGTTTTTAAAAAATGCAGTACGTTTATAATCATCATGTAACATTTCCCCATCAACATGTCTCAAAATGACTACACATTTATGATATATTCTGTTGTGGACTTATAGTATATAATCCTAAAGTTTTCCAACAATGTTCAAACCCAGAGAAACCGTCATTTTATTTAAGGGAACGGTGCATGTCATGTGGTCACTTGTCGTACTGGAAAACACCAGGTGATACGTCACATCAGGGCACAAGGACAACAACTCCATGATCCAACACAACATCATCAGACTACATGTTTGCATTGTTTTGATTGAGAGAACCCCAGCAGTAGAAATGACATACAGTGTATTTGATTAATAAAGCAAACTCAAATATCACTATGACAAACCTCAGTACTCTCAACCATGATGGTGACTGTTGTACACGGCTGTTAAATGAGGGCTTCAAACATCCTTTATAATATTTTTATATTCATTGCAGCATGGACGTTTTCCTTCACAACCTTATCTTTTCTGGTTTTGAGTCAATAATGGACACTCTCACTCCTTTTTGCGTGCTTTACATACTTAACAAACAGTATAACACACTCTTTAAAGTTGTGAGCTGTGAGCTGAACAGGACAGTGTCTCTAATGAAGATGTCTCTGGGCACACAGACAGAAAGTTAGAGAATTTCAAGTTCATCAAAGCATTTTACATTGTTATCCAGTGCAAATCATCCAATTCTTCTTATTAAGCGATTTCCATTGTTTGCTGGTTCCATATCTGTAATTTCTTTAGCAACACAAGTGAGTTTTGCAACATTTTGCAATACTGAGGATGTTTTCAACTAATATTTGCAAAGTCATAATAGCACAGTGAAGAAGCGGCCAATTTGCATATGCTCTCAGCAAAGCAAGGGGGAGTTCAATGGAGAACAAAAAGCCCTGTGTAGGTAAATGTTGGACCATGTGTGTTTTGCTATTTAGAACCAATACAAGCGAGAAGGAGAGAGATACTGGTGTTCCCGACTTTGTGTATGTGTGTGTGTGCTTACTGTAGCAGCCTTTGTTTCCTTGTATAAGCATGTTCTCCTCTCCTTTTCCTCAGAATAATAGCCCTGTTATTCCTTGCTGTCATTACAGAGAATATGTGTGCATAGCTGAGTGTGTGCGCGTGTGTGTTTGCCAAGGGATTTCTGTTATTCCAGCCACGGTCGGCATTCAGACTGTGTCTCTGTATTCGCACATCCTAATATGGAGGAGGACTGACACTGCACAGTCAAACACACACATTTTCTTTATCACATGAACCCAATCCGTAATGCTAATGAGACCATAGTAACTCAAGCTCACTGTGTGTGTGTTTTGTGTTTCTCTGTGTGTTTTGTGCGAGTGCGTGTCAGCTTGTAGAACCAAAATCAGTGAAATATCTGACTTTTGTTTCTCTTCTCTTCCATTCTGCTGTTGGCATCAGGCCAAACCTCTGTATGAGTGACATTTATTCACACATTGCAGCCTGACATCTGAGCGCCAGGCGCAGCAGCACGGAGATGATGTCACACAAGTTATTTCAAGGCTTGCTTTATGTGTGTGTGTGTGTGTGTGTGTGTGCGAGTTTTAAAGTTTTGGTTTGAGCGTCAAGGCAGGTTTGTGCAATAGGTGTTTGCTCAAGCCTGTCGTGTATGTGCAGCTGTGTATGAGTGTGCCACACTCCAATGTGTCTGTGTTGTGAGTGTTTTTGTGAAGGTTAATGTGTGGGGGTCTGTTTAAATGTATGAATCAGTGTGTATCTGCAAGTATGTGTGTATATCACTTGCTACAGTATTATCTACATGTGTTCATGTTACTTTGTAGTAGGACACATTTGAATGTCTGTATATATTTATATGTGTGTGTGTGTGTGTGTGTGTGTGTGTGTGTGTGTGTGTGTGTGTGTGTACGTGTCTCAAAGACAGAAACCACCCCCAGCCTTTTCCCAAGCTGTTCCCTTCCTGGATCCTGTTTTTAGCGCCGGATGAGGCAATCTTTCCCATTGACTCAGCCATGCAATGCAAATAACCTCAACAGCATGCAAAGAGCATGGAAATTCATGTGTGTGTGTGTGTGTGTGTGTGTGTGTGTGTGTGTGTGTGTGTGTGTATGTATGTGTGTTTGTGTGAGAGAGAGAGAGAGAGAGAGAGAGAGACCGACACACACAGACGGAGAGAGTGAACTTAATTTTGAGTTGAAAGAAAACAAAAAGACTTGTCACTGTGTGTGTGTGTGTGTGTGTGTGTGTGTGTGTGTGTGTGTTTTACAAATTTAGATATTAGCTAA
Source organism: Lagodon rhomboides (assembly GCA_039737535.1). Lineage (NCBI taxonomy): Eukaryota > Metazoa > Chordata > Actinopteri > Spariformes > Sparidae > Lagodon > Lagodon rhomboides. The sequence continues at coordinate 7,847,616 of CM077792.1, read as the reverse complement.
GAAAGACACATACAGTTGATTGATATGCACTAAGAGTTGTATAATTTCTATCTAGTGTGTGTGTGTGTGTGTGTGTATTTATTTGACCCACTTATATTTTTTTCTATCTTTGTAGGAAAAAAAAATGAATGAATGCGCCATGGATTTCATTGATGTCAGCGAGTTTCATTGTCAGTTTTTAATTGTTTCCACTGGACTGGACTGGGCTTAAGATGTAACACACAACATACATTTTGTAGGCTTACATGAAAAAACATGTCTATTTAAAATGATACATTTCTGCTTTCTTTTTAGCAGAGCACCGGAATTTTTTATGACTAATAAATCAGTTGACTTTATGACTTGTCATCAGACGTTATATCTTCTCATCATTCTGTCCGAAAGCCCAGTGAGAAAGAGGTTTTCTGTTCATTAGCTGCAAGCATACTGTTTAGAAACCTTTCAGAATTTGATAATTTCAATAACACTGAACTCTTTGTTAAGTTGCTCTTTATCAACTGCAGCTCCCATGAGGTTTGAACTATGTGGCTAGGACTTATGGGATATGTCAACCCTGAATGCAGACACAGTAAAACGACATGCTCAAATTTTGCAGTACATTCAGTACAGTAATAGATCTTAGAATATGGACAGAAACCCCACTACCATATGTTAAGTGTTAAAATAAATAAATAGTCTGGCCTGCTTATATATAGTCAGCTCTGCCAGAAGTTCTTTGCTGTGAGTTTTGCAACTGCAAAGTATCTGTTATGTCCGTAGACCATAAATCTGGTTACATGTTTTCTCCAAACACTGATTCATTTTGCCTCTGTTTACACGTGCTTACATTGTTTTTCAGGTAGGGTTTCCCCTCAGAGTATTGTGTAAATCAACTGCTCTTAGTAGGGATGAAGTAAATTGACGCCTCTGTCCTGTCCCTCCCCTCTCACCCCTCTCTTTTCCCAGATTCCTCTGTGGCAGTTCCAGTGTCGTGCGCGGCCTTGTTTCCCATGGACCTCAGGGTGGGAGAGCGGGGCATGCGCCCTGGTTCGGACACGGCGCTCCTCACCCCGCTGCACCCGCCATTACTCCTCTCCCCGTTCTCCCCTCAACCTCGCACTTCCTTCTCCCAACAGCAGCTGCACCAGCACATCCGGGTAAGGGATATAAAACAAAGACTGATCATGTCTTAGGGCTTTTCAAAAAAAAGACAGAGACCAGCTTATTAAAAAAAACTATTGTGCATAATATTCTCTTACCTGTGTAAATATTTAATGTTGCTAAAATATGAATGCGTGTTTGTTGGGGGTTTAGTTTAATATGGAGCAGAGGAGGCGGGAGCAGGAGCACCACGAGAAACAGCAGGAGCTGCAGCAGCTAAAACACAAAGACAAGAGTCAACAGAGTGAGTACATTCACACTCACACGGTAACCTTCAGCTACACTAACATGTTACTACAAGTTTCACTTTGTGATATTTATCTCACTAAGCTTTATATAAATCTATTTCCTCATTTTAAAAATAATTACGTGCTAATCATGGCCAGAGGAAAGTCCCTATAAGAGATTTTTATTGAGGAGTGTCACTCCTCTTTGATATGAGAGAGCTAAATATAACCGGACAAATGGAGCGACAACAGTAGAGTTAAATATAGCTCTGGGGCCAGGCACATAAAGTCACTGGGTCAATATTGACTTGATCACTCCTAGCACCTTCTGTCACCTGTGTGTGTGTGTGCACACGTTTTACACATATGCACAGACACACACACAGACAGCAGCAAACATAGTTTCAGACAACCAGTGACCCGCATCACACACAAATGAACCAGCCATGCCACAGTATTGTCCCGGTTGCCTTTGAGATATATTTTACTATTAATCATTATGTCCTGCAAGAACACACTCCAGGCGTTGGTTTTGCATGCTGTGCTTTTGCTTTCATTGCTCCTGCTTTTATGATTAAGCAGTGTTATTGATTGACAGGTGCAGTAGCCAGTTCCCTGGTAAAACAGAAACTCCAGGAGGTGATTCTTAAGAAGCAAAAACAGGCGGCACTGGAAAGAACAAACTCCAACACTCTGACTGCAGCTCCTGTAGCATACAGGTAACACACACACACACACACACACTCACACACACACACACACACACACACATGCACAAACACAAGCAAATAAAGCACTAAAGGAAATTGATTATGCTAAATCCTTAAATCTACTACATGCTGGCACTTTTTTGGATAATTTTTCAATTCCTTGTAAATTCTAAAATCTGAAAACATCTGCCATATGCGGCGAGACTATTAATGGTTGTATGTCTATTGTATGTTGTGTTTTCCCAGAAAGCTGGGCCCTGACCCCAGTTTATCTTCCCAGCCTCTGGTCTCACCACCATCACAGCCTTCCTCTGATGGTTCAGAAGGGACGCCGCTTCGTAGAGCAGGTAAAACATCGGACATCCATCGTCGCACTTTGACTTGAGTCTTAAGCAACATAATGTAAATGTTGAGACTATAGTATATGATGAAATTATGAATTCAAGATGATTGTGTAATAGAAATCATGCCGAGAGATCCTACAAAAGTCCCGTTGATTTTCTATTTTTTTATTTACTTATCTTTTAAAACCAACAGTTGTTTGACTGTTTCTGGATTTATCCATTTGTCCCACTGACTTTTTCAGGCATCAGTGATCATATTTTAATAACATAGCAGAGTTGCAGCATTTAAAATGTAGTCACACTGCTGAAGATACGTTTTACTAAGTGATATCTTTTACTTTATTTATAACAGTGGCAGTGACGTATTTTTTCCTTTTTAACTTTCCATATGGTCAGTTTGAAAGATTTTCATCAAGTGGAAATAGGTTGAATCATCATCAGCAGTTTAAGAGTCAGCAACAGAGTGCAGTAAACAATGTGAACATAGTCCTGTTAGGTAACATTCTCTGACACACTGCTTCAATTTGGCAGCATCTGAGCCCAATCTGAAGGTGAAACACAAGCTGAAGAAACACCTGAACACCCGCAAGAGCCCACTCACCCGCAAAGAGAGTGCCCCGCCTACTATCAAACACAGAGTACCTGACACACTGGGTAACTACACACACACACGCACTTACCATGATGAATGTAATTGATGTTGATTTCACTGATGTGGTCAAATGTAAGTGAAATATGACTAGGATGAATAATCAGATTCTAAACTCATACACTGCCTGTCTCTCTACAGACTCGTCCCCCAGCAGCAGTAGCACTCCGGTCTCTGGCTGCAGTTCTCCTAATGACAGCCTGCCCAATGAGAATGGGCTACTGCCATCTGCAGGAGGCCTCTCACATGAGGTTAGCAAAGACACACATACACATACACCCACATGAAGTTGCTGAGTTCTTTCAGAATATTGATCCAGTAAAATACAAGGTGACTAACCAATCTCACGAATCCCAGTCAGTGATCATGAAGAAGTTGGATAGATAAAGACACCAATATAGAAGAAAAGAAAAAGAATGTTTTTTTTAATGTTTTTATCACTCAGACAGGCTCTTTTGTCTTAAAAAAAACCACAAGCATTTTTTTTAAACAAGTAAGCACAAGTTGTTGTTTCATGTACATAAGCTGTGCCGAGACGCTGAGTAATGACATGTTTAAAGCAACGACACAGGAGTACAAGGAGCGCTGAGTGTTTGTCAGCTGTTTCTACATAATTCATTCAATCACATAAAGTCAGCCTCTGTCACACCTGCTGTGGATGTCTGACTCATGATTCCCAGTGTCAAGACAGCTCAGGGCAAAACACTAGCTCAGGTTTAATTAGACTGCATTGGTTGAGATTAATGTATATTTACTTTTTGCTGACACGTTTGGTCACTGCAGCAAAAAATATTAAGAGAATAACAGAGACAAGCTGTTCTGTGGCAGAGCAGAGATGTATAATGGGATAGATCACCAACACTGGTCTTAATGTTACATTTGGTTTATATTTATTGTCATAAAAAGAACAGTTCTAATAATTGAGGTAGAAAAGTGTTTTGTTAAGAATACAATTCATTTCAGCTTTGAATCTAAGTTTGTTATTTTTGTATGGTAATGGTGTTTGATATTTCCAGGCCCAGAAACTGCTGCTCAGAGATGGCACTCTAGCTAACTTCACCATCCAGAGTCCGTCCACTCTGCCCACTATCACACTGGGACTGCCAGCCAACGCAAGGGTAAATACTGAAATCATAATGACTCATTTATGCTTTAATAATGATGTCATAGATACTTATGTCGTCAAACAAGTGCTGGACAAAATTACTTAAGGATACATTTGCTAAGATGCAGTGACTGTATGTTTGTATGTAAACGTGAACTTGAAAAAGCTCACCTAACATCCCGTGACTTGAAAATCTCAATGAGATCAATTGTGAGAATGAATGAAATCTACACTCAGTTATATCGTGTTTAAAACGGGAAGTGCATCAAATAAAGGAAGCATGGTGCTCTTAAAGTGCTATTTCACTATGACACTGAGACTTATGAGTAACTAAACAGTTTGTGTGATCACGTCACCTTGGCAAAACTGGTCGATTTCTGTCAACGTACTGGTAAATATTCTACATATTCTGTGTTGTAAATTAAGCTGTGGTAAAACTTCAGATAGAAGGTTGTCTGTAGCTGTAAAGTTGTTTAACTGTCTGCGTGCAGGCCGAAGGAGAGCTGTCCTCGCTGAAAGTTGGCCGGGTGCCTGTGGTCACAGCCGGAGGCTCGTCGGTCTTCCTCCCCCTGAGCAGAGAGGATCAGGCTGGGCAGCTGAATCCTCACCTGCCTGTCATCATCCTGGAGCCCTCTGGACTGGTACACACTCCACTACTCACTGGTGAGGCACACACACACACACACTGACACTTCTACTGCAGAGATGTACATGCATATACACACTTGCAGCCAAAAGCTCATCACTGTTTTCTGCAATTTATTTATATCTCAGACTAGGATTGTATGATGAAAAAAATACACACAACCAACCGGTTACTGAATAGCCACAGATGTAAACATATACATTCATCAACTTCAAGGAAGCAGTGATTTCACAAGGTCTCTTGATTTTATTGTCTGAAATGTTAGAGCACCACCTAGTGGTTACATTTAGAATAATATATTTTCTCCAGCATTGTACTAATTAGACTCCTTTAATCCACTTCCACCTGTGCTCTTCTTTTTCTTTCAGTTCAGTGGCTGTAATACTTTAACAACACATTAGAAACATTTTATATGTGTTTATCTAATTAAAAGTAAACAATATTGTAAAAGAAATGTAGAAATTAAACACATTATTCAATCAGTTTATAAGGCAGCAGGAACAAGGTTCACACCGTTCTAGCTATGTGTTTGTGAGTAACTGTGTGTGTACACTCATCGAACTCAATATTTGTTGCTCTTCCTCTGAACAGTTCCAGGTCTAGACTCGGTCCCCCTACAGTTTGCCCCCCAGTTAGATCACCTGACTCCCGGAGGCGCTCAGACCCACAAACCCCTGAGCAGGACACGCTCAGAGCCCCTCCCCCAGAGCCAGCGGACCCTTCACACACATCTCCTCCAACAACAGCACAACACACAACTACTGGAGAGGCTCAAACAGCAAACCCACCTGGGCAAGGTATGGAGAAGTGAAGGCACACACTCATCTGTATTCATGAAAAAGAGACTAGGGAGACTTGATTTTACAGCTAGTATGTAGTCCATGTATGCCTGCATCCCAGTTCACACTTAATGTTAAGATGTTAAGATCTAATGTTTAGATGGAAGTAGTTATCAGTGCACCAGTGTGTGAAGTGAGAAATTGTGCGTTGATAGGCTGGAACGGTTAGTCATTGAGTAGTCCAAGTATGGCAGTGTCGTTTGAGTATTTGAAGTATTTGGTAATGGGTAAAGTTGTTGTTACAGTTTTTGGTGATGATGGTGAATGATGTTTTTTGTGCCTATTCTTAGGGCCTATGAACTCAGGGGATGATAAATGGATGGATTTTGAGACTGTGAACTTTCTTTATCATCTGGTGGTGTGTTGAAAGTGGAGCTAAAGTCAACAAAAACAATTGAAGTGAAGTTGCCTTGTGATATTAGATGTTGGTGGATGGAGTGGAGGAGACATGTCACAGCATCCTCTACCACTCATCTGACCCTGAATGCAGTCTGGTAGGGGTCCAGTTGTGGACTGATGGCTGGCAGAATAGTGTTGAGAATCCTTTTTTACAGGAATTTTGTAATTATTGGAGTGAAGGTGACAGTGCTTGGGCTCTGATGGTTGGGGTTTTTGCGGGAGCTGGTAGGGCGGTGTATGTTTTCCAGAGAGTCGGTGTTGATGGTGTCCTATAGGATTCCCAGAAGATAAAAAGGAGGATGGGAGAGCCCTCCGTGGCACAAAGTTTGAGCACTCTAGCTGGCACGCCATCTGGTCCTGCTGCCTTGCCAGGTTTGCACCTGCCCAGCAGCTGTTCGTAGCAGAGTGGTTATGGATGTCAGACCTTGTGAGGAAAGTGAGGTCTATCATTGTGGAATGGTCTTGTCTTTATTCACAACCAGCTAGACTTTAACTTTATGAAAAGTTAGTTTTATGTATTTAATTGCCAATACTTGAGTTGGGCCTTGACCTAATGTAATTTATAATCCGTCTATCGATTGCTTTAAAGGCCTGGCGCTGAGATGCCTTCTGTTTTTCTCAGTGGCTCTGCTAGATATGGGAGGTGATCCAGGGTTTGGAGTTTAGATATTCTCTGAATGTATTTTGTGGGCTTGTGGTGGTAATGCAGATCTTGGTCTAGTCAGTGATAGCTGAAAATCTGTTATTAAGTTTGCCTCTTGGTCATTTGAATTCATAAATACATTTTCTGACGCTGTAATTACTGGAATGTTGGCCTATGCCACGTTTGCATCAGGTCATATTCAAAGCTGCATCCTGGAAAAACATGTTTTTATTTTGAAAGATGTAACAGCTCTGAAATCGCAAATATGGTTGCAAATTCACGTGCAAATTGACGTTGGTTCCAGTTGCTCATATCAAGTCTTTCAGAAGGTATGCTTCCTGCCATGTCAGGTGACTGTCAAGAGCTGATGGAAAACCCCAGTTGACTTCCCCAGCAGAATTTCTGTCGGCGTTCACAAATCATCTTGTTTGCTTGCATTTCTGAGACTGCTTTCCCAGGCCACTGTGCAAATCCTTTGTTTCATATTTGTTTGTGTATTTTTGCCAACTCAAATGTGTGCATGTGTACTTGCAGCTGATGTCTAAGTCCAGCGAGAAGCCCAGACTGCATCAGATCCCCTCCGAGGATATGGACTCAGAGGACGGTGGCGGGACGTCGCCCACAGAGCTCACCTATCAGAGCAGAGTGAGGGCAGAGTCACTAAGGGAGGCGGAGCCAACAGCATCCAAGAGCCAGGAAGACCAAATGAACCTGCAACATGCACTCATACTCAACCAGGTTGGAAAACATATCATACGTTTACACATGAGATACACATGAACACAGATAAAGCAGGTAGATAGATGGAATAAAACCACTCACCTGTTCTTCACTTAACAGTCCTGTAGATGGCGTCCTAACACTTTTACTTGTATGAATGGAGTTGGTGTTGCATGGTTTTGTGGTTCGACAATTACTTCAGCATATGATGACAGGGTGTATGTACTGTAGAATGAGCTATTACTCTATAAGATGAGTAATCATTGATCGGACAAACCGTATGAGTCAGGATTTAGACTTTGTTGGAAGATGTGACACCTTACAGCAACAAAAATACAGTTCAATCCATCATTGAAGAAACAAAGGCTTCAGTGGTGTTTTTAATGTTAGCTGTAGGAAATTAAATGATTAAATGGCCTTTGTAACGTGACTTTTAAGAAATAGATCAAAGTCAAAAATGACTTCCAGCTTCAAAGCAGTACACTTGATATTGACAGACCCAGACTGCTCTTGATGGTACAGGTCAGATCAGAGAGGCCAAATAAAACAGATTTTATTGACATTAAGCTGAAGGAAATACTGTGACTTCCAGCGCTTTATAACAGCCTAGAATACAAATCACTTGGTGAGCTTCAGTGGGATGTACAGCTGCATACCATATGTGTGACAAAAGAACTGGATATTATGAGCACAGATATTCTCCTTGGTTTAGACTTTCTACTTTTTACCATTTCTGTTCTACACTTTCCTCTCAAGCACTACGTGCTGATGATATTCCCTTTGAATTATATCTATGAATTGACTGTGTTTCATCTTTATTATCCCCACTTCCTCTATAGTCATTGCTATGGGAGCAGCAGAAACAGCTGCAGCAGCTGCATCGACAGATGGAGACCCTGGCAGTACCCATGTTGCGTGGCAGCGGCGGGGTTGGTAGCGGGTTGGGTGTCCATCGCCCCCTGTCGCGTACACAGTCATCCCCGGCCTCCACCTCTCTCACTCTGCCTGAGAAACCCCTGAGCCTGGCCACACAGGACACAAGCAGCAAACCACGCTTCACCACTGGTGAGTTAGACATGCTTATACAATATTGTAAGAGGTGTGTATGATCATTTTCTTAATGATATTTAAAAGACAGTGTGCTGATGTTTACAAAATAACAGCAACATCCTGGTTCGAATCAGACCTTCATTTGCATTCTCGTTGCTCACTCTCCCTAATGTCCGGTCATGTATCCACTATAGTTGTCTGATAAATAAGCATTAAATGCCACCAGTAATGAAAATAAGAATATATAGCCAACCTAAATTGATATTCCGTACACTTTATGACATCATGCTTTTAACAGCAATGGTAAATATCACAGTTCTAATTTAAGGAAAATCTTAAATGTCCCCAGAGGGTCCAAATCCTGAATAAACCAACATGAAGAAGAAGTGTAAATAAAAAATATGTTAATGTCTAATGTGGAAACTAAGATAATGTTACATAAAAACTTAATGTTTCTGATTGTATTGGAAAGTAATAAAAAAAATAAAAGTGACAATGAACTGTTGGAAATTAAAGTGAAGATCCGCCAAATGCCCCAAAACATGTGAAATTGTGTATATAATTGTCAAACAAAAATCATCATCCAGATGCAACCCGACTAAATATTGAGAAAACTGAGAAAACATCACTGTTAGTAATACTCTTCTGGCTTGTAGTGTCAATGAACTGTATAATGTGCAAAATGATTAGATCACATTTTTTCTTGTGTGTGTATGCAGGCCTGGTGTATGATTCTCAGATGCTGAAACACCAGTGTACATGTGGAGACAACAGCAGTCACCCAGAGCATGCTGGGAGGATACAGAGCATCTGGTCCAGACTACAGGAGAGAGGCCTGAGGGGACAGTGTGAGGTACGACAGGAGACTCATACACACAAGCACTGATTAGGCTAGTCTGGTATCAGTAAGGCTGTTGTGAACCTGCCGAGACACTGATTTTGTCTTCTTGTTGTTGTGTATGCTCACCAAGTGGAATTTAAAATCATCCATTTCATCCTGATCTCACTTAAAAAAGATTTGTCTTTCTGAAATTAGAAAGTTGAGAAGTTTACAGGTAGAGTTTCTTTCTCTCCTCATAACATATTCTGCATTATCCATGTGCATATGATTCCTTTTGTAATGTCACATTCTGAGGGCTAGAAACTGGAGGTGTATTGTTTTTCCAACAGGATCAAGTATTGGAGGTGAGGTATTCAAATGAAAATGTTCTGTTCACACAGAGTATTCGAGGTCGTAAAGCCACTCTGGAGGAACTGCAGTCAGTCCACACAGAGCGTCATGTGTTGCTCTACGGCACCAACCCACTCAACAGACTGAAACTGGATAACCGCAAACTGGCCGGTAAGCTACTCCTCAAACTGATGGATTTAATAATTCTGAGCCCAACCATGTCATTTTCAACTGATTTAATAATGTACATGAAAGACCTTCCTTTGGAGAGTAAATGTGATCAGGAACATAAATACCGAACAGTGTTCCAGATGTCCAGTCCTTCTCAATAACACAACTAAAGCTATATCATAAAATGTTGTTTTACAACTCTGACAAAAATTGTGTACATATTTCTGTCCTTGAAATACGTTAATTAAGTTGAAAAGAAATTACAAACATGTGAAGGTGGTGCATAACGTCATGAAAAATTGTTTTCTCACACCATGAATACTCTTGATACAATAGATTATGCCAAGTCAGCATATGGCTTTTCTTTTCATTAGCCGTCTTGGCATAACAGAGTCATGTTGAAAGGAATAAGACATTAAAATGTAATTGAATAAATGTATAAATTTACAGAATTGATGAAAATGTTTCTGTTTTCTCAGGAATCCTCTCTCAAAGGATGTTTGTGATGTTACCATGTGGGGGTGTAGGGGTAAGAGAAAACACACACACACACGCACAAACTCTATTTTTGATCATACTGTAATCTTCCAAAGCTCATAATGATAGTTATACAATACAACACAATCAGTGCGTTGATGAAAGACTATATCGTTTCAAAGAAAAGCAACAAAGTCAAGCGAGAGAAAATTACAACAAAGACAGGATATTAAAGAGGAAAAGAGAGTTGGCTCGGCCCAACGTTAGCGTTTGCCTGACAGTCTGTGTCGGACCATGACAACTCAGACTAATGAGAACAACATGTCCATGACCAGGGATAAAAGAAATGCCTCAGATTTCATTGTCCGAGCCAGATGGACAGTAATGCCAGTTTGTGAACAAACAAAGGGAAGAAAAAAACAGAATGGAAAGGAAAATTACCGACAGTATGCATCTGGCCTTGAAATGGGAGAGTCCGACTGACATTTTGACTGTTGAGTCACAGCTGAAGATGTGGACATCCCTGCTCTAGATAAAGTCTTCAGTTTCCTTTAAATGTCCCAGCAGGATTTTAGACATAGTTAGGCTTCATACAGCAGATATTAGAAATATTTCCATGCTGCTTTTCTATTTGTTCGTTCTGTCATTCAGTGTCCTCCATCATTTGTCTGTAGGTCGATAATGACACAACCTGGAATGAGTCGCACACGTCTACGGCATCACGCATGGCAGCAGGCAGCGTTGTAGAGCTGGCCTGCAGAGTGGCCAAAGGAGAGCTAAAGGTGAGTGTGAAAGCGCCAGAAGTAAGAGACACGAAGGGACACAAGGAGAACCGCAATATCAGAAACGCATGGATGAAGTGGAGGAAGGCGATGCCACAGTGCATTAAAAATGCAATCTGTTCGAGTATAGCTGTATTGTTATTACTGTCCTGATGGAAACAAAGAAAAATAGGAACCTCCTCCTTGCAAAACCTGTATTGACTAAATGCAGATTTATCATCTCAGAAGATAGGAGTAGCAGTGCTTTTTAACTGGGACATGAAATTTACATTTGCAACGTTATACCCATGCACACAGAGTCACTGCTTTTCAGGCACTGGGTCATGGGCCAAAAACAGCTTTGGGAACTCTTGTTATTCTGAAGTAATTCTGGAGTCTGTGTCCATTGCCAGCCATGTTTTGTTCCTGTTTGTCAACTAAAAGGTCAGAAAGACACATCAAATTGGAAATGCATCCAGCGAAGAAACCTCACCCTGCCTTTAGGAACTACTAACCCACTTCAAAGATGAATGGTTTTCGGAAAAGACTTTTCCTGTGGCCACATCATTGCAAAATTCTCTTCTTTTTCCTCTTCGCAATGATTAAAAGTCTGGCATAAACATTAAATTGTTCTTTTTTTTCTTCTAAATGGTCAAATGTAAAAATACAATTGGCAGGAAGTATTTATAGCTGACAGCTTCATTCCAGTTTTACCCAAAACAAAACAAAAAGGATCATGTGAAGCAAGGCAGGCAGGCAGAGAATGAAAAACAACACCACCCTAAGGCTCAGTCTATACTGAGCAGCGATCGTACACAACCACAACACTACAGTACATCCACAGTACAACCGCCGCACTGTTGTTTTTAAGCTATACATGTCATAGGGAATGTATACAAGACAGGATAATAAGCATCTTGAATGGCTTCCATTGTCTTTACATTGTAAGAACTGTAAGCATTTGATGTTGTGTATCCATGAAATGTCTAACTTGGATAGTAAAGATGAAGTTGACTCTAACTCACTTCACTTTCTTTGAAATGGTACTGAAAAGTTCTTAAATTCACATTCACTAAAATAATGTGGCTGGATGATTTTTACTGGGTTAATTCAAAATAATTTCATAAACTACATGAATGGCAGTTATGAAATTGAAGAATGTAACAAGAAGGAAAATGTAACCCACTGTAATCAAACCAGGAAACATTTCTAGTTGTCTAGTGTTTATCTTTGTGTCTCAGACCAGTCAATCAGTTTCTAAATTACAGGTTTTGGATTTTGTGCCTAAGAAAGATTTAATTTCATTTCTCGATGATGTCAAAACTTTATATGATTATAAAAGCCTTTAATATTTAAAGATTGTAGTTTCTACATTTGAAGTTTCTCATCAAGTGAAACACTGATTAATTAAATCTTCTTCACAGAACGGCTTCGCTGTAGTCAGACCGCCGGGGCATCACGCAGACCCCTCCAATCCAATGTAAGTGTGTGCGTGTGTGTGTGTGTGTGTGTGTGTGTGTGTGTGTGTGTGTGTGTGTGTGTGTGTGAGAGAGAGATTACATACTCAGCCTGACCATTGTGAATTTCCCTGTCCTTGCTGCACTGTCAGCAGCTTCTCAGCAGAGGATATTTATGACATGATATGCAGAAAACAGAGGGACAAAATAAGGGAGATTAATCATTTTTTGTGTTTTTGGTGTGTATGTTGTTTTTGGACTACCAATCTTCTTCTTATTTATAAGAACAGACGGGTGCAACATGAAAACAAACATTGTTTTTTAAATATACACCAACAGACACTACATACAGCCTAAAGTCAGGGACACAGAGCCTTTCTAACATTTCCAAAACTGTCCATCACTCATTATACAGCTGAGTCAAAGAAATAAGAGCTTAAAGAGACATATTCATTTTTTCTTTCCTTAAAAGTGTTGTTTCAATTTTTTTTCCTTTTGTCTGTGTCTGATAGGGGTTTCTGTTACTTCAATTCTGTGGCCATTGCCGCCAAGCAGCTCCAACACAAGCTCAGTGTCAGCAAGGTCCTCATCGTTGACTGGGTAAGACAGCTTGTTAGCTCTGGCCTCATGCCGGTGTTTTCACTGTTGTTGTTCATATTGATGAAAACTCACTCACTGTAATAATCCCCTAATAGTCTTTGTCGAGATAAAGCATGTCTGTGATACTCGATAGTGAATTTATGTCCTGTAGCATTACTTTCTATTAGATTAAAATGTCTCCCCTCATCCTGACTCTAGGATGTCCACCATGGCAACGGCACCCAGGAAGTGTTTTACAGCGACCCTAGCATCCTCTATATCTCTCTTCATCGCTATGACGATGGAAACTTCTTCCCTGGCAGTGGGTCTCCAGCTGAGGTGGGTGATGTCCCCGGCACGTTGAAGCCCATGAATGATTAGAGCCTGACAACTAAACGACATATTTTTGATTGAATCATGGGACCGCATGAATTAAATGCAACATGTTTTTTTGGCTTAGGTTGGTTCTGGAGCAGGTGAGGGCTTCAATGTGAATGTGGCCTGGACAGGAGGACTGGACCCACCCATGGGAGATGCTGAGTACCTCGCTGCATTCAGGTACAAGCAATTACTGCTCTCTTTTAACACTGCAAATCCAGAGAGTGTGTCATGTTAGGGGAAAAGCCGACTTGTGTTCCAAGTGTTTGGAACTGCACTGCAGGGGTGAACACCACGCCGTGTTGCTACAAAATCTCATCTGTTCGGTTTGGTTCGGATGTGGTGACTCCAAACGATAGAGAATATGATTTAAATCAATTAAATCAATGGTAGACAGTGTATTGTGTGTCTTTATATAAAATATTGGCATATTATTTTATGGCCATATTGCCCAGTCATATGTTGAAGTACATGCATTCACTATGGTTCTCCACGTTCTTTCCCATTGGATTTGTCACTCATCTGTATGTTTGTGGTTGTCAATTGACAGAATTGTATAGACACAATGTACAGATTACAGTATACTACCAGTTCTCAGGTGAGACTACCAAAAATAAGTTTAAAAAGCTTTTCTTGTGTGTTGAATCTAATTTTGTAAAGTTGGTGCAGGGCATTCATGGAAACATGGAAATTTTCTGGGTTGTGTCTCTGATAGACAACAAAACATTTAAAATGGCTGACTCATGCTTTTTTCACTTGATTTTCGTCTTAAATGACAGCCTGCAAGTTATTTATAAGGACACGGCAGCTCTTTTTCATTAAGTTCCAGGATCAGAGACAGTGAACAAAAATAGATGTTTTCTTCCTGTTTCAGCGTGCTCTGAACATTAGCCCAATACATATTGAAAGCAGATAGTTTATCTGTCTTTAATTCATGTCTTGGATGTGAAATCTAGTAGATTAGACAACATTCAGTCCCAATAGTTTTGCCACCAGCTGTGTTCCAGTTTTAATTGATCAGGATAAGGGTATTCACTGGAGCTTTAATCAGACAATTTCCCTCATTTCCTTTACACTGAGCCACAACAAACACACTTAAGCGGAGCCTCTGATCAGCTTAACATTGCCTCTGACGTACTTCTTGCGTAATTAATAATCCTTGTCATTTGGAGAGCATGTGTGTGGCACACCCTTTTTCCAATAACTTCAGATGCTTTACAGTAAATGGTCTCAAGGTCTTGTGTTTGACAGATCGCAGACTGTTACTTCCTGCTTGTGGGTTGGATAATTGTGATCAGTGGGTGTTTGGCACCAATAAAGTTTCAGTAGTGTGGGCTTTTTGGTTGTCTAGTGCATCTAACCCCAAGTTAACTGGGGCAACCACATGGTTACTGGAAAAGGGGCACAGTAGCAAAGACACAGACTTTGATTCATGCATATGTTTAGATACAGTACTTGAGCACAAACACACAAGTTCAAACACTCAACATAAAACGATCTTCACTATTGATCCGCCCCAGTGTTTTTTAGCGCCTGTCATTATTGTGTACCTCCAACAAAACAAAAGGATCCATTACAATCAATATGAGATTTATTCAAACATTTCTGGACTTTAAGATAACAAGAGGCAGAAACCCTGATGCTAAGGGTGCCTGATGCCTGTCCTGCCATTTTAAGCATTTTTGAGCAAAACACTGATTCCCTGCAAGCACTTAGTAGCGTGACCCTGACCTCTGACCTTCCTGTAGAGCACAGCAGCAGAAAGACAGGTTTACCGATGGGAATGACTCAGAGCAAGGGGGGTTGTGCACCCAGTGTTTTTGAAGAGGAACAGTCCATTTCCATGGGAGTGGCATGTCAGAATTTGCCTGTACTCAAAATTTACTTACAAGCTGAGCAACAGCGGTCAGATTAGATTACATCTCTCAGGGGATAGTCAGTGCATTTGGTTTTAAAGAGAAAAAAGTGTAATATTCATCTGGCTGATGGTGACAAATTCCTAAGCGGACAGTTTTACTGGATTTAGTCTGAAATCAATTATTGTCTCAGGTGTCTCACAGTCTGAGGAAAATAATGTAATGTAGCTTTGAATTGTATACCATTTGATGTTTGTAGATCCATCTGCTCATAATTTAGATTTAAATGTGTCCCTCCCTGTTTGTTCACTAACATCCGAGCTGGACAGAGTGGTGAGTGCAGAGGACGAGGTAATGCTGGCTTCAGTGTCTTGTTTTTATGGTGAGGGACCTCCCTAAAGTTTTTTGACGTTTCTGTGTTCTCTATGTAGAGTACATCAAAGAGAGATGTTCGTACCTTCCAGAGCTCGATATCATGATAAAATACGGAAACATTTTTTTTTGTTTGTTTTCAAATTTCAAACTGAAAATGTTTTGACAAGTATTTAACGACAAAATTGAATTGAACCAGTCTCCAAAGTCATCAGATCCAGGGACAGCTGAGAGGGATGTGCCTCCTCAACTTCAATGGGAACGACAAAACTGAGTCAAAGTATCATTTTTATTACATAATGCCAATCGTATGGCTCAGTTTTCAGATCTGGACCTAATAGAAGTTCTAAGTAATCCTCTGTTTGTTTCAATCTGCCTGGAGCCCCAGATGGTGAAAGTTCACCACATCAAGACTTTTCACATCATTGTCTGCTCAGTTATAGAAAATAATAATGATTGTAAGATGTGATGTGATCCCAGGTTCCAGATGAAATCTAAGCTGTATGTTATAGAGACTCAGATTTTTACTAATGCGATCAAATAGAAAAACAGAATCTGTGCCATTTATACGTTCAAGACAAAAGGAAGCATTTAGGTCATTTGTTGCCATCGTTAGATGTATGACAGGAAATGTGGTTCAACAGACATCAGTTAGTTGATTTGTTGTCATTTACTAGAACTATGTTGATAATCGATAAATCATTTTGAGTCATTTTTTTATGAAAAAAGTCAAAAGTCTCTGATTCCAGCTTCTTGGATGTGAGTATTTTCTGGTTTCTTTACTCCTCTTTGACAGATAACTGAATACATTGAGATTGTGGACAAAAAGAGACATTTGAGGAAGTGTTTTTTGCCTTTGGGAAACACTGATCAACATTTTACAGATCAAACAACTAGTCAGTCAGTCAAGAAATTAATCAGGAAATTAATCAACGAAGAAAATAATCATTAGTTGCAGCCGCTTTATCTGTAAAGCGCGAAATAACATGCAATGTCTCAATGTCCTAGGGACCCAAAACATCAGCAGTCGTCAACCTACTCTAATTTGACAGTTGATAATTTTAAATAAATATATCTTTCTTTTAAATCATATCGTTTTAATGCATGTTGTTGTCCAGAGCATACACTCAGAAAAATAAAGGTGCTAACTGGAACCAGAAATGGTTCTTTGGAGTGATGCCATAGAAGAACATTTTAGCAAGAGGTTCTTTGTAGAACCATCATGGTTCTTTAAAGAACCCCCAAAGATGCCTCAAAGAACTATCAATGGTTACTTCAAAGAACCATCGATGGTGCTTTGAGAACTGAAGCAAAAATAGGTTTCTTTAAGGAACCATTTTCAAGAAAGTTGCTGCTATAGCAGCAGCAAATGTACAGAATATGTATATAAGTGCCCTGCATTTACTGAGAATAAAAAGCTATTCATATTTTGTGCTGTTATGAAAATAATGACTAATAATCATTGTGATTTGGCCCGTGGGTCCACATGATCTGTTTTCAAGCTTTAATGGAGAGGCACTCTGCCTTAACAGCTCAAAAACAGCATTGTTCCTTTCATGCAGTCGAAATCTAAAAGGCCCCTCACCTCCCACCCACCACTTCCACACCATGCATCCGCTTTGTAATTAATAAAGTTTGCAAATGTTGAACGGTCCGTGGAAAAAAAAAACATGCAATGAAGTGTATAAGCCATTTAATGGCATACATTTTATGGGTTAAAGTTTGCGAGTGCTTCAACTTCAGAGGGGAGCTTTGTTGCATTTGCACCTTATCCTTCACCCTCAGCCGTCTTTTTTTCCATCACCTCGACCCTCACCAGCACCACCACCACCACCGCCCCCCTACACACACACACACAAACACATTCTCCCTCTGCCTCTCCTCCTTTGATTGATCTTTAATAAGGAGGCCCCTCCTCTCCTCCGCCCTCCCTCCTTCCCTCCATCTTTCCATTAGTTTGTCTGTAGTTTCTCTCTGGGGGGAGCCTGGCAGCTTTAATGGGTCTACAGGGGAGGTGGGGCTGGGTTTTGCGGTTAGGTGTGTGTGTATGCGTGGGGAGGAGTGAGGAGTGTGTGCACGCTCTGCTTCATATCCACAAGACTATGATAAAGTTTTGTTTCAAGGATTTGAATTATTTAATGAGTAAAAATTCCCCACCAACAGGAGTATTTTTTATTTATCATGCATCTGTAAACGTGTGTGTGTTGTATTTGTGTGTGTGTTGTGCCTTTGCGTGTATGTGCTCATACTGGAATGCGTTTTATGTGTTTTATCTCTGTGTGTCCTCATTTTTGTCCATGAGCTCATGTTGTCCATCTGCATGCAGTCATGACAGCAGTATGTGTTTGGATATGAGCGTGTGTGCTCGAATATGTGTGTGCGTGTGTATGTGTGTGTGTATATGAACGGGAGGGAGGGAGGTCTCAAAGTCCCCAGGCAGAATAATGAAGGTAAATGGATCCCAGATGGACTGTTTTTCCTCTTTTCTCTGTGTTGTCAATGACGTGAGGAGAGTGACAAGCCTCTAATGGGAAACAGACTCACACACTCAGGCTTTGAACTCCGCCGACATCATCGAGCCGCAGCGTTGAGCCTCCGTCCGCCTTGGGACAGCACCGCTCTCTTCCTGACAACAATAGCATTAAGGAAATCTTCGTCTGTTTGAAGTCCGCGCCTAACACGGAGCAGCTATAAGAGCTGACAAAACAATATGACTTTGTCGAGCAGACTCGTCTTACTGGAGGCTGTGCAGCTTCTCCAGCAGAGAAACAATAGTCCTTTGTCAGCTCTGTTGGAGCTGTGAGTCTGGGATCAGCAAACCTTGGTTTTACTCGTCGCGTTAACAGCTTCTTTAGATTCGATCATAAATATGTGTCATCACACGTCTTCATGAGCAAAGTGATGAAATAAATCCAAGTTAAAGTCCATCCATCAGCAACGTTAAATAAACTGAGATGTGGGCAGCAACTGGTTGTGAATGTATAATATGATTGTTTGGTCAGTGTGCTGCTTTTAAAGTGTACTTTCCTCTTTCCTCTTACTTTCTATCTTGTTCAACACAAATGCAACATGTCAGCAGCGATTTAACCTTGCTGTTTTAACACCAAGTGATGTCAGTACAGCAATATTCACTTTTTTTCATTAGTAAGTGTTGCTTTTTGACAGTTGCTGCAAGTTGACAAGCACTGACCGCAGACTTTCCTTTTTTTATAGCTTTCAAATAGTTGGTCAAAACTATGTAAGCGGTAGAGCAGTGTTGATTTTTAGAGTCTGGAGTCCAGATTTCATAAGTAGTGATGGAGACTTGTATAGGAACTCTCTCTTCCTTTGACTAAATGACCAGTTTCCTCTCCTTCTGTTCTCCGAGTTGAAGCATATAATTAAGGCTCAAATGTGCACATATCAGAAAAAAAAACTACAACACGCATCATTTAAAATGTTGGATCTTGTTTGTCTCTGCAGCAGTGTGTGTGTGTCTGACCTCTTTGGTGTGTTGTTTTAAAACAATGTGTGCGTGTTACAGCCAGGAGATCACACAAACCTGCAGCAGAACAAACGCAGCAGGCTTTTCATTGGAATTATTGGTTTAATGAAAAAAAAAAGCTAAAAATGACACACGGGTGTTTTCCTTTAACCAGTGTTGTGTAATATATGACTTGTGTCAACCTCTGTTGGCAACCAGAAGGAACTGCAGCAGCACAGTGCAGTGACAGCGGCCTGTGTGATTGTGTGTCGGCAGGTCTGTGGTGATGCCCATCGCCCAGGAGTTCTCTCCGGACGTCGTCCTGGTGTCGGCCGGGTTTGATGCCGCCGAGGGAAACCCCGCTCCTCTGGGAGGGTACAAGGTCTCCGCCAAATGTAAGCACAGTGCTCCACCACAGTCTCCGCCTCTCTTCACCTCATAGGCTTGTTTTTAGCAAGGGCTACCAGTAAGAACGGTATGGTCCTGTGGGTATTTAGAGATATTAATAGATTATTACAGCTCATGTCAAGCTTGAACCGAAGAGCAGCAGTCGTGCCTTCTGCTGTAGATCCCTGCATCACTGATGTAACCATAATTATAGTAATGAGTAGTCGGTATGCTTCTGTGGGAGGCGCCGCACGGTAAAAATATACGTTTGTTTTCATAGAATATTGGAAATTCTAGTATAACTCGTTTGGTAAGTCTTACAGGAAGAGGTCTCATGATTGCTAAGCTTTAATGTCATTGTTCACACAACATGTTGTTAACGTGTGTGTGTGTGTGTGTGCACCACAGGTTTCAGCTTCCTGACCCGCCAGCTCATGTCTCTAGCGGGAGGCCGTGTGGTTTTGGCCCTTGAAGGAGGTCACGACCTCACAGCTATCTGCGATGCTTCTGAAGCCTGCGTCAGCGCGCTCCTGGGCATACAGGTAAGGCATGCTGGGTAATGGAGTTTTTGTACACGTTTGTTTTACAGGCTCATCTGTTTTATTTAATCGATGAGGGGAGGTATATGTATTCAGTGCTGAAATGTTTTCCAGGATTTGTGGAATTTGAATTTGTGGAAAGGTCATGACAGAAAATATCAGCAAAATTTAGAGATGTAATTTGTTATTTTGTCCTTTTTATTTTCTCAGTTAAGTGTTAAGTGTAATACGACCTACTGTAGAAAGTATGCATTTTTACATTCACATACGTGGACTCAGGAAGTATCTATCCTTGTTTTTAACTGGACAGTAATTGAAGTATTTTTATTGTTTTGCTGTGGATATAATATTGATCGTGAACAATATAATGCTCAGTGTCTTCTATTATATCTCTTTGGTCACTTCTTAACTAAATATGTAGCCACTGAAAAGATGCCAGAATAACAGTAAGTTGATTGCTTCATGGTTGTGTCTCTGTTCTGTAGGACCCACTGTCAGAAGAAGTCCTGCTCCAGAAGCCCAACGCTAACGCAGTCCGCTCCCTGCAGACCGTCATACAGTTACAAAGTGAGCAGCGCACATTTTTGTATTTATTTCTGTATGTAATCCTGCTGAAATCCAAACGGCAGACATGTCAGCGTGGCGTTGCCAGATTGGTTACAGTAACCTGTGTGTCTGTGGGGGCTGCAGGTCAGTACTGGCAGAGTCTGAAGGCCTACAGCGGATCAGTGGGTCTGTCCTACCTGGCTGCTCAGAGACGAGACTGCGAGGAAACAGATGCTGTCAATGCTTTGGCCTCACTCTCTGTGGGAGTTCTATCCAACAAGAGGTACACACACACACATTTTCACGCCTGATGTTGACACTTACCCTCCCGGCCCTCCGCTCACATCTGTTTCTCACCCTCTCCTCCAGCATCCCTGATGAGCCGATGGAGCATGACAGTGACTCCATGTAGAAGAATCTGACCAATCACCTCACAGAACTCACTATCAGGATTTGGGCTGCACCCGAAGCCTCAGATCTCCTGCGCTGTCACATGACCAATGAAGGGGGATGTGTTTGTAACGCCACTGAGCCCCGCCCATCTGCCTTAGTCACACACATGCACATCCGCCGACACACCGTGCTGAACCTCCTCAGACCTGCCGCGTGAGCACCTCAATGCTGGCCACCACTCAGCTGAAGCCAGCAGCACTACCTGCAACTGAGAAACCTTCTGAAACCTCACCAAAGAGCAATACCAGAAGACTTGTAATCGACTTTTCACTGTCTGCTGACTGACAGTGGATTTTGTGTGTGTTGTTGGAGGTCCAGCACCGCAGCGCTGTGACCACAAACCTTAAAAGAACAGACAGAATCCAGAGTCTAGCTCTGATTCTTCTCGAAGCACTATGTACCAGCAGCTGTTTTGTTGCCTTAACTTTGCCTTAATGTAAGGACCAACATCAGGGTTCAGATGGAGACTTTGGATTATGAATTCCTTTCTCTTCTGCCACTTTGAAGCAAAAGTAGACCAAACGGGACGCAAACGGCAGAATGAACCGATGACGTCAGGTGAAAGCATATTCATGCACACAGCTGATGGATAAAATGCAAAAATTTCAACAAGAGGAAGTGGCCACAACACAGAGAGGAAGAACATGGAGAGTGTCTGTTTTAACGATGTCATTACACACAGTTTAACCACTAAAGAAGACAACAAAGAACTGGAGTGAGAAAGAGAAAATGAAGACACAAAATGGACAACTGTGGTTTTGTAGAAACAAAGAAGAGGCGAATGTCCTTGTTGTTTTATTGCACTGTTCATTCCATAATGTGAACCATAAGAAATTCCAAAGCTCTGGGAAAAAAAAAATCCAACTCCTCTCTGTAGGTTATTTAATAGTTTTTTGATGATCCGGATGGTGTTTCTTATCCGTTTCCCACTCTTCTTCTGAGATGTCTTATGAAGTCTCTGGCTCACTATAAGGACACGTATCGGCCGCAATATCGACGAGTCAGATTTCCGATGAAGTTAATCTGCAAAGTAGGCAAGAATTTAAGAGCAGGATCTTTTTTCACTGCTGTTCAGTGTCTTAAATGCACACACACGTACACATACACATACCTACACACACATGTACAAAGCAACGATGAACTTTTGATGTACCACTAGTATTGAATACTGTATCATATTGTTTATATTAGAGACTAAAGGAGCGTCCATTCCACCGTGGCACCACTGAGGACCATCGTATTGTTCTTATAGTAGCAATAATGTTAATGCACTTAATGGACATCACCCAAAGAAAACTGCCTTAAATCAGCCTGCGCTAGGCAACTGTATGGAAGCCACACGAGGGACCAGCATGGATACTGCTCTGACAGCGACTCCACTTTGAGAAAACAGCGTTTGAACCTGCGGATTTAGGTTCACATCATATATGCAGACTTTTGTATGCTGTCGGTTTTGATGTACAGTGACCTGGCTTGGTTTGAATGCTGTTTGTAGGAGTCACAGGCTTTATCACAGTCTAATTAAGAAAAACTACGGTGTCGTCTTTTGTGAACTTGAGTGTTTTTCCACAGTAGAGTTCCACTCTTCTCGTCACGTTACAGTCAAACTAAACAGTGCCACGCCAAACTCGTCAGTCCATCATCCGAGCTGATGCTTGAAGTCTGGGTCACGTTGCTCGTTCATTTAAAGAATTTCCTGACTGCCCTGTTATACGAGCATGTAAGGGCTCCGCATTCCAGAGGGAAAAATAACAGGATCGTGTTTCTGAGTTTGGAGGTGTAGCAAAACACAGCTTGTTGATGTGCACGAGGTTTGATCTGTTTAGACTTTCGATGACCAATGCTAATGTTTTTTCAGAGTAAAGCTGCAGATAGTCAATCTAAATGTTTAAATTTGTGGCCAGACTTATTTTATTTAGGGTGTTAAAGCTACTTAAAAGCATCTAGACACTAAAACGGAGGCTAATGAAATTCAGATTTGACGAGTTAGCTGCTTCTTACATGGCTTTGTCTGAGAATCGTTGCTCGAGAGCTTTCCTTTGAGATTTTACATCCGTGATTGGATTCAAAGCAGCACAATCAGATTTTTCAGCTCGTCTGAGCAAGGATTTGATAAAGCGAGACTTGATTTGCAGCGTTTGTAAAAATCTAGATTAATACAATCTGCACAACGAGTTAATAACCGAAAGAAGTATTTTCAGTCCAGCATTCAGGTAGGAATTTAGTCGGACCCTGGGCATCGTCGGCCCAACAGAAGGCGTCTGAGCTTTGATCATTAACAAGAGGACAGTGGAAACCAAAAGTGAAGATTTCGCCATCGCACCGCTGTTGCCCTGCAGCTCCGTCCCAGCAGTAGTTATTAAATAGGTGTTCTATAATGGGTGCAACTGTCAAGTGTGTCATGGATTAAGTGTTGTTCATAGTGTTCTTAACAGCAAGTGACGGCATTTAAACTATGCTGTGTCTCCTATACACCGGGCGCAGCAGGTGCATGCCGTGTCTATGAAGTAAATGTCGTCTGAGCATACGTGTGAGTGTGAGAGGGAGAATGTTAGCGATTGCATGTGCTTTGTTAATGCATCTGTAAGTGTTAGAGTGTGTGTGTGTGTGTGTGTGTTGTTCGTCCGTCAGATACTGTAAATGACCTCTCCTGTATTATATTCCCAGTGGCTGTTTTTTTTTTTAGTCTTATGTAGAGGCCAGTACTGCCTCAACTCTTAATTCCCTTTATTACTGATGTCATTTGTACCTTCTTCTTAAAGAAAGACACTGTAAATAGAAACTCCAAGACCAAAATACACATGACACACACGTGCCTTGACGCATTCAGTAGTATGTGTATTGGTAACGCTTAACTAACTGGACTTACAGTAACTCTGTATCTATAAACATGACATTGAAATCTTTGTTTCATGCTATTCTTTATTATTTACCTACATGTGTTATCACATTTCCTACCATGTGTCTGTATAGAAAGATTGTCTATTTTGTACTGTTATTTTTGTCTTTTCCTCTTGATTAAAGAAATAATTTCCAAGTGAAAGACTCTTGCTGTCCAACCATCGTAATATAAAAGCTGTTGTTTGCAGATAACGTGCGCGTGTATAACAGTGACTGTTTGTTAGTCATTTAAGTCAATTAAGTAAGAAGGAAAGCTTAATAGAAAAAGAAGTGTTGTGTGCTTCTGGAAAGTTATGTTAACAGACGTCAAAATGATAGCAGCAACTATATGAACAAGCCATCTTCACTAAAAGTTACTAGGTGGGATTTACAGATATTTAACTGAGCTAACTATCAAGCTAGCATCTTTTGTAAAGTCAGTTGCATGCATGTCAATAATAATTAAAAATATATTAAGAGCTTAAACTTGAGATAAGATTATTCTTTACAGTACCACTGACAGCAGACCAGCCACCTAGAAATGTCTGAGTGCAGCTTGAGTAACAGCCGCCATCTCGGCAACAGCTAACTTGCTAGTTCTAGTTTTTAGACACTTTTAGGCAGCAGATTTTTAATAACGCCAGGCCAGCTACTGCAAACTATTAGGGAAACACATTAAGACATCAACCTAATATTGAGCTTGAACACCTGGTGACCCCAAACTGCAAATGAAAGTGTTTTGCTACAGTGTTGTTTTTAGCTAGCTAATGCTGTTTATGTCATGTTATTACTCTTCTGATTTAAAATCGTTGGTTATCGACAAAACACACTTAAAAGTAGCTTTTAACTTGCTGAGTTAGGACAGACTCAAAACAGAGTCAAACAAACACGGATGTCTGCCTCAGCCATCATTCAAAACCTTTATTAGTCATATTGTCAGTACACGTGGTTCTAATTAGGGCTGTCGCTAACGACTTATTTCCAAATGTCTAAATGGAGGTTTTAACTAGAAAATTAAGAAAACATTCAACATTTAACACAAATTAATTTAAAACATTAAGCATTGTCTTTAAAAGTATTGCATGTTACATCCAAGGTGCAGCTAACAACCAGTGTTGTTAACATCAGTAACGAATGGTTGTTTTTTTTCTGTTTGTTTTGTTTTAAATAAAGCATTATTTGAAGACATGCCATTTCAGTGCAAATGATGTCAATATGTATTTTAAATGTGTACATTGATAACATAATAATACATTGAACCGACTACTATTTTTGATGCTGATTAGCGAGGGTAGCAATGTTTTAATGACCAGTTATATAGTTACATATTATTATAGGACTGCCGTAATCAGTCGTTCATAAACTTCCCATCTTTTCTGTGATTGGTTGACGTAACAAGCGATGGCTTCGGGTGAGATCACTTGGACTTTTTTTTTTAACCTTTTTTACTTTATGTGAACACTTGATGAATGATGTGAAGACATACACATATTTACCATTTATTCTACATGACGTTAATGCAGCATTGATCCCACCTGTGTGGTCTGCTGGTTGATACCTGTTCATCCTCTTAGACCGGTCACCTGTGAAAAACTTGGATCCACAGAACAAGGAAACCTCTGCACTTCATCACCGAGCAGATGGCGTGTAAATCTGTCCAACTCATCCGAGATAAAAACTGACGCTAGACAGAGATTTGCTGGTCAAAAGGCAGAAATAAAGCTGGATTGCACTCAAAACAACATAGTATATACTGCAGACTATATTGATCAAAACTTTGAGCCACGCAACAGCACTTCAGCACAGCACCTTATTAAATAGCCTTCCCTATAAGACATCTACTCAACCTGATAGAAAAGTTGCAGTGACTTTAAGAACAGGGTTTGAGATTCTTTAACTGAAAACAAAGAGGCTATAACAGAGTTGTGGTTTGCTTGATTCCAGCCAATTTACACCTTCATCGCTCTCATTTGCTCAGCTCGCTGACATCAAGTCGTCCCTGTTGCAAATCCAACCCGAGCCGACCAGAGCGTGGTCACCAAAACTAGGAACGCCCCTTGATTGGGTGTTAGCGGAGCCTTTTTTCACAAGTTGCGCCAGTGTTTTGCGTTTTTTTTTTTAAATGAGCATTTAATGAAGCTCACATTATCTCTAACTATTTCTCAAAGCATGCTGTTTTGTTGTAGGGGAATGGGTGAACAGAGCACCGGTAAAGTCAGTGTAAAGCTACAGCTAAACATTACGCCACAAAAAACAAGGGGGCCATGCCAACCATGTTCCTTCATATGAGCTCTCATAATAGCTATGTGACTGTTTGTTGATTTATCTTTTTGCATTCTATTTCATCCTTCGACATCATGAAATACGACCAACACCGATCAATGTAGTCACGTCATTCTATTTTTCCCTGTTGCAGCGTCACTTAAACCTCGTGTGAAAGCTTAAATGATTGACCTCTCGCTAACGGTCAGGGTACACAACAGTTAACCTGCGGGCCACTGTAGCGCAGCCGAGAAAAAGATCAAGCTAAAACTTAGAATCCAGGTCCAAACAGGCTGTAAATATTCCCAGAGCCCTTAATTGCACATTAACGTGTTCTTTGCGGAGGAATTAACTGTTCCTGACTGACCAGGCGAAGGCACACAGACCTCATTAAAAACATCGGCCGAAAAAAAAGAAAAGACCGGGGGAAGGAGGAAGTCAAGGAAAACAAGAGAGACAGTTTAACAAGAGAGACAGGAGACACAGAGGGTGTGGTGCCAGTATAAATCTTTGCACCGTTCATCATCCGGTTTTACCAGAACAACAAGAATCTCGTGAACAGTTTGAGGACAGCTTTTATTTTTAAGAATGACGTGCTGTATGTTCCATACATCTAGCTCTCCGGGGCTTTCCCTGCTTGTGTTATTAATATCACAAGACGCTAATACTGTATCAGTGTCAGGTATTTTTCTTTTTTTTTTTTTCGTAAAGCACCACATACTGTATGTACTTCAAGTAAATGCTCCTCTCTGTCTGTAAACCGGTGTACAACAGACGAATACATTAATCACTGTCCGGGGTTGGAAGTCGTGCTTTAACTGCATGAAAAATAGTCGGGCGACGCAAATTGTGAACACAAATCCAACCTGTAGTGTCCGTTTCATCGTGGTAAATGACATATCGTTGTTGGTTGAGCTGGCTCAGAGAAAAGTCCGCTTTCCCCATGTCAGTCCGCATCGTGATGAATATTCCTATATGGTCCTCTTCTCCAGAGCTGAGGTACCCAAAAAGTTCCATTTGCATCAAAGTCCAATGGAAAAGCAGAAATGTAGCACGGAGCAGAGATGTGCAGGGAGTCACTTGGTTCAGCAGCTGGGAAGACAAAAAGGCAGGCGTGTTACTGTGGTATCCACTTGTATTCATTAAAGGGTATGTAGGGGCCTTATTGGACACATTTTAATGTATTCATCGTTGGATTTAGGAAAGATTTTTTTTTTTTTTACTCTTTGATTTTGTATTCGGGACAAACTGCTCCCAAACATGGGAATCAAGACACCATATTCACACGTCGGCCCTTTTTTCTCTGACATCATGGTCAGGTCAAGCTCAAATGTCGTAATGCCGTCTTCCAGGTTTCAAGTCGCGTAAACGTACAAAATCTGACATGTCGTTATCGCTTCACTGCTTCCTTATAGATCAGCAACTGAAAAGATAATGGATCGTGAAAATCCAGACAGCCATCGGGCTGTATTTCAATGTAAAATGACATATTTAATAGCCCACTAGGTTCTGTAAGACAAGAAATAACAGCTAGCTAACGTTAGCATTCAGCCACTTCCTAGCTAACGTTACCATTTAACAGTGTTACAGGATACGATAGAAAAGGCATGAATTAATTCTAATATAACCCAAAAAAACAATCAAACATTTATTTAAGCCTGGATGTGAAACACACTGGATGAAATGAAGAGGTAATGTTAGCTATGAACTGGTTGAAGGCTAACGTTAGCTTCTTGTTTGCCTGATGTCCCTCCAGATTTTCACTATGCATCATCTTTTCAACTCCTGATCAATCGGCAAGTGAAAAATTGATAAAAATTTGTTCCTACAGTTATGCGACTTGCAAACTAAAACGCAGCAGCAATACATTATCCATTACAATCCATTACGCCCTGACGGTGTTTGCCGAGGAAATTGGCCGCCGTGTGGACGTGGTCTACGGCGCCACGAGAGGAAGAAGGCAGTTATTTTGATGAATAATTTAAACACTGTAAGAAATTAAATAGAAATAAATGTACATGTTTGAACATTAATAGACCAATACAGATACAACTGCATTTGAGATGCATTGGCTGAGAGGTTAATAAATGCACTTTAGGTTATTGCTGATGCTAAATTAGCCAATTTCCACACCTCACCACTGTCTGATACCAATAAGCAGCTGTCATACTGTCTGAGTATTTAGACAAACGCTGTATGAATTGAATGTGCGCTCCAAAAAAATCATCTCCCTGATTCTTGGGGCCAGCCGCTCAAACTTCAAATACAAAACACACAGGGGCTGCTTTTTCTCTTCTGGCCCCGAACTGAATTCTTTTTAAATGTCAAATGTCTTCTAACATGTCAGCGAAGGTTAGCCTTGTGAGACCACACTGTGCTGACTGTGGGGCTCAGTAAAATACTTAATAAGTCTTCATGGTAGCTGGAAACATTAGCTACCTCCCTGGGACACACACTAATGATAGGTTGCTGGGCTTCATGCGTATTGGCAGCGAAGGGAGAAGCGGTTTGTCATGGATATGTATCGAATACAAATAGCCTGTCATCCTTCATCTCTTTTAAGAGTTTGGTTCTTTATGTGAAACAAAGCTAAACCTCGCAGGTGATGTTGGTTTGCGTTGCATTAGATCTCTTTTTATGCGAGAAAATAAACTGTAGAGGCAGGCGACACTTCACAATGACCTTCATTTATGAATCGTAAATCTGTGATCAGTTAAACTTTAGTTCACGGTTACTCCACTGTTAAACACTGTAATGCTTTATTAGCCATTTATTGAACAATTGTTTATTGTTAAGCTGCAACTGATGTTTCTAATACTTGTGACTAAATATTGTGCAATTCATCTATTGACATTATTTGGATGACTATTATGAAGTTGCAACTTAATAAATGAAAAAACAGATTTCATCGTTTATTAACAGTTAAATAACTATTAACTAATGTTTAATTAACTATAAATGTACAATTTATTAATGATTGTTATAATCAAGTGTTACTCAACGGTATATTAACACAAAACTGACTTTTTACTGTTTTTCACGTGCAAAATGTGGTAATTAAGAATATTCACTTTTAAAGAAAATGGCACTGTTTTTCAACTCCAGGACATGGGGGGAGGCGTGCGTTATTGTGCGTGCACGGCTACACCTATGCATGCGTGCACGTTTGTGTGTGTATAAATCAGCTCTCACCTCCTCCATCACTTCCAGTGGTTTATGGGAGCCCAGCGGGGAGCCACATCAGCCTCCCCTTTGATGGTGACACGCATGATTCATGGCTTTTAGAGACCGTTTGTTTTCATTACGCCTCCTCGTCAGCGCGCTGTAGCTGCATCACGGCTTCGTGCAACGCAAGCAAGTTTGGGCCAGAACGAGAGGAAAGAATTTCAAGAGGAGAGTTTTTTTGGCACTGGAAGAAACAAAGGGGCTTGGTTTGGGTATAAAGAGGAGAAACTTTAGTCAGGACGACGGCTGCCCACGGCTACTTTTTCCACCGTCGCCTGGGTTCAGAGGTGGTCAGGGATTCATAACATGTCAGGTTCTTGGAAAAGTAGGAATGGAGCGGGTATGGAAAAGTCAAAGGTCCAATATGTCATGAAACATCCATTTTTGTCTTTCCAGTTCTGACATTCTCCCAGTCCCTCCATCTGCATTCTCTTGTTGTTTGCTCTTTATGTATTATACAAGACTTTGTTACACTTGCAAGCCGGAGGCAGAAATGACGTTCGATAAAAACATGAAGCAAGGTTTAAATGTGGCTCAAAGTATGCATGATGATGGCGATAGTGATGATGACGATGATGATGATGATGATGGCCCTTGAGGCGATAAAACCAAGGGTCCTGCTGAGGATGAAACCAGAGGTCAAACCTGAGAACCTGAGAGAGCTGATGGGGCGGAGGGCTCCGTGCTGTCATGTGGAGGCAACATTTAGGACAGGACGTCCTCCATCATCAGACTGCTGAATGAATACTGAATGATGTCCAGCTGTTTTTGTCTCTCACCTGTCCTGTCCTTCTTTGTCATCTTTGTACACAGAGTGCAAATGTCTAGGAATCATACACTGAACACACTTTCCCTGTTCTAGTACTTAAATGTTGCTTTTAACAAGCGAAACAATAGAATCACAAGAGTCCATAGTTACATCTGATATGTTGCTTGACAGCAAGAAAAACTACACGTTTCACAAAGGGGATAGTGGCTTAAAATAAGCTGTCTAAATGCTCATATAAAACTCAAAACTTCTTCTCATCATAGTCTTTTCATCAGCATTGCGGCAAGCAGGTTGATCTAAGCCTAGGTGTGAAACAGGATCCACAATGAGCAGACGTCTCCTCGGCCCTCCGTGTCTTGTAAGAATATGTCCCTTTCGTGAGGATTTATCATCCATGTTAGGGCGACAATCAAAAGACAAACCTTGCTTTCAGTTCGGTTTAGTGTCCAGCAGACATGGTCGACCAAGCTCCCTCCATCCTCCAGACAGAGAAGGCATAGCTCAGTCTCTCATGGGCCAGGTAGTTACATCCAGCCAGCTTAGTGTCCATGTCATCGCTCTGCAGAACCTGGTACAGAAAGTCAATGTAGCGCGATGCCAACTTCAAGGTCTGGATCTTGCTCAGTTTGTCCGAAGGGAGCGTTGGGATTATTTTACGCAATGAGGCAAAGGCGTCGTTGAGAGATTGCGTCCGCTGGCGCTCCCGGATGTTGGCAATGACCCGCTGGCCGTGCGGGTCCTCGAGGGGGGAGAGATCTCCAGGACTAGGACCGGGGACAGGAGAAAGGGACGGGCCTGAAGAAGGCAGCCGATGCTGAGGACTCCTCTTGAGTCTCTTGGGTCCAGTCGGGGTGTAGATCGGGATGTCGTCCCCTGGCTTTACCTTGCCATCGTCTGCTGATGTGGTGGGAGAAACTGTTGTAACCTGATCCTCCATCTGTGAGCCCATCTGCCGTTTATGCCCGGTGACCCCCGGTGTTGCTACAACGACCGGACAGGCGTTCGAACGTAGTCGTCCCGTGTTCCCCTTGCTGGAAAGCACCCCTCCCTCGGAGTGGTCATCGTTAGACTGCTCCTCCTCTCTCATGCTTGGCCACGTTTTTTTTTCTGTCTTCTCTCTCCTTTATGTGTATCCTTCACTCCGTTGAATATCTCCGGTGCTTCTCTCTTTCTGTCAATATGTCTCTCTCCTCTCCCACTCTGCCTCTGTCACGCAGTTTTCCTCTCTTCTGTTTGTCTTCAGGAACTCCCTCTGTTACGCTCTGGGTTTCTCCGGCCCTCTGCTGTGTTGTTCTTCTTCCGACAAGTTGTGAGATCTACCTTTGTCACATCCAAGCATACCAAGCCAAAATAGGCGAGTAATCAGCAGTCAGTTTAGGATTGCCACAGTGCTTCTTCATCCACAGATGAGGAAACTTGCCAGTGATCTCTGCCCAGTCTCCAGTCTGAGTGTACACTGCATCGGCAAACTGTTCTCATGTCCCGCTTCTGTAGCTGCATGTGGAACAACAGCAACCTGAATCTGACTTTTTAAAGGGAGGGAACCGTGAAACGTTCAGCTGCCCACCCATTTAACGCACTTATTGGTCCGCAGGACGTTTTTTTTGGACAGCTGAGCTTAAAACAACAGGAAGAATGAATCTTAAGCGATTGGTCCGATCAAAGGGACGAGGCGGAGACAAAGGTGTGTCGTACAGCCAACCAACGTGAACCGTTGTGACGTTTGCCTCTTGTCATAGAAGTTGCCCAAGTTTATAGGTTCCAGATTTCCTCCAAAGCGAGTCCTACCATCCCCCCTCTTGCTGCTCAGTTCTTCATCCCCCCCTTCCTCTCGCTCCACAAATCAGCACCATCAGCCGTTGCTTTCAATATAGTTCAGAGAAGAGCAAGAAGAAAAAAAAAAAAACTCTAAAGGAAGCTCCACAAATGTTTTTGTTTATGGTTTTGAGAGTTAATCTAGATTTTTTTTTAGCCACATGGCATGTCTGCTCTGTAAACTGAGAAATATGATAATTTTTTAACACAACACATTCCAGGCAGATGGAGTAATGGTCAGAGACTTAGGTAATCATTCTTTCATTCTTTGTTTTTTGCTAAAACAAAAGTGATACTGTTACAATTGGGACAGGTCTGCATACATTCAAGATGAAGTGAAATTACTGGAACCTAACAACATAACAAAACCGAAATTACAGTAACATTACTGTAAAATAACATAACATCACATCACATCACTGAAATTACAATAATAAAATACATTACTGTAACATTCCTTTCATGTAACACAATATAACAGGGATTACTGCAACATAAAACACAACATAACATAAAATAGTAACATAAAAGATTTTACTGTAACATTCCTTTAACATAGCATAACACAACATAACAGAAATTACTGTTACATTACTGTAATTATTTTTTCATTATTGTACCATGACATTACATTATAGAAATTATTAGAATTTACGTTACTGTAACATTCCTTTAACATAACATAACATAACATAGCATATATTACTGTAACATTCCTTTATCATAACAAAACATAATATAACACAACATATATTACTGTAACATTCCTTTATCATAACAAAACATAACATAACACAACATATATTACTGTAACATTCCTTTAACATAACATAACATAAAGTAACATAAAGCAAGTCCCAGCCTAGTCAAGCGAGGAGGAACTGATGAAGCCTCTTGGATGAGAGGTGAAACGTCTTCAAGACAAAAACCAAATCCAGTTGTGTTCGATTCAATTTCCTTGAGATAACTATGACCTGGATGAATGAGAATATTCACAGACTTCTAACATAAAGCAACATAACACAACATATATTACTGTAACATTCCTTTAACATAACATAACATAACACAACATAACATAACATAACACACAACATATATTACTGTAACATTCCTTTAACATAACATAACATAAAGTTACAGAACAGAACATATATTACTGGAACATTCCTTTATCATAACAAAACATAACATAACATAACACAACATATATTACTGTAACATTCCTTTTACATAACATAACATTAAATAACACAACATAACAGTACACAACATATATTACTGTAACATACCTTTAACATAACATAACATAAAGTAACATAAAGTTACAGAACAGAACATATACTGGAACATTCCTTTATCATAACAAAACATAACATAACATAACACAACATATATTACTGTAACATTCCTTTATCATAACATAACATAACATAACACAACATATATTACTGTAACATTCCTTTATCATAACATAACATAACATAACACAACATATATTACTGTAACATTCCTTTATCATAACATAACATAACATAACACAACATATATTACTGTAACATTCCTTTATCATAACATAACATAACATAACACAACATATATTACTGTAACATTCCTTTATCATAACATAACATAACATAACATAACATAACACAACGTATATTACTGTAACATTCCTTTATCATAACATAACATAACATAACACAACGTATATTACTGTAACATTCCTTTATCATAACATAACTTAACATAACATAACAGTACACAGCATATATTACTGTAACATTCCTTTATCATAACATAGCATAACATAACACAACATATATTACTGTAACATTCCTTTATCATAACATAACATAACATAACACAACATATATTACTGTAACATTCCTTTAACATAACATAACATAACAAAACATAACATAACATAACATAACATAACATAACACACAACATATATTACTGTAACATTCCTTTATCATAACATAACATAACATAACACAACATATATTACTGTAACATTCCTTTATCATAACATAACTTAACATAACATAACAGTACACAGCATATATTACTGTAACATTCCTTTAACATTACATAACATAACATAAAGTAACATAAAGTTACAGAACAGAACATATACTGGAACATTCCTTTATCATAACAAAACATAACATAACATAACATAACACAACATATATTGCTGTAACATTCCTTTATCATAACAAAACATAACATAACATAACATAACACAACATATATTACTGTAACATTCCTTTATCATAACATAACTTAACATAACATAACAGTACACAGCATATATTACTGTAACATTCCTTTAACATAACATAACATAAAGTTACAGAACAGAACATATATTACTGGAACATTCCTTTATCATAACAAAACATAACATAACATAACACAACATATATTACTGTAACATTCCTTTAACATAAGATAACATAATATAACATAAAATACTGAAACATTTCTGAAGAGATTTCTTGAATAAATAATTGAAAATATTGAAAATATTACAAGAGAAAGCACCTCTTATCGAAATACAGTTCTTCTTGTTTGTGAAACAACAGAGACAGTGTTCATTTAACTGCCAGTGACTTGGCTGTTGGATCTCAGCACAGACCTGGAGGGAGGAAGGAGCTGGCATTCAGTCAGCGCTGCAGCACTGCGCTCTAATCACAGCATAAAGGAAAGAATGAGTGGATCGGGGAGAGGCCTGTGGGACATTTTGTTTCTTTCAACCACTTAGCTACATCTCGAACAGAAATCGGTCCTGGTCCAACATGGACTTTGCTCTCTAAACTTCTGGGGGAGCCTCCAGCATGGCCCACAGCCACACCCCCGCGAAAGAATTGAGTTGATTGTTAGCGTTTTGTGTTTCAGAGGCAAGACGCTTCCCTCTGATGAAAACACTTTAGTGAAATGATTTTGTACAGGCACTGTTAGGATACAGAGCTGGAAAATCTCAAAGTCTCTCCTATGAGTCAACTCAAAGATGGCTCAAGTCCACAACAAGAAGAGAAACCTCTATTGTCTGACCACAGATGATCCTGTTTCTCTTGTGCACACGCCACTGCTCACCATGACGGTGTTTGCTTTTCTTGGCACAACAATATTTGCATTTGTATGTGGAATATATGTAGTTATAAAAGTTACTGGAGTGATACATTCACTTTCATTTCCTCCTCTTCCTCCTCCTCCTCCTCCTCCTTCTTTTTCTTCTTCTTCTTCTTCTTCTTCTTCTTCTTCTACAACTTCTTGTTCCTCTATAGCCTGTACAAATCCAAGAGGAAAAGACTCCACATTTTACATTGTACCATGCAGCTTCCCCGGGGTTTTCTATGTGGTTGGTTAAAGAGAGGATGATGTTCAAAATATTTTTTATGAATAAATACATCTGTATTTGTCATTACTTTCTAACTTCGTGGGACTTGAGAGCGTGAATGACAGGTCGTGCAGGGCAGTGAACATCCGTAAAGTGTTCAGCAGTTTGCACAGCAAAATTGAGAATAGCTTAACTTGCTTCTGAGAGAGATGAAATGTTCTTTGGTCTTAGTTCCCAGCATGGTTACACGGGTATCCTCGCATCCTATACTTCTCTTGACCAAGGCACTGGTCTTAACTGCAACTGGTGCCTGCGATTTGTACCGGGGCTGCCCACTGCCTCCAAATAGTTAATGTGAAAAAGCACATTAAGGATTTCCCATGGGGATTAATCATGTGTAAACTAAGCAAAGTGTGCCGTTTTTGAGTTCGCTTATAGCACTATGCAGCAGGGTTTTTAAGATCACGGCCTTGTTTTGTTTGTGCCGCATGAAACACCCACAACCGCTCTGCAATGCAAGACACATTCCTGCAGGTTACATGCTATTCCCCTAATCAGATCCCAGCAGACATGCCAAGTAACAGCAATGCACCAGCAAACGCAAGGAGGAGGACTGCCAGTCAGTGTACATATGGAAGTAAACAACGCAGAACCATTTATACATTTTGTCTCATAAGGACAGAGATGCTTTCAATATGTCTGGTACAACTCCAGGGTTTAATGTTGTAATACTGAGACAGTCAAGAGCAACTGTGTGGGCGTCAAGTATTCATTTGAAGCCAACTAGATAATGAGTGGTAGGTTGGATTAACAGTTTTTTCAGTTTCTTTGTGTATGTACTGAAGTGCTAGCTCAGCTAGCATTAGCTTTGCTGTTATATGAAGGCTGTTTTGCTCTGTGATCATCACCAGTATGCGTGTGTGTTGCTGCCCTTATGATGATGATGATGATGATGATGATGATGATGATATACGTAGCTACATATGAAAAATAAATAGGTTATGATTGGCAATGTGTGTAACTTTCATGAGTACCCAGCAGTTAGCTTGGTAGTACCACACAAAGACTGTTATAAAGCTCTAACTTTAGGGCTGAGGCTAATACGGATCATGACCTTTCTTGTGGAAATTCATGGTAGAAGTGCTAAATGGAAGCTTTAATTAACACCAGAAGAGCTGAACTGAGACACGGTTCGCAGGGCTGGCTCAGGCCTGTGTGAGCTGACCAATCAGAGCAGACTGGGTATTTGGGAGAGGGGACAGGAGCTAAAACAGAGAGTTTCAGACAGAGACGGAACACATAGCCACACAGCAAAATTAACATTTTGGAGTCACGTCAAATATTAATGTATTCTTTCGACCTGGATTTGAGGGTTTCGATCAGCCTTGCCTTTAGTATTGCCTGGTGGCCACTTGCAGTACTGCAACCAAAAATTATGTTCAACTGTTAACAGGACACCTTGAAGTGCATTCAAGGTCAATTAAGACTCTTTCTATTAGAATTTTTTTTTTTATCCATGCAGGTTTTATATTTGTAAAACTTTCTTTGAGCTGCGAAACATATTAGTTAGTGCGCCTGAACTCATTTTTAAAATTTCTTTTAAAAAGACATCTTGAAGAGGGTATGTGATGAACACCTTCTCAAGCTTTACGTGATAAAACTATGCATTCGTGCAACATGATCACATTAATATTAACACAGTCAGTGTGGCGTGAAATATTTACATCAGAAGGCCAGCGTTAAAGTTACAGTCCTTCTCTCATACGATCCTGCCAGCTGTCGTGGAAAGTAGTTTCCATCTACTCCCGTGCGCAGGCCGCCGTCAAACAGGCTGATCTCTTTTCATCTTCCTCTCTTTAAACATCATCAGAGCGAGTGTCCTCTCTGTGGGCGATGGGACACCTGTGATAGATCACAACTATTTACATATCACAGCTCCCTTGAAACTGTTCCCTGCTTGCTGAAAATAAATAACTCTGGGCTACAAGAGTGAGTGATGGAAAAAGGATATCAGGTCTTGATATAAACACGTGTATATAGGGGCGGGGGAAAGGGGAGGGGCGGCCCGCGCTCACAATGCTTCGTCTTGTATGGGAAGGCCCCCCAGAGGCTCACTGCGTCTGGAAAAAGGGGAAAGAACACCGGACCCTGTCTGTTTGAACTGCACGCTCAAATGAGGACTTAGCATAAATATTTCCACGGAGAGAAATGGGAGAATGTTATCACATGTGGGGCTTATATATACACACACATGGCACAAACACACATGCTTGAAAACTCATGGGTTTATGATGTGGCACGCGTTAACAAAGACACACAAATAAAGATCCGTTGTATAAAGCCAGTGATTATGAAAGTAAGGTATACTGAGTTGGTGATTTTATGTATCCTTTGGACAGTTTTGGCAGAACAACAGCTCGCTGAGGAAAGTTTTATCAAGTATTGCAAAACTTGCTTCTTTAAAATCTTCCAAAAGACTGCCCCGGATCTAATCAAATACAACCTGGGTGCAGCTGGGTCCTTTGGCAGCTATACTTGTTATCTACGGTCAACGTTTGTCTGCCGGTCAGGTGAAGAAAGTTGATGATCAGGTTCTGAGTTGGTCAAGAACAGGGCTGACACAGAAGGTATATCTTCCAGTAAGCAGCACCCAGTGGCTTTACTCTACAGTCAAAACAAAAGATTGCAACCAAGGAGAGTGTCTGTAAAGGGTTCATTTCAAACAGCTTGTGGATCATCACACAATGCTTCACAAGATCATGCTTTAATGACTGTATTGTAACGTTTTCATTGGTTTACACTGCTACGTGCTGCTTCTCCACACAGGGGAGGAGCTGACGTCATCTACTGCAGGTAGATACACACTGACTATGGATAAGTACCTCATTCAACCCCACATCAAAAGACCCAAGCTATCACTTTAAGTGTAGCAGAGCTTTGAACCATTCTTTTCACTGTTTATGTAACTAAGAAATTAAAGTGGCAGAGAACACAGAGTCATCTTGGTTCAAGAACCTTTTGTGCTTTATTGAAAGTAAAAAAAAAAAAAGTTAAAGATTTAAAAGGAAAATCACACAAAGTTCTCTGCTGTGTACACAGTTCTGATAGATAAACAGCAGATGGCACTACACATTTACATTTATCAACCTTACATTCACATTGTATGAAATATTACAATGAGTTTTTCTAACTTGACATCATACAAACTGTTCAGTGCATCACCCTGTGAGCACGAATAGACACATGCTATACAGCAGCTAATCTGCAACAGAGTTTTTAAAGGAGACCGTGAACCATCAGGTGACATCATTAAAAGGTTCCTCACAGGGCGCTGCTTTGGATAATTCTCTTTATATCTGTCAACATCCAACACATGCTGTTATGTTGAACAGATTCTCACACCAAAATGACTGGATAGGTCGATTGTAGGCTTTCCGCAGTCATCGATGTTCCTGGTTTTACGTGGTGGTTGGCCATACACCGTTTATACGACTTGCCCCCCACCATTGTTAAGCTTTTTGAAAAGTCAATACTCGGTAGTCAGGCTATGATGGCTGCTTCAACTACAAACTGCTGCAGCTGTCTACGCCATGCAGCAGCAGCAGGGCCAGCAACAGAGTAGGAGTCGTATTTCACTTGTAATGTGGTAAGAGTAAGGAGAGAACAAGATGATGGCGGAAGATTTGCTGTCTAAGCAAGAAACAAATGACAATGATTTGTTGGGATCCAAAGATGAATTTTATTCATATTGGGAGTTTAAACTGAACTCTGAACTGAACTCAGTTCCGCGCAGTCCTCCAGGTCTTCACAGCTAGGTGTGAACCTTGCCCCAAGACCCAGCTTTGAGCTATTGTCGGTCAGAGTCTCTTACACCCCTGACCAGGGTAACAAAACCCCAACTTCCTTTCTTTGTTCTGTCTCTTCTTCTGTTCTCTCACCAGGTCCGACTTGCCACCCAGGTCTCTCTCTTTCTACTGAATCAAATATGTGCTTCCTGTTACCTTTTAGTTTAGGTTTAGTTAACACCGACAGCTGTGACACAAAGCCTGCTAACTAATTTCACAAATAAGAGAAACAAACTCAATAAGCACCGCCAGCATCATTCTCTCCAGAGACTGGTAACATTGCTGAAGATAGCATACAGCATAGCATTGTATGGCTAAGAACACTAAATGAACTTTGTTTAATGACATGCACATGTGTTGGACGTATTTGCCCCGTTGACTGGTCGAATGTTAATGTGATCTCTGTGTAGTCAGGTTACTTTCAGCTGGTTTGGCTGAGATCATGTTAGTCAAGTTATGCTTCACACGGACTCAGAGTTCTCGAGTTTAAATGAACCAAACTAACCAGGCTAAGCTTTCTACTGATAGATGGCATGAGAATCCACTAAACTCAGGTGTTAGCTTAGTCGCTTAGCTATGATTGCATTGTGATGCACATGAGGCGGACAGTCGGACGACTGTGGGGTTAAGAGAAGGTCTGTATTATTCTGACGTTTAGAGTTGAACTTTTTGTTTTGTTTTGGCAGAGCAATCAGGTCCACATGAAAGTGCTGGTTTAACTAAACCAAACCGCAGCTAAGCTACTGTAGTTAGACAGTGAGTGACTGAACAGCCCCCATATGCCTGTATTGTATCTTTATGTATGTATTTACATATTTACATATTTGTTTATTGTTTTGTTTTAATGGGGTTATGGCACATGAGATATTTCCACATCTGTCTATTCCTCAGAACTTAATCCAGAGAGAACAAACCAAAAGCATAACAAAAAACCAATGCCAGCATTTTTGAACTAAAAAGTGTACCTACATAGGTTCCAGACATCCAGGCGAAAATCCAAGAAGTGGAGACGAACAAAATGATAACTGCGGGTATGAAGAAATCAGATAAACAGTCCTTTAACAGCCACGGTGTGAAACGCAAATGCAGCAGTTTAAGAAAGGCTCCAGCAGGAGCTGTAGCCGCGCACAGAGCCATGAACATCGCCGACAGCCCGCTGTGGGCAGATGACATTGCAAAAGCTCCTACAGCTGCTCCCACTGTCACCCCCAACCTTCCTGACAATCCGTACTGGTCTACTTCAGGCCGATACTGGTCTGTTGCTGCCCCTGCTGCAGCAAGAGATACCCCTGCTGCCCCTGCCACCCCTATCAGAGCTCCTATAGTGGGACCTGGACCCAGCAGAGGTAGAGCCAACTTGATAGCACCTAAAACTGCTGCACCGGTAGCTGCAGCAGTAGCACAGATTTCACCTGCTCCACCCCTTTTCCAAGCCACAAATAACGACATGCCTACAGTAACCATCCACATCAGAGAAGCTAAAACTCCAACAAAAATGGCCTCTACTACAACACTGCTGGTTGTTGTGGATGTTGGGGACTGTAAGGCAACAATCTCCTGCCCTGCGATGTCATATATGTCAGATATGGTCAACATCATTCTTACAGTTACAGTTGTTGTTCTGAAGAGACACGATTCATTATGACCCTGTGCAACTACCATCATAGGAGTTAAAACAACTACAAGAATTAACCTAGTTCGAAATACAAAGCAAATCATGTACGTGTTGAAGACAACCATGCACGCAAAAATACAAAGAAAACATAAAAAATCCCTGAGGTAGGTAAAACACACCCCAGCGATTATTGCGACCAGACTTATCGCTCCTGCTTGAATTGGAAACCACAGGGAAATAACATTCAACACCATGGACAGAAAACCTTCTAAAGTGAGGCCCAGAAGGCATCCAGTCGCAGTGACACCCATGAGACACACTGACCCAGCCACAGCCAGGGCCTTCCCGCTCGCTGCTTCACCTTTTCTTTGAATCGCCAGTGAATCGGTTGCTAGTCCAACACAGGCACCCACAGCTAATGACAAGACGGAAGATAAAACTCCAAACATCACCGAAAATATGGATATTTGAAGATCATACCTTCGATTATGGCTGTCGATATAATGATCAATGTAACCTAATTTTTTCCCAAACTTGTCCATGAGCGGTTCGTTGTCGGCCAGAAGCTCCAGGGACTGAAGCAGAACGACTGCTGTCGCTCCCAGCAGAAGGCCTCCCGCAGCTCCTGACACCAGTCCAATGCAGAAGATGGAAATGACTGACGCCAGCCCTGAAGACAAAGGGATCCTCACTAGAAGTGTGGAGGACAGAAAGGTCACAGTGTGTTACATCCATCCTGTACTGTGCCATCAGAGCTGTGGACTCAAGTCAGCTTAAAACCCGACTAAATCACTAAATCAAAGACGCTTTGACTTTAATATCAGTGACTCATGACTTCACTTCAACCTTTTTATCTGGATAAACTTTACATCCTGGCCAAGGCTGCAAAAAAACATTTCAGAAATCAACTTATCATATACAGATATCATCAAACCAGCAGGAGTCGTGTCATTCAACAGTCTGAAACACTTGGAGGATTTACTTTACGCTGCTGTTGAATGGAATTGCAGTATGTGTCCAAGCAATAAAAGGAAACAGGAAAATGAAAAGGTTGTGCATGGTCTCTTACAGTGATCCTGTGTCGCTGATAAATCATTCTCACTAAATCCTTCATTGTTTCCTGTGAGGATCGCTTTGCCTGATTTACGCTAATGTAACACATCAGTGTCTTATTTTGAGAACCAGCAAAGATTTTCAAATTTTCAAATCATTACCACACAAAATGTGATTTCTCTGATGACCGCTGTGGTCAACAAACAACAGGCGTCAGTGTTTAAAATAACTGGTTTATGAAATGATTGTCATTGTGTCACAGGAATTACAAAGACAATCATATCATTTTGTTAACTGAACAGTACAGAGTACACACTAGGCTTACTGTTACTCTGTTGAACATGTAAATGGCTGTATTGTTGGTGAAGAGTGCATACTGTCTTAGTAAGGGCTCAAAACACTGTTAAGGAGGTGACTTGTTGGTCACCACGTTGGACCTGAATTGAGAATTAATGGCCACATGACCTTGTCCCACCTCTGAGTTCCATTATTTTATGTAAGAATACAACTTACCAGAGGTAAAACAGGCAGGTAGTGTCATGTCTCTGTAACAAACAAACAAATCAAAATGTCAAAGTTGGTGAGTGCCAAGAAACAGGACTGCTGTCACCTGTAAATCATTCAGTTTCATGCATTCATATTAAACCTGTGGATATTAATCCATTCATTTGCTAAAGACAAAATATCTTTCATTTGCATTTCGATTTGTCACATGAAAAAAACATTAGAAGCTTCTTTTACTGGGATAATAAACTGGTTCACCTGTTGACTCTGCTGTTGTCCTCTCTGACAGGAGGAATCTCGATGTCCAGCTGATCTGACGAACAAAGAAAGACATTAATACAGATGCAAGAGAGAAATTTACATTTATCAACCCCCTAAACCTGAAACAATCAGAGTATCAATCTGCAAAAAACCCTGTTCCAAAATGAATACCACATGAAGACGATGTCCAATACACAAGAAAACTCAGACTGCTCAAGCCTGAAGCTCAGATAAACTTTAGAATTTACTTTTTTTAACAGAGGGAGGACTATGGATTTTGTCCGTCACTAACATTGAAAAAACACTTTCACTGGTGAATATGAACCAAATGCTGCACCTTAACTGTTTTGAGACAGATTTGAAAATGTGTAAAGCTAGAGACCCAAATCTCAGCAGTGTGTTGAGACCTAAAGGAAGCTCACCAGTGTCAGTTCGGCCCATTGTTCAGAAAGCAGCTCACAGACGACAGCTGAAGTTAGTCTCCGGCTCCTTTTCTTCCTGGATCTTCCCAGCGCTGATATGAAGGTGTTTTAGCTGCAATATTATCCAAATGTGGTCAGATACGATGGAGATCCCTCACTCTGTGCTGTTTTTGACTCTTTGGATAACCTGCAGTATGAATCGAGCTGGAACTTCAACCTTCAATTGCAGGGACACTCCTCAGCCGTGACTGACAAAGATACATGTCAGTGTAAAACAGTTCTGCACATCACGGTTATAATCACATGTGGGTGTTGTTGAAGACTGATACCGCCCTGGATCTAATCAAGTTCATAACCTGGGGAACTAAAAGATGCAGATAAGAATATGAAGAATGCTGATGGTCAGGTTCTGAGTTTGTTGAGCAAGAGCTGGGCCGGCACAGACAGAAAACTCCCAGCAAGCAGCACCCAGTGACCTTAGTGTATGGTTAAAACACAAGAGAGCCGCTGAGGAGAGCGCTTTC
This sequence comes from Lagodon rhomboides, assembly GCA_039737535.1. Lineage (NCBI taxonomy): Eukaryota > Metazoa > Chordata > Actinopteri > Spariformes > Sparidae > Lagodon > Lagodon rhomboides. Next base: position 7,804,010 of record CM077792.1, on the reverse strand, counting down.
AAAGGGGTTTAGTTCATTTGGGATCAGTACAGAGGCAAAAAACTGAAAATACTTTATAGATGGTCGCACAACCCCATGGATTATAGAGGAAATTGTGATTTACTAACTATACTGTAGAATATGAGTATCTTTTTTTTTATTAGTTTACAGCTCAGAGCACTGAGCTGTTCTTGGAACTGTTAAAATATCATATACGAAGCCTGGAGACATTAAAGTGACACAGGACGCAGAAATATCTTTGGGTTCTTTATTCGGAACAAGAACATTTTGTTTTCAGCTAAAATAAAAAAAAAAATAATAAAAACCTTTCAACTCAAAAGATGCACAGAGTTGCCTGATGTGCACACAGTTGTGGTAGATGAACAGTACAGGACACCGCCCCACTGTCAGGTATTAAGCGCACAAATAAAATAAAAAAAGTACACACATTTACAATGATCAATCTTACACTCATAGGTCTTGTATAAAGCACTACAGTGCACGTGTCAAACCCCCAGGGGCACATACAGCAGCTACTGTACAACAGGTTTTTCCAAGGAGCCATCACTTGACATCACAAAAGGTTTCTCACATTCCATACCGTCACATCGGCAGACGATTCCTCACAATGCGTTTGCACAAATCACTTCTAAAAGTCGTTTGATATATGAACACACATTTTAAAAAATCACCCAAATAGAATGGAATGTGCGCCAGCTTTGCGTTAAAAAAAAAAAAAAATAGAAACAAAGTGGCGTGGCATTCATCTCTAGGCCCACTCGGCTGCATATACGTGCCTACACAATCGCATTGTTCATTTGTGCTTCGCTGAGAGAAAAGCAAAGGAAGGAAGATTTACTTCAATCTCTGATGTCATGACGTTTAGCTTGTTTAAGACCTGGAACAGTACATTATAAACATATCAATGATAAATCCGTACATATATATGTGTGTGTATGGGGCTGTTGATCTGACAGGACGGGTGTCAGGCTGTGCTGTCATGAACATAATCATGTGTCCTCTGTGGAACTTAAAGGTACACCATGCAACTTTTTCTGATACATATCTTTTATATATATATATAAATATATATATATGAAAAAGAGACAGAGCTCTTGATATGTGGAATGGCAGTTTGCAAGAGCGAACATGAGCTTGATATTCACTTTAAAGCCAGATTTTTCCAATAGTGTTTGTCAGCATTAGTATTTTGAGTTACGGTTGAACAGAGTGTCACGAAACAACAGTGCTGAGGTTATGTCAATTACTTTTTTTTTGTATTGTGTTGCAAGAGATATAAGTAGGCATGCTAACTGTCGTGGTTCATGATTCGGTGTCTTTGTGTCTTGTCTTGTGATTTGATTTCCATGCGCTCTCTGCGTCCTTTCAGTGTCTCCTGTGCTCTCCCCTCTGTTTCCCCCTCGTTGCGTGTTTGTCTCCCTCTGTCTGCCGGTGTTATTTCTCCTCTGTGCCTTCCCCCTCGTCATCTCACCTGTCCTCTTCCCTGCTCTCTCTCCTCACCTGCGCCTCGTCCGCTCATCAGTGCGTCTGTGTATTTAAGCCTTTGTTCCCCCCCATGCGCTCCTTGTCAGTTCGTTGTTGGTGTTTGTGTGATGTCCCCCTCGAGTGTTTCCTCTCGTGTCTCCCGTTTTGGATTTTGATTTGAACTTTGCTGTTGGTTGCTACTTTGTTTCGTCCTTGACTTTTTTTGGTTTTCTAGTTTTGTTGATTTGTGTTTTGTAAGATTCAGCTTATTGAAATTAAAGCTCACCTTTTGTTTCCCCCCTATCCTGCCTCCCGTGAGTCTGCATTTGGGTTCACCTTAGTCATAACCTCAACCCCGACACTAACCAGCGAGCACTGGCTCGTCCTACGGCACAGTATTGCTTTGTACCTCAAGAGGTGATAATCTGATTGCCCCTGTAGTTTCAAAACAAACTAAAAGTTTCAGCAAAGGAGATTTATTTTTTTTTTACACCTGGTTTCCTTACTAAACAGAAAAGTAGAACCACACACTTCCCAACAAAGACAAGCTTAATGACGAGTTACGCTGCTGCCTATGTTTTTGAGCTACCTTCCACAGCTGGGGACCATATCTATTATGAGCTAGTATATTGACAGAATGGATATTATATTGATTATATACAGAAATACAAAAAAGGACATTAAAAATACATTGATGGAAAAAGAGAGACAAAAACAAAATGCTGTTGACAATGTTTGAATAAAAATAACATTATCTGGGAGAAATCTGCAAAGAGCAGTCACATTTCCCTGCATCATCATTTAGAGAAAACAACTCCTGTTTACTTGTGTGTGTGTGTGTGTGTGTGTGTGAATGGTCATGTCATATGGGTTTTCAGGCATGTTGGTATTGACTGGGATCAGTTTTGCAGTTTTTGCAATCTTTTAAAATAGCTTTTAAAAGATTTTAAAATCCCTCTTTATGATGAAAAAGTGGACGTATTTGGTCCCTTGTAAATTTGTCCAAGAGGCAAAGGGTCCATCAGGGCTGTGTGGGTGGCACATATCAAGACTGTATACATGCATATCCACAAAAACACATACAACCCCCTGTAACTTGAAGACGATTGAAGAAAGGCTCCAGCAGGAACTGCAGCTGCACACAGAGCCATGAAGACCCCTGACAGCCCGCTGTGGGCACATGACGTTGCAAAAGCTCCTACAGCTGCTCCCACCGTCTCCCCCAACCTTCCTAACAATACGTAACGCTGTACTTGTGGTCGATACTGCTCCGTTACTGCCCCTGCTGCAGCAAGAGATACCCCTGCTGCCCCTGCCACCCCCATCAGAGCTCCTATAGTGGGACCTGGACCCAGCAGAGGTAGAACCAACTTTAAGACACCTAAAACTGCTGAACCAGTAGCTGCAGCAGTAGCACAGATTTTACCTGCTCCACCTCTTTGCAAGGCCACAAATAACGACATGCCTACAGTAACCGTCCACATCAGAGAAGCTAAAACTCCAACAAAAATGGCCTCTACTACAACACTGCTTGTGTCTGTGGATGGTGGTGATGGTAAGGAAACGATCTGCTGTCCCGCAATGTTATATAAATCGTATATGGTCAGCATCAATGGCACAGTTACAACGTCTGGTTTGATGGAACGGAATTTTGCTTCTAGAATTGCAGGGATAAAAACAACTACAAGAACTAACCGAATTTTAGAGAAAAAACTTAACAGAAATGCAATCAGTGTAGCGGCTGGTGTGAAAAGCAGAATGATTGATTGGATAGAGACATGGCAACACTGAAATAAAAAACCACAGCAAAATACTAACAATTAAAGTCATGGTCAGAAAACTTTCAAAGAGGAGGCCCAGAAGGCATCCAGTTACAGTGACAACCAGGAGACACACTGGCCCAGCCACAGCCAGGGCCTTCCCCCTCGCTGCTTCACCTTTCCTCCTAATCTCCATTGAATAGGTTGAAAATCCAACACAGACACCTAGAGCTAATGACAAGGCTGAGCAAAAAACACCAAACATCCCGGCAAATATGGATATGTGGATGTCATGCACCTGATCCTGACTTTCCCATGGTAAAATGTGTTTTGCTCTCCGTTCCAAATAGTAGTCATCCATCAGGTATTTTTCTAACTGGCTGATAAGCGTACTGTTGTCGGCCAGAAGCTCCAAGGACTGAAGCAGAACGACTGCCGTCGCTCCCAGCGGAAGACCTCCTGCAGCTCCTGACACCAGTCCAATGCAGAGGATGGTTACGGGTTCCAACCCTGAAGAGCAATGGATTGTCATTAGAAGTGTGGAGGACAGAAAGCTCACAATGTGTGACATCCAGCCTGTGTGGAACCGTCAGCTTGAATTGAAAGTAAACACTTGCAAGTCCACAGTGTGTCACAGGAATTGCAATCAAGGCACACCTATGATTTTATACATTTTGATTGAAAGTACTGTAATGATAGAGCCCTTATCAAAATGGCCTTACTGTTAATCTGTTAAACATGGCTCTATAGTCAATGAAGAGGTCATACTGGCCTGTTTAGGATTCGAAAATCACAATGTGTGTATTTGGTCTTGGTCTTGAATTGGATTTTAAGCAAAAACTTGTGACTTGTGACTTCAAATCAATGAATTGACAGAGGGTATCGCCCCCTGCTGGCCAGTGGTAAGAATCCAGATTTACGGCACTTTGGTTTTGACTTCATCTTTCAGACCCAGTGGCTAAATCTCAATCCAATTATTTATTTATATTTACAAAACCCACACAACTTACCAGATGTAACAAAGGCAGGTAGTGTGATTTGCCTGTAATAAACAATAGAATAATAATGTCAAGGTTGCAGCAATGTGTAATTTAACAGAAGATGAGACTTCTTCAAATGTAAAGGTGTTTATATGTCTGTCTCTATGTGTTTGGACAGATTTTACAATGAAATATAAAACACTACTTTAAAGAAACAAATGGATAGTACATTTGATATATGAGAAAAAGACAGGTACTGGAGGATTGGCTGTTTAATTGTTTACAGACTTTAAATGAGAATCATTTGGTAACTGAGATAATACGCTTCCTGTCTTCAGTTCACCTGTTGACTCTCCTGTTGTCCTCTGTGACAGGAGGCATCTGAAGGTTCAGTTGGCCTGAGGAAAAAAATAAGGACATGTATGCAGATGAAAGAGAGAAAATAATATACATACATACCCTGTTCAGGTACTAAACAATGTTTAATTCACAGTTGATTTCAGTTGGGAACATGAAGCTACACTGTGCTATTTCTGACTCAGACTGCTGGAGCCTCAAAGTAATTTTAAATGAACTTTGGATGATATTTTTACACAGAGTGAGAACTGTGGTGATCTTGTCCCCGCTAACTTACTTTAGAAGAGCATTAGAAGGGGTTTCTAGTGGTCAACATGACCTGGAGGAATGTTCACAGCAATATAACCCTGCACCTTGAGGCTGACTGTTTTGAGTCTGACTTGACAATTTGTAAAGCTATATTTTTAAGGCACACACCCAAACCTCAGCAGTGTGTTTAGACTTCCAGAAAGCTCACCAGTGTCAGAGCGGTCCATTGTTTGCTAAGAAGCACACCGATGACAGCAAAAGTTAGTCTTCAGCTCCTTTTCTTCTCGGATCTTCCAAGCTTTAAATCCCCAGTCCTTAAAATTCTGTGCTATTATTCTAATGTGGTCAAATACAGTGAAAATACCTTATTTGATCCTGTTTAACGTCTTCAGATACAGTGTGAATCAAGATTAACACTGTTCAAGGGTTTCTGATAAGACCTATGCTAAACTGGAACTTCAGCTTTCTATAACAGGAACATTCCTCAGCTGCGATCAACAAAGACTCGCAGACGCTGAGGCGTGTTCCCAGCAGGTCTGCGAGGGTTCGGGGTTGACCTTATTGTCAAATCTTAAAACACACGAGGGCTATCTCATGGACATTTGAGCCCTTTCAGGACACTCTCCGTAACACTGCATTTCTGCAGAATGGGGCTAAGAGAATTAGCCACATTTCATAGAGTTGTAACGTTAAACATGAAAAGCAACGACAACCAAGATTCTTTCATTATTCCTCAGGCAATGTTTTTTTATTCACAAACATAACTTTTCTTCAATCATTACCTAACATCTGACATGTCTTCCTTGAACGGATTCTCTACTTAAATCCCTCAGTTCATTAAACAACCAAAAAATGAATAAGCATTTGAAACATTTTGGAATTTTTCCACTGAAACCTCTGACTGAATGTTTTTATTTGCATTCATGTGTACTCCCAGTTTTTGTTTTGTCTAAAATTAATTGTTCTGTTTTCTTTTGTGATTGCTTCTTTCTATGATGTAGCATACAAGGACTCAAACCTAGTTTGGTTTTGCAACCCTGGTGTTGTAAAATGATCAATAGACAAACCTTGTACTTGTACTACAAAAAATAGTTTGGATGGTCAAAAAGCCATGAGTTATGGACTATAATTGTAGCTGTATTGTAGAATATGAGTGTCTTTTTTAACTACTCAAAATCATTTAGGGATATTGGGATATTTGTGCATTTATGCATGTGCATGGATATGCAATGAAAGTGAAATGAAATGTGTTGGGCACCAAAAATGTTCAAAAACACAAAGAAGAATTAGGACAGGATTATCTTTTGGGTTCTTTATTCAGAACAAGAACACTCTGTGTTCAGGTGAAAAAAAAAAAGTTTAAAATTAAAAGTTGCACAAATTAGTCTGCTGTGTACACAGTTCTGGTAGATAAACAGCAGAGGACACTGCTCTCTATGCAACGCAACCCTCACAGATCAATTGACACACCTTCGAACTGTTCACCGCATCACTCCATGAGCATTAATAGACATCATACATCGGAAGACAGTCAAGTGACATAATAAAAGTTTTTTTTTTCACAGGGCTTTGCTTTTGGCAACTCTTTGTTTCTGTCAACACCCAACAAATACTATCACAGAGCAACAATCCTAATTGCACTAATATTAGAGAGCAGCAGCCTTCAATATGTGTGCCCTTGTATGTCATGTGTATGTTTGGGGTTTTTTGTTTGTTGGTTTGTTTCATGCAATTGCGGCACTTGCAATGTATCCATGTCTGTCTTTCCTTCTGAACAGAAACCGTTAAATCACAACTTGGAAAAAAAGATGGCTCAAACATTATGAAGACACAATATGAAAGGCCACAAATAGTGTAATAAACAAACCGGTATAGAAAAATAGTATGAGAGCTACAGGTACAAGGTATAAACACACATTAAACCCCAGTGATTTGAAACCTAAATACAGCAGTTTAAGAAAGGCTCCAGCAGGAACTGTAGCTGCACACAGAGCCATGAACATCCCCGACAGCCCGCTGTGGGTGTACGTTGATAGGAAAGCTCCTACAGCTGCTCCCACTGTCACCCCCAACCTTCCCGCCAATCCATACTTGTCTACTTCAGGCCGATACTGGTCTGTTACTACCCCTGCTGCAGCAAGAGATACCCCTGCTGCCCCTGCCACCCCCATCAGAGCTCCTATAGAGGGACCTGGACCCAGCAGAGGTAGAGCCAACTTGATAGCACCTAAAACTGCTGCACCGGTAGCTGCAGCAGTAGCACAGATTTTACCTGCTCCACCCCTTTGCCATTGCACAAATAATGACATGCCTACAGTAACCGTCCACATCAGAGAAGCTAAAACTCCAACAAAAATGGCCTCAACTACAACAACACTGCTTGTTGTTGTGGATGTTGGGGAATGTAAGGCAACAATCCGCTGCCCTGCAATGCTATAAACATCAGATATGATCAACATTAACGGCACAGGTGCAGTGGTAAGCTTGAGGGGATTCGATTCCTTGAGTTCTTTTACAGCTAGGATCAAATAGGCCAAGACGGCCACAAGAACTAACCTGACCCTTAACAAAAGACTTATTAGTAATGTAACTGATGCAGCAAACGATGTAACAACCATACCACCTAGCAATGCATGCATGTTAGAGCTCAAGAACAAAATCACTATCAAAAACGTGTAGGCGACTACCGCTGAAATGAAAAGCCACACAAAAATATTGGCATTTAAAGTCATGGATAGAAAATGCTCTAAAGCATGACCCAGGTGGTATCCAGTCGCAGTGACACCCATCAGACACACTAGGCCCGCCAAACCGAGGGCTTTCCCCATCTCTGCTTCACCTTTTCTTTGAATCACCAGCGAATAGGCTGCAAATCCCGTACAGACACCCACAGCTAATGACAAGGTCGATGAAAGAATTCCAAACATCACTGAAAATATGGATATTTGAATGTCGGGCACTTGAATGATTATTTCCAAGTCATGATCATCCATGATGTGTTTTTCTAACGTGTCCATGAGCGGCTTGTTGTCGGCCAGAAGCTCCAGGGACTGAAGGACAACAACTGCTGTCATGCCGAGCAGAAGACCTCCTGCAGCTCCTGTCATCAGTCCAGTCCAGAAGATGGAAAAAACTGAAGCCAACCCTGAATGGATGAAAATGGGTTCTCATTAGAAGTATTGAGAACTACGCCACAGTGTACACTTTTGATTCTGTATGGTACCATTAAAAGGCTGGACTTCAAAAAGAGGGAAGAGTTATTACATCACTGAATCTTGCTTTGGGGCCAGAGTGTGGTGACAGCTGTACTGAAATAAACTTTAGCTGTATAGACTACCATCAGTGCTGTTGTTCATGGTGTAAGTGCAGTCTGATCAGTGGAAATCAGTCGGACCTGCCTCGTTTGATCACAATATGCTCACCGTAGCAGGAGGAGACGTTACAGACCCGCTCTCCCGTCCGTCATCATGGGGAATGTAAGATCTTTCCCCAACAAGTGGACGAGCTAACCGCGCTGACCCGGCATCAGAGGGACTACCGTGATTGCAGCATTATGGTGTTCATGGCTAACGGTGCTGACCCCAGACATGGACACTGATCTGGATGGTTTTCAACTGCTGCGGGCAGACAGGACGGCAGGGAGTGGTAAGAGGAACGGAGGAGGTCTGGCTGTGTTTGTTAATGACAGATGGTGTAACTCTGGGCACATCACTGTTAAAGAACAAGTCTGCAGTAAGGACATTGAACTTTTAGCAGATCGCATGAGGCCATACTACCTCCCGAGGGAGTTTACACAGGTAATCGTGATCACATTGAATGAAACAGGCAACCAACGGAAACCCGCACAGTTAAGGCATGGACTAAGGTGTCTGAAGAGGCTCTGAGAGACTGTTGTCACTCAGCTGTGTGGGAAGAACTGTGCCTTTCTCATGGGGAGGACACAGTTTAACATAGGCTACATAACGGATTACATAAACTACGGAGTTTTTCAAACAACAAACCCTGGATTAATCCTGACATAAAGGCTCTCCTTACGGATAAAAAAGGGCCTTTAGGTCTGGCAACAGGGAGGAGCTGAAGGCTGTGCAGAAGGAGCTGAGGAAGAAGAACAGCTAATGGAGGAAGATGGAGGACCAGCTGCAGCAGAGCAACGTCATTGGAGTCGGGAAAAGCCTAAAAACCATCTCAGGGCAGAGGAAACCAGCCTCCCAGGCTGCCGGGGATCTGAGGTGGGTGAACGACCTGAACCTATTCTTCAATAGGTTTAACCAGAAACCCACCCCTCCCCCGGCCCAGTCATCTCTGCTGCCCCCCACCTCTTCTACCGCTCCTGTTTACTGCCCCATTCTCACCTCTACCTCCCCTTCGACTGAATTCAGCTTGCAAACAATCCCCACTGCTCCTCCTGTGCAGACCAGCTGTGCAGGATTGTGGAGTATCTCTTCAACATGAGCCTGAAGCTGAGAAAAGTGCCAATGCTGTGGAAAACCTCCTGTGTGGTACCAGTACCAAAGACCCCTTACCCAAAGGACTTCAACAGCTACAGACCAGTTGCTCTCACTTCACACCTGATGAAGACCCTGGAGCGGCTGCTCCTTGTCCATCCCCGTCCTCTGGTGGGTCCTTTTATGGATCCATTCCAGTTTGCCTACCAACCTGGCATCGGATAAGATGACGCCATCATTTTCCTCCCGGACAGATCACTGTCTCTCCTGGAAAAGCCTGGAAGCACTTTCAGGATCATGTTCTTTGATTTCTCCAGTGCTTTCAACACCATACAGCCTGCACTTTTGGGGGACAAGCCAGAGCTCACGGGGGTGGAACCAACACCTCACATCCTGGATCCTTGACTACCTCACCAACCGGACACAGTATGCGAGGACTCGGGACTGTGTTTTGGACACAGTTATCTGCAGTACGGGGGCCTCAAAGGGGACAGTCCTGGTGTACTGGAGAGGTACACTGCAGACTTCTCCCACCAATCACCCCATTGCCATCTACAAAAGTATCTTGACGACTCTGCTATCGTCGGCCTCATCAGGGACGACAGAGCCTACAGAGAACTTTTTCAGGACTTTGTAGGCTGGTGCCAGTGGAACCACCTCCAACTCAATGCCGGGATGCCCTCTTGACCCAGAGCAGGTGGTGGGAGAGATCCCATATTATCATACGGGGTAAATAACACTATATTGTTATTTAATTTATATATACTTAAATATTACAATTACCATCAATCACAACACTCCTAGGTTGAACGTCACTAAATTAAAGGTGGGGGGTGCCATCTTCTTTGTGGAAGATGGCGAGTGACTCTGCTGTCCTGACATTGGTCGGGAGTTCATTCCACCACTGAGGCACCAGAACAGAGAAGAGAGTCGTAACGTCGCTGAGCGACCTTTGTTTGCTCTCAGCGATGGCAGTACCAGCTGGCCAGCTGATGTAGTGGAGTGAAGTGCATACACTGCAAACACTGACTGCAGAGGCTGCCCTGCAAGGCGCCAGCTGCTCATCAGTCAATTTGGGGTTCAGTATCCTGCTTAAGGACACTTTGACATGCAGCTGGAGGGTGCCGGGATTGAAACCAGCGACCTTCCAATTACTAAACAACCTGAGCTACAGTCCACCGATAAATGTCCTACTGGAAGTCACTCACTGGCTAAGTTGCACTGTGGGTAACAATAGCAACCAGGTGACACCACTGAAGACAATTCATCTGATTACATGCAGCTTACTCTGGCTCTGTACTACTTTCTTTGTACTCCCCAAGACCTGTAAACACACTTTCAAACAACAACCATGTAGAAATTGGCATTTTGTGTGATTTAGCCCCCCCCAGTTTCTGAGTGCAAATCCACTGTCGTAAATACAAACAAAACTCATCACGTCATAACAATGTTATGTGTTGAAAACTTGTATGTTGAAGTAAACATGTATGTAACGCTGTGATTCTACCTTAAGTGACAGAGACACCATTCACCCAGTTGCTGCACTGTGCCATCAACATGATCTGCAAGCTGTTATTTTAAGGGAAAAAAGTTGCATAGTGTTGCTTTAATGTGCAAAATTGGTGGAGTTACCCTTTAAAAAGAAACGTTTGACTTGGTTAGATATAGTAAAGACTGCCGTGTTCAACGATTCAACAAGTTGTTGTGCAACAGGAATGACAAAGACATAATTCAATATTATAAAGCTTAAAGCCATAATGAACACACATTTTTAAAAGCATTTATTTCTTTGTGGCTTTATATTTGGCGAGGATTGCATATTAACTTTTGACCTGGAAAACAATGGCTTTGTCCCACCTCTAAGTATCAATATTTTGCTCACGAACATACAGAAAACTTACCAGAGGTAATATGGGAAAGAAGTCTGTTACATCTGTAATAAACAATAAAATGATAATGTTAAGAATGAAGCAATATTTCAATTACACAGGACTGCTATTACTTATGCGGATGGCATATCTGATATGTGAGAGAAAGAGCAACTGGAGCATTACTAACTCAACAATAGCATCAGTTGGTTACTGTAATTATAAACTGTCTTTAGTTTACCTGTTGACTCTGCTGTTGTCCTTTGTAAGAGGCAGCATCTGAAGGTTCAGCTGATCTGATAAGATAAAATGAAAAAATAAGATGCCGACACCGCAGTGAAGTTAGTTTTAAGTTGGATATTCGACAGACATCCGCTCCAGTTTAACCTCTTCTTTGCTCCGGGTACACTGCGATCCGAGCAAGCCGCTCCAACATTTCAAGTGCACCCATATTGCAGACTTTACAGTAAACACACGGCGATAGAAGACGGCTACAGCGTGTACCGACTTCCTGTTTTCAAAATAAAAATGTGGGCTATTTAAAGCAGAGATATTGGGCCTCATTCATGAAACGTTAGTAAATTTGTGCGTAGATTTGCACATAAAACCCTACGCTACTAAAAACCTACTCCGGATTCATGAACGCCGCGGGAAACTCAGATCTGATCGTAAACACGTGAGTATGATCATGAATGCCAATCGATCGTAAAGTGACAGCGCGCTCCCGGTAATCAGCTATTAGCATAAAACCCCGCCCATGAATTGCCAATGACCACCATATAAGGAGTGATCCTGGTGGCTTGAAGGTGGCACACATTGCGCAATAATTTTGTTCATCAAAGACTAAAAAAAACAAAAACATTTGTTTAATTATATATATCTACTATCTATCTTGTTTTTGCATTTTAGATCTGTTCGTATTTAAAATTAATTTTTATATGTAAATTTTTTTTAGTCTTTGATGAACAAAATTATTGCACAATGTGTGCCACCTTCAAGCCACCAGGACCAGGAACTGCCATTATACAATGGGTGAGTAATTGAAAAACAGTTATAGACATGATGAATTGTTATATAGCCATATATAATAATGATAAAAAAAGATTAAATATATAATTTGTTTTCAATTAAACAGATACAATGTGATGACTGCGACAGGCGTTTCCACAGTTCATGTCTGTCCATGGAAAGTGAGGACATAGAGGATGCGAAGGACAAAAACTGGAAATGTCCCTTATGCCAATGAATAAAAGAAACACTGGGTGCATGAGACACACCTCTTGTTTTTGCATTTTAAATCTGTTCATATTTTTAAATTAATTTTTATATGTAAATATTAGAATTTTAGCTCAATAGCTTCCGGGTCATGTGATCAATTGACTCAAAATCAGTGTGGGATCATAGTACTCCACTGGCTGCATGAGATACACCTCTTATTTTTACATTTTACATCTCTAAATATTTTTTATTAATTTTTATATATAAATATTAGCATTTTAGCTCAATAGCTTCCAGGTCATGTGATCAATTGACTCAAAATCAGTGTGGGATCATAGTACTCCACTGGCTGCATGAGACACACCTCTTGTTTTTACATTTTAGATCTGTTCATATTTTTAATACATTTTTATATGTAAATATTAGCATTTTATTAGCATTTTAGCTCAATAGCTTCCGGGTCATGTGATCAATTGACTCAAAATCAGTGTGGGATCATAGTACTCCACTGGCTGCATGAGATACACCTCTTGTTTTTACATTTTAGATCTGTTCATATTTTTAATACATTTTTATATGTAAATATTAGCATTTTATTAGTATTTTAGCTCAATAGCTTCCGGGTCATTTGATCAATTGACTCAAATTCAGTGTGGGATCATAGTACTCCACTGGCTGCATGAGATACACCTCTTGTTTTTACATTTTACATCTCTATATATTTCTTATTAATTTTTATATATAAATATTAGCATTTTAGCTCAATAGCTTCCAGGTCATGTGATCAATTGACTCAAAATCAGTGTGGGATCATAGTACTCCACTGGCTGCATGAGACACACCTCTTGTTTTTACATTTTAGATCTGTTCATATTTTAAATACATTTTTATATGTAAATATTAGCATTTTATTAGCATTTTAGCTCAATAGCTTCCAGGTCATGTGATCAATTGACTCAAAATCAGTGTGTGATCATAGTACTCCACTGGCTGCATGAGATAGACCTCTTATTTTTTCATTTTAGATCTGTTCATATTTTTAATACATTTTTATATGTAAATATTAGCATTTTATTAGTATTTTAGCTCAATAGCTTCCGGGTCATTTGATCAATTGACTCAAATTCAGTGTGGGATCATAGTACTCCACTGGCTGCATGAGATACACCTCTTGTTTTTAAATTTTACATCTCTATATATTTCTTATTAATTTTTATATATAAATATTAGCATTTTAGCTCAATAGCTTCCAGGTCATGTGATCAATTGACTCAAAATCAGTGTGGGATCATAGTACTCCACTGGCTGCATGAGATACACCTCTTGTTTTTACATTTTAGATCTGTTCATATTTTAAATACATTTTTATATGTAAATATTAGCATTTTATTAGCATTTTAGCTCAATAGCTTCCGGGTCATGTGATCAATTGACTCAAAATCAGTGTGGGATCATAGTACTCCACTGGCTGCATGAGATACACCTCTTGTTTTTAAATTTTACATCTCTATATATTTCTTATTAATTTTTATATATAAATATTAGCATTTTAGCTCAATAGCTTCCGGGTCATTTGATCAATTGACTCAAATTCAGTGTGGGATCATAGTACTCCACTGGCTGCATGAGACACACCTCTTGTTTTTACATTTTAAATTTCTAAATATTTCAAATGAATTCTTATATGTAAATATTAGCATTTCAGCTCAATAGCTTCTCAATAGCTTTAAACACAATATCTCTGCTTTAAATAGCCCACATTTTTATTTTGAAAACAGGAAGTCGGTACAAGCTGTAGCGGTCTTCTATCGCCGTGTGTTTACTGTAAAGTCTGCAATACGGGTGCACTTAAAATGTTGGGGCGGCTTGCTCGGATCGCAGTGTACCCGGAGCGAAGAAGGTTTAACCGGAGCAAATGTCTGTCGAATATCCAACATTTTCCGGGACACAGATTGTTACAGTGGGAGTCTCCACTGTGAAACCAAAAAAAACAAAACTCAGACTGCTGAAGCATCAAATTAAATTCAGATACACTTCGGAATATATCCTTTCACAGAGCGAAGACTGTGGATTTTGTCCCCCTATCATGCATTGGAAAAATATCAGGAGGAGCCTCTAAATGGTCATTTTGAACAGGAGGAATGTTTACAGCAAGCAACAACTGCACCTGACTCTTGCTGTAAGACAGATTTGACCAATTGTGAGTCTTTCAGTTCACTCAGCAGTATGTTAGGTAAGACATAAAGGAGGCTTACCCGTGTCAGATCGGTCCATTGTATGTAAAGCAGCTCTCAGATGAGTGAGTGTCCAACTCCTTTTCTTCTTCCAGTTTTTGAAATTCTGTGATATTATTCAAAATGTGGTCAAATACAATGAAAATCCCTCCTGTAAGACTGATTTTGACTCCTCAGGTACAGTGTGAAACAAGCTCCCCTCCTCTGCAGGATGATATTGGATAAGCTCTATGCAGAACCGGAACTTCCAGCTTCTGGAACAGGAACATTTACCAGCTGCGACCACAACGTCAAATGTCAAGCCAAAATCCTTTAAAACTAAAGTGAAGTGTCGCTACAAGAAGAAGAAGAATCAGCTAACTGCTTATTTGAACTATTTGGAAGGGCTGCCCTGGTTCTAATAAGATCCTGAACCTGGGACATTTAAAGTATGTCTCCATCAGTGTGGCTTTTTAACTCCCGGTTGACATGACACTCAACACAATATTTGTTTGTGTGAACCCTCAGCTGAAGTAAGAAAACACAATCAAGCACGGAATAAAAACACGGAAAGCACGGAATTACAAACTTAAATAAAAGATTGGAAATCCCTGCATTAATAAAACATTCACCCCTAACTATGAAAGAAGCAATATGAACACTGTCAGGCAAAAAATGGTTCCTAGTTGATCAATCATTTTCAACTGGCTCTGTAATATTTTGACATATATAAATATTGCAGTAAGCGGGCAGGCATTGCAGCATGCATCATTCATTTTGTGCAAAACAAACAAAATCTGAAATTTGTCCGATTGAAGAAATAATTCAACCAAAAATGAAAAGTTAGTCATTCACTTCCTGCTAATATCAGTTTACAGTCCACCAAGCTCACAGTCGGGGCTAACGATACATCAGGGTGCTTCACACGAGATATAATTACGCTAAATGTTTGTCTGTTAGAATCTTGATGATCAGGTTGTGAGTTTTCTGATCAAATACTGGGCTGTGACAGAAGACCTAACTCCCATTGAGCAACACTCAGTGACTGAAATAAACAGTTAAAATCAACAAGAGAGCGGCTGAGGAGAGAGTTCCCAAAGGGTTTCTGTCACGGACTTGGCCAAGGAGCCGTGTTTATTCTCCCTTCCTTGTGTTTGCGTGTCTCTCTCTCTCAGTTTTTGTGCCGAATGGTGTGTCCCTTGGGTGTGGCAGCTCAGACATCTTCTCTGCTCTGAGACTCATCACCTGCCTGCTCGTTTCCACATTCAGGCGCCACCTCCGCCGACTTAGCCCTCAATAACTTTACAAAGAATCCAGTCCAGCTTGCTTCTAGCTCTGTCTGTCTGTGTCCGTTCTGCTCCTGGGCTCAAAATCACTGGTTATAGCAGATTTGTTCTTTCGGGATACCTGTAGAAGGATCAACAAATAATGAATTGCGAAGAACATGATTGACTAACTCTGTTGTAGAATATGACTCTATTTTTTTATTAGTTTACTCTCTGCTACACTTCGGCAGGCAGTGAGTGAACTGTTACTGTAGACTGGAGAAATGAAGCTGGCACAGGAAACACACGTCTCTTTTTAATTTCTTTATTCTGGACATTTTGTATTGAAGTTGAAATAGAAACAAGTACAGTATCAAGTATTTCTAAGTTAACAAAAGTAAAAGTAAATTATACATATATCTACAAAATGGGGGCTGTGGCACCAGGAAAACAGAGAAAAAAAGAAGCGCAGATCCAAAATGATAGAGTTGCTGATAATTTCAGTAGAGGTTGAGAACAGACGTGTGGGGGCATTAGGTTGGACCATGTCAGGAGAAAACCCAGGGCGCTCAGCAGCCACAGTGCGACAACAGCGGACATATTCCAATTTTTGTGAATTTATTTATTTTCTCATTTGTATTCTATGCAATTATGGCATATAAATGTTTCATGTCTGTTTATCTCTTAGACAAAACCCTGTGATGGGTCCAAAAATCGTCCAAAAAAAAGATAAGTGATGAATAAATTATAAATGTGACAACATGGAACCCAGGAAAGTTTGAAGGCATTATAAAAATTAAACCGGCATAGGTATATATTGTGACAGCCACAGGTACAAGGTGTAGAAATAAACGCCCCTTTAACCCCAATGATGTGGACTGTACAAACAGTAACAGAAAGGCTCCAGCAGGAACTGTAGCTGCACACAGAGCCATGAACATCGCCGACAGCCCGCTGTGGGCACATGACATGAAAAAAGCTCCTACAGCTGCTCCCACTGTCACCCCCAACCTTCCTAACAAGCCATATCGGTGTACCACTCGTCGATACTGGTCTGTTGCTGCCACTGCTGCAGCAAGAGATACCCCTGCTGCCCCTGCCACCCCTGTCAGAGCTCCTATAGTGGGACCTGGACCCAGCACAGGTAGACCCAACTTTATAGCACCTAAAACTGCTGAACCAGTAGCTGCAGCAGTAGCACAGATTTTACCTGCTCCACCCCTTTGCAAGGCCACAAATAATGACATGCCTACAGTAACCGTCCACATCAGAGAAGCTAAAACTCCAACAAAAATGTCCTCTACTACAACACTGCTGGTTGTTGTGGATGTTGGGGGCTGTAAGGCAACAATCCGCTGCCCTGCAATGCTATAAACATCAGAGATGATCAACATCAATCGCACCGTTACAGTATGTAGTATTAAGGGATGTGATTTTTGAAGTAAATTTACAGCTGCAGTCACAGGAACAAAAATAGATGCAAGACTTAACCTTACCCTCAACATAGATCCAAAAATAAATGTATTTAATGCTACAAACGGTGTAACAACTATACAACTTATAATTGCAGTCACATAAGGAGGTAATAACCAAATCATGACTGGAAACATTAGCAATACTGCTTCTAAAATTATAAACAGCCATATAGCACCATACCAAGTAATTGATAGAAAACTTTCTAAAGCGAAGCCCAGAAGGGATCCAGTTGCAGTGACGACCATGAGACACACTGGCCCAGCCACAGCCAGGGCCTTCCCCCTCGCTGCTTCACCTTTTCTCTCAATCTGTTCCCGTTCCGACAGGGAATTTGTTGAATATCCAATAGTGAGACCTACAGCTACTGACAATATTGAGGAAAGAGCACCATGGGCCACTGCAATTAATGATATCATAATATCATGCACTTCATTACTTTCATGAAAGACGATCATTGTCCTTGAAATTTTCTGACTGGTCGTTGAGCGTTCTGTTGTCGGCCAGAAGCTCCAGGGACTGAAGCAGAACGACTGCTGTCGCTCCCAGCAGAAGGCCTCCTGCAGCTCCTGACACCAGTCCAATGCAGAAGATGGAAATGACTGGTGGTACCCCTGAAGATGAAGGGATTCTCATTAGAAAGAGGAGGAACAGGACATTCATAACGATAAAAATATTTGGAGCACAGCTATAGGCTGTTTCAGCATCCCATGTATTTAATGGAAAAGGGAAAAGAATGCCTCATTACCATCAACAATACCGATATTAATTCACAATCTTATATTGATGCTCAATTTACTGTTACATGCAGTATCAACATCAACAACGTATTTTTTCCCTTTATGTTATATTAAAAGAAAAAACCATGAGCCAGACGACCTTTACGTTTACTTTCAAACTTATTTGCTGTTGTAAATTAAATATTAGTTCTCGGAGACAGGATTAGATATAAAGACTGTTCATCAGTGTGTAAAATTTAAAAGTCATTGTGATTGTGTCTCTGGAACTACCATTGCACACTTACTATATTAGAAGTTACTGTGATGAATACAAATACTGATGATCTGTAAATGTATATATGGCTTTGTATTTGGTGACTTGACTCATTCAGGACTCAGAACACCTTGTTTGAGACATGGACTTGACTTGGAACCTGATATGGGACATCATAGCTTTAACCTGACACATGACACTGACACTGTTTTCTGAGTACCATTAATTTCTGAAAGAATGCACATAAAACTTACCAGAGGTAATGAAGGAGAGTGGTCTGACAGATCTGTAAAACACAATAAAAAATTGTCAAGATTGATACAATGCATACTTTACATGCTTCTTCTGTGCAAACATGGGACTAAAACTGTTGTACTGAGACAAAGACAGGTACTTGAGGACTGACTGGTTGATTGTTTAGTGAGTCAGTTGCTCATTGAAGTAATCGTCTGTCTTCACCTGTTGACCCCGTTGTCCTGTGTAACAGGAGGCATCTCAAGGTTCAGCTGATCTGACAAAGAAAAATGAGACATGTTGATACAGTTAGAGAGATATTTATAACAAAATCCAGGGTATTAATCAGCACAAAACTCTGTTAGGATAGTAAAAAGACGATGTCCAATGGACGAATAGTTACAGTAGTTACATCAGACCAGCACCACAATTCACTAAGTGTCATCGAGATACCTACATCAGTACAGAACAGGTTTTTAGTCCATCTTAAAAACAATAGTCACATAACGATATGAACATTGAATGTGGATTTTGCACCTCATTGCTGACATGGAGGCACAGATGGAATGTTTAGAGCATGCAAAACTGTTGCACTGTAAAAATGAGAATCTGACTACTGTTTTAAGACAGACTGAGAACTGTGAACCTATTCTTTTAATACAGGGAGAATACAGTGTGTTGAAACTTGGACAAAGCTCACCAGTGCCAGATCGTCGCATTGTTCTTGAAGCAGCTCACAGGTGACAGCCAAAAATGTATTCTTCACTTTCTTTTCTTCTTCTTGCTTCCCAATTTGAATTCACCGGTCTATGTGCAAATGTGGTATTAATCAAATTGTGGTCAAATACAGTAAAAGTCTCTCACTCCACATAGTTTTTAACTCCTCAGTTACGGTACACAGCAAGCTCTACACTGTACAAGGGCTTGTGATGAGCCCAACACAAAACCAGAATTTCAACCCTCTGTTACAGGAACATTCCTCAGATAGGAGGACCAGTCACAATGATTCAACACATTCACATACTGAACTCTGCAGTTCCATAGGTTTCAACAGTATCTACAATAAGTTATTGAACTAAAACCACTCCCTGAGTAAAGTTGCTCGGTATTGCTAAATATGTGACTCGAATAAAATTCTTAACTCATAAAACACATTGCCGCTGACTATGCCGGGTGGCGCGACTTGTGATATCTACTCACAATGTCTGTCTGTTGGCCCAGTGAAGACCAGGTTCTGAGCTCCACCAGAACAATTGCTACCCTAATGTGGTGGAGGGGTTTGTGCGTCCCTCTGATACTGGGAGCTGTGTTTTCAGGGGCCATGATAATTAAATAATAATGAATTGTATTTATTTAGCGCCGTTAAAGAAGAGTTACAAACTGCTTTAGCGCCTGGTAGGTTGCTCCAAGCCAACGTGGTCTCAGGGGAGTGGCCAGACTAAGAGTGCTTTGTAGACCCTATGAATTGACTAAAAAACGGATCAAGTACCTGTTGGCCCACCAACTGAATGGTGGGGCAACACTTCTCTGATGAGGAAGGAACATAGGAACATTGAATTTGGATTTTGTCTTCCATCACTTCATTGGAAGCACATGGAGGAATGTTTACAGCAAGCAGAAACTGTTTAACCTTGAAGATGAGCTGTTTCAAGATAGACTGAGACAGAGACCTAAATGTCATCGTTTCTTCTTAAATCTTCCCACCTCGAATTCACCGGTGCTTGAAATACTGTGATATTACTACAAATGTGGTCGAATACAGTCCCTCACTCTGCACTCACCGTGTTTGACTCCTCATATATGGCACAAGCTCGATACTGTAGAATGGCATCTGAGGAGCCCAGCCTCAAACAAGAACTACAACCATTTGTGACAGCAACATCCCTCAGCTGGGATCAGCAAAGACACTGTCAGCATTACATTGGAGCTGGCTGTGTGACAGGCAGCTTGATGCCTTCGGTAATTACAGTGAATGTTTTGTCTCTCAACCCGCTGAAGAATCTTGATGATCAGGTTCTGAGTTTGTTGACAAAGAACTGAACTATTAGATCTAAAATGCCTGGCTGCATCTTTGACATGACTGCTCCCTCCCTCTCTTTTTAAAAACAGATTTAAAAGCCTGCAAGTTAGGCAAACAAGCGTTTTTTTTGACAAACTTCAGTGGGAAATAAAGGGACAGTATAGAAAACATTTATATTACGCAAAATGTATTAGATAGTGACAAAAGCAGATGCATGCCGGTTATAATCTGAGGGGTCCTGATCCTGTTCTGGCAGGCACAAATTAAACCCTGTTAAAAGTGTCGTTGTAACCAGTAGGCCCCTGACATGCAAATGCATGAATCAACTGTACCATCTGATGCCTCCCAGACCACCACACATATGGAAATGATCAGTGATCAATGGGACACATACAAACAGGGAAGGAGGAACACCAGGTTATGACCTCCTTTGGCCTTCAAGGACTCATGGTGGAGGCCTTTGTGTCACCCAGCAGAGATATTTGATTTAACGAGAACCCATTTTTTCCTTGATCAGAACATTGGAGGAGGGGGCTGGCGGGTCGGTGGGGGCGGCGTAGATTGAAGAAAAAATAATAACAGCGTGTTTCACCTCACTGCCAAGGAAACTCAACCAAGTATATCCATAAACCAATCAGCCGCATCATTAACGCCACTGACAGGTGATGTAACAGTGCAACGTTCTGCTGGGAAACCCTTGGGTCCTGACACACAGCACCCACCCAAAACACTGTGGTGGACCAAGCACTCCCCCTCGTGGCAGCGGCAGAGAGGGAGATGACTGCTTCACTGCTAGATGCAAAACGGACAGGGAGTTTGCTCAAACAGCAGCACTTTACAGCAGTGTTAAAAGTTAAAAGTGGGAAAACTCCAGCGACAGAACAACTTTCATGTCTTCATGATTTTTTCCTTCAAATGTTTTTTTAACAATATGAAATAATAATTCTTCTGTCATCTGCACTTGTTTGACAAGTCTGAACTGGTTTCCCCCAGATGAGAGATGTTGTTAGTTGAATTGTTCTGTCTGTGATGGATGTAGACAAACTTTTGGGGTCTGTGTAATTCTATTTTCCTTGGTTATAATGTAATTTTATCATATTTTATATTGCATATTTGATGCCTTTATGTTTCCAGATACCTTAATTTACTTGATATTATTAGTGTCTATTTCTATTTCATTTCATGAGACCAGTAATTACATTATCTTGATCATGTTATTGTTCTTAGAATTTTGTAAAATAAAAGCAGTAGAGTAATATTCATGACAAAAAAGGGACAAACCTAACTGAATAACCGTACAGTATATGATGCAAACAAAGTGACTGGGGCTTCTGCTATATCATAGCAGCAGACTTAAGCGCCACCTGGTGGTTGATGAGTAAACAACCTGAAAAGACTCACGCATTTCACCGCTGGTCAATGAAACTACTTTGGGGACTACAGTTGTGAAGACAGGTGAAGTGTGTAAAATAAAAATAAAAAGATTCTTCAGTTTGATGAAAGTTTTATTTAGAAATTTAGCAGAAAGTACAGACAATACAATCATACAAAAAAAGGAAAATCTCATTGAATCCGAGTTTGATTGAAAGCACATAAATGTCCTTTTTTCTCCACATAAGGCCACACAAGTCATAAGACTAAGAAAAAAATAGATGCATTACCAGATCTTTAGACAGAATCTCATGTTTTAATCTTATATTTACTGGAAAATTATAGTAACTGATGCATGCTTCTGATTCAACTGCTCAGTAAGGAATATGATTGCTCTGTAGCTACAATTAAGTTAAATAAATACAGTGACTAGCATATTTAATAATCAATCAATGCAATGAATGTATTATCAAGAGTAGTGACTTTGTAAAATTCTTGATTCGCATTGTTCTGAGTAATAATGGCTTTGCACTGAATACATACACCGATCAGTATTACATTATGACCACTGACAGGTGAAGTGAATACCGCTGATTATCTCTTCATCATTGCACCTGTTAGTGGGTGGGATATATTAGGCGTAAGGATTTGAGCGAGTTTGACAAGGGCCAAACTGTGATGGCTAGATGACTGGGTCAGAGCATCTCCAAAACTGCAGCTCTTGTGGGGTGTTCCCGGTCTGCAGTGGTCAGTATCCATCAAAAGTTGTCAAAGCAAGGAACAGTGGTGAACCAGCGACAGGGTTATGGGTGACCAAGGCTCACTGGTGCATGTGGGGAGTGAAAGCTGGCCCGTGTGGTCCGATACAACAGACGAGCTACTGCTGCTCATATTGCTGAAGAAGTTAATGCCGGTTCTGATAGAAAGGCGTCAGAATACACAGTGCATCGCAGTTTGTTGCGTATGGGGCTGCATAGCCGCAGACCAGTCAGGGCGCCCATGCTGCCGAAAGCGCCAACAATGGGAAGAGTTTGTACCACAGTTTGTAGTTTGAGGGAATGAGTGTTCAGGTACATTTACAAATATATTTAGTAGAGGTGGTTTGTTTTTTTTCTGATTTGTATTCTATGCAGTTCTACATGTTATACATGTTTCATGTCCATTGATTACTTAGACGAAACCCATTGATAGGTCCAAAAATCGTCCCAAAAAAAGATAAGTGATGAATACATTAGAAATACAATAAACAGGCCGCCACGAAAGTTTGAAGGCATTATATAAAATAAACCAGCATAGGTAAATAATATGACAGCTACAGGTACAAGGTGCAGATAGAAACGCCCCTTTGACCCCAATGATGTGGACTGTACGAAGAGTAACAGAAAGGCTCCAGGAGGAACTGTAGCTGCACACAGAGCCATGAACATCGCTGACAGCCCGCTGTGGGCACATGACATGAAAAAAGCTCCTACAGCTGCTCCCACTGTCACCCCCAACCTTCCTAACAATCCATATCGGTGTACCACTCGTCGATACTGGTCTGTTGCTGCCCCTGCTGCAGCAAGAGATACCCCTGCTGCCCCTGCAACCCCTGTCAGAGCTCCTATAGTGGGACCTGGACCCAGCACAGGTAGTCCCAACTTTATAGCACCTAAAACTGCTGAACCAGTAGCTGCAGCAGTAGCACAGATTTTACCTGCTCCACCCCTTTGCAAGGCCACAAATAATGACATGCCTACAGTAACCGTCCACATCAGAGAAGCTAAAACTCCAACAAAAATGTCCTCTACTACAACACTGCTGGTTGTTGTGGATGTTGGGGGCTGTAAGGCAACAATCCTCTGCCCCGCAATACTATAAACATCAGAGACGATCAACATCAATCGCACAGTTATAGTGTGTAGTTTTAAGGGATGTGATTTTTGAAGTAAATTTACAGCTGCAGTCACAGGAACAAAAATAGATGCAAGAATTAGCCTTACCCTCAACATAGAACCCATCATACATGTATCAAATGCTACAAACGGTGTAACAACTATACAACCTATAAATGCAGAAACATGAGGAGGTAAGAACCAAATCAAGCCTGGAAAAATTATAAATACTGCTACTAAAATCATATACAGCCAAATAGCACCATACAAAGTAATTGATAGAAAACTTTCTAAAGCGAAGCCCAGAAGGGATCCAGTTGCAGTGACGACCATGAGACACACTGGCCCAGCCACAGCCAGGGCCTTCCCCCTCGCTGCTTCACCTTTTCTCTCAATCTGTTCCCGTTCCGACAGGGAATTTGTTGAATATCCAATAGTGAGACCTACAGCTACTGACAATATTGAGGAAAGAGCACCATGGGCCACTGCAATTAATGATATCATAATATCATGCACTTCATTACTTTCATGAAAACGATCATTGTCCTTGAAATTTTCTGACTGGTCGTTGAGCGTTCTGTTGTCGGCCAGAAGCTCCAGGGACTGAAGCAGAACAACTGCTGTCGCTCCCAGCAGAAGACCTCCTGCAGCTCCTGACACCAGTCCAATGCAGAAGATGGAAATGACTGGTGGTACCCCTGAAGATGAAGGGATTCTCATTAGAAAGAGGAGGAACAGGACATTCATAACGATAAAAATATTTGGAGCACAGCTATAGGCTGTTTCAGCATCCCATGTATTTAATGGAAAAGGGAAAAGAATGCCTCATTACCATCAACAATACCGATATTAATTCACAATCTTATATTGATGCTCAATTTACTGTTACATGCAGTATCAACATCAACAACGTATTTTTTCCCTTTATGTTATATTAAAAGAAAAAACCATGAGCCAGACGACCTTTACGTTTACTTTCAAACTTATTTGCTGTTGTAAATTAAATATTAGTTCTCGGAGACAGGATTAGATATAAAGACTGTTCATCAGTGTGTAAAATTTAAAAGTCATTGTGATTGTGTCTCTGGAACTACCATTGCACACTTACTATATTAGAAGTTACTGTGATGAATACAAATACTGATGATCTGTAAATGTATATATGGCTTTGTATTTGGTGACTTGACTCATTCAGGACTCAGGACACCTTGATTGAGACATGGACTTGACTTGGAACCTGATATGGGACATCATAGCTTTAACCTGACACATGACACACTGACACTGTTTTCTGAGTACCATTAATTTCTGAAAGAATGCACATAAAACTTACCAGAGGTAATGAAGGAGAGTGGTCTGACAGATCTGTAAAACACAATAAAAAATTGTCAAGGTTGATACAATGCATACTTTACATGCTTCTTCTGTGCAAACATGGGACTAAAACTGTTGTACTGAGACAAAGACAGGTACTTGAGGACTGACTGGTTGATTGTTTAGTGAGTCAGTTGCTCATTGAAGTAATAGTCTGTCTTCACCTGTTGACCCCGTCGTTGTCCTGTGTAGCAGGAGGCATCTCAGGGTTCAGCTGATCTGACAAAGAAAAATGAGACATGTTGATACAGTTAGAGAGATATTTATAACAAAATCCAGGGTATTAATCAGCACAAAACTCTGTTAGGATAGTAAAAAGACGATGTCCAATGGACGAATAGTTACAGTAGTTACATCAGACCAGCACCACAACTCACTAAGTGTCATCGAGATACCTACATCAGTACAGAACAGGTTTTTAGTCCATCTTAAAAACAATACTCACATAACCGATATGAACATTGAATGTGGATTTTGCACCTCATCACTGACATGGAGGCACAGGTGGAATGTTTAGAGCATGCAAAACTGCTGCACTGTAAAAATGAGAATCTGACTACTGTTTTAAGACAGACTGAAAACTGTGAACCTATTCTTTTAATACAGGGAGAATACTGTGTGTTGAAACTTGGCCAAAGCTCACCAGTGCCAGATCGTCGCATTGTTCTTGAAGCAGCTCACAGATGACAGCAAAAAAAATTTTCTTCACTTTCTTTTCTTCTTCTTGCTTCCCAATTGAATTCACCGGTCTATGTGCAAATGTGGTATTAATCAAATTGTGGTCAAATACAGTAAAAGTCTCTCACTCCACATAGTTTTTAACTCCTCAGTTACGGTACACAGCAAGCTCTACACTGTACAAGGGCTTGTGATGAGCCCAACACAAAACCAGAATTTCAACCCTCTGTTACAGGAACATTCCTCAGATAGGAGGACCAGTCACAATGATTCAACACATTCACATACTGAACTCTGCAGTTCCATAGGTTTCAACAGTATCTACAATAAGTTATTGAACTAAAACCACTCCCTGAGTAAAGTTGCTCGGTATTGCTAAATATGTCACTCGAATAAAATTCTTAACTCATAAAACACATTGCCGCTGACTATGCCGGGTGGCGCGACTTGTGATATCTACTCACAATGTCTGTCTGTTGGCCCAGTGAAGACCAGGTTCTGAGCTCCACCAGAACAATTGCTACCCTAATGTGGTGGAGGGGTTTGTGTGTCCCTCTGATACTGGGAGCTGTGTTTTCAGGGGCCATGATAATTAAATAATAATGAATTGTATTTATTTAGTGCTGTTAAAGAAGAGTTACAAACTGCTTCAGCGCCTGGTAGGTTGTTCCAAGCCAAAGTGGTCTCAGGGTAGTGGCCAGACTAAGAGTGCTTTGTAAACCCTATGATTCAACTAAAAAATGGATCAAGTACCTGTTGGCCCACCAACTGAATGGTGGGGCAACCGGTTCAGGTGCAGTGTGCACCAGGTGGCATGCAAAGGCAGGGACCTATGCATACTGAATCCTGTATTACAGACTGGCTCTAGGTATGTGAAACACTTCTCTGATGGGGAAGGAGCCACATGAACACTGAATGTGGATTTTGTCCACAAAAGAAAAACTGTTTAACCTTGAAGATGAGCTGTTTCAAGACAGACTGAGGCAGAGACCTAAATCTCATTGTTTCTTCTTAAATCTTCCACCTTGAATTCACCGGTGACTGGGAGCAGGACAACATTGTGAGAGCCCTCGAGGAGCCTCTGGAAAACAGGTTCAGAGAAAGTAACCTTTTCCTTCCAGACAGGCTTTCCAGTCCTCAGCCCTCCAGCCCTCCCTCACAGGTAAGCCTGGAAAGAGAAGGGGAGCAGCAGGACAGCCTGAGGGACCAGGAGGGTGAGGATGATGTTGTCTATGTTGTCGATGTCATGAATTTGCCTCTCTGGCCTGAGCCCTACTAGCTTTTCCTGGTACTTGAGGGAGATGTAACAGTCTCACAGGGCCAGGAGCTGAACTCAACAGTCTAAACAGTGGTTGTACTGTAGTCACAGTTGTTCACTAATACACTGCTCAAAAGAAAATTAAAAGAACACTAATCGTCAAAGTATAGCACCAAGTCAGTTAAACTTCAGGGATATCAATCTGTCCATTTCGGAAACAAAAGTGATTGTGAATCATTTTCACCTGCTTTGGTGAAAATTAAAGTAGGTGCAATGGAGAGGAAGCAGCAAGACAACCCCAGAAAACGGAATGTGATGGCCACAGACAAATGCTTTCTTTTTATCCTTCCTGACTGATTCTTCTCTAGTTTTGTGTTCTGCTAGTGTCCTTGTCACTACCGGTAGCGTGAGGCAGTAGCTGCGCCCCATCAGGTCGCACAAGTAGTCTAGCTCTTCCGGCATGGCACATCCACGCTCGTGGTCGCAAGAAGGTTTGCTGTGTCTACCAGCACAGTGTCAAGAGCATGAGGAGATACCAGAAGACCAGGTGTTACACAGGGAGAGCTGGACAGAGCCATAGAAGGGCATCAGCCCAGCAGCAGTATTGGTATCTGCTCCTTTGTGCAAGGAGGAACAGAAGGAGCACTGCCAGAGCCCTACAAAATGACCTCCAGCAGCCTACTGATGTTAATGTTTCTGACCAAACTGTCAGAAACAGACTCCATGACGGTGGCATGAGGGCGCGACGTCCTCTAGTGGTACCTGTGGTCACAGCCCAGCACTGCGCAGCTCAGTTGGCATTAGGGAGAGAACACCAGAATTGTCAGGTCTGTCGTTGCCACCTGCCGTCTGCGCCCCCGTTCTCTTCACAGATGAGAGCAGGTTAACACTTAGCACATGTGACACTGTGCAATCCTCAGAGCGATTGTCAGACATTACGCTGGTGCAGGACAATGCTCAACCTCATGTGGCTAAAGTGTGTTGGCAGTTCCTGAATGACGAAGGTATTGATGCCTTTGACTGGCCCTCTTGATACCCTGGCCTAAATCCAACTGAGCATCTAGGTGACATGTATCTTTGAGTCCGATGCCACCAAGTACTGCTACAGACTGTCCAGGAGCTCACCAATGTCCTGATCCAGGTCTGGCAGGAGATCCCCTGGGACACCATCTGCCGACTGGCCAGGAGCATGCCCAGACGTTGTTGGGAGTGCAAACAGGCATACACACTACTGAATACTACTGATAAAATTAACGCAAGTTGGATCAGCCTGTTAATTAATTTTTTTTACTTTGATCTTTGGTGGGATGTTGAATCCAGCCCTTAATGTGTTGATGAAGTATGAAGTAAGTTTGTAGAAGGATCAACAAATAATGAATTGTTGAGAACATGATTGACTAACTCTGTTGTAGAATATTAGTTTTACAACAGTTAGTAATATTACATGAGTAATATTATCATTTTTATTAGTTTACTCTCTGCTACACTTCAGCAGGCAGTGAGTGAACTGTTACTGTAGCCTGGAGAAATGAAACTGGCACAGGAAACAGACGTCTCTTTTTAAGGTCTTTATTCTGAACATTTTGTAATGAAATTGATATAAAAATAAGTAAAAGCTTTTCAAATCAAAGTTACAAAAGTAAGTATAATTTACCAGTGTAAATAATAATACATTTAAAAATGTTCTACTTTCACTGGAATTATCATTTTGGGCACAAACAAAAATCTTGGCACTGTGTCCAGACGTAAAGGAAGCTCCTCAGCATGCAGATCTGTTCATTTGATGAACCCTGAAGGTAAAGCTGAGTTTTATTTTCTGTCTGTTGGGTTTGAATTAAGTGTGTTATACAATGATAAAATGCCTGCCTTTGTAAATGGAGTCCGTCGGCTTCGGTCAGAGTGGGAGCATCTGGATAAAGAAAAAAGGAACTTTTTAGAGAAAAAGATCTATCCCTATAAATCTGTACATATTCGCATATTACTCTGATCTTCAGAGCTGGAACTGCGATCATTTTGGCAGTGCAATCAGGTCTAAAAACAGTCCTGGTTTAACTGAAGCCATTCCTAACCACTTCTGAGCGATTAGATGGTAAGTGATAGAGCAAAAGCCCCCATGTACCTATATTTGAATGTTTGCAAATTTTTGCTTTGATTGTAATTTATGCAATTGGAGGACAAACGATACTTCAGTGTCTGTATGTGCTCCAGACCAATGGTTCCATATATTTTCCCAAGTGATGCATGTATATATATATATATATATATATATATATATATATATATATATATATATATATATATATATATATATATTTTATATATATATATATATATATATATATATATATATATATATATATATATATATATATATATATATATATATATATATATATATAGAGAGAGAGAGAGAGAGAGAGAGAGAGAGAGAGAGAGAGAACAATGGTTTGAAGTCATTGTATAAAACAGCATAACATGCATAGGTTATTAATATGACAGCTACAGGTACAAGGTGGTATAGATTTCAACGCTCCTTTAACCCCAATGATGTGGACTGTACAAACAGTAACAGAAAGGCTACCGGAGGAACTGTAGCTGCACACAGAGCTTTGTATTGTATTCTATGCAATTATAGGACATACATGTTTCATGTCCAATAGCTCAAAGACAAAATGCATGTAAAGCTCCATATATGGTCAAGTGGAAGAAAAACTAATAAATAAAATATAAATAACAAAACAATTAACACATGATCGTTTGAAGGCATTATATAGAATAAACTAGCAAAGGTATATATTGAGACAGCCACAGCTAAAAGGTGTAGAAATAAACTCCCCTTTAACCCCAATGGTGTGAACTGTATAAACAGTAACAGAAAGGCTCCAGCAGGAACTGCAGCTGCACACAGAGCCATGAACATCGGCGACAGCCCGCTGTGGGCACATGACGTTGCAAAGGCTCCTACAGCTGCTCCCACTGTCACCCCCAACCTTCCTAACAAGCCATATCGATGCACTACTCGTCGATACTGGTCTGTTGCTGCTACTGCTGCAGCAAGAGATACCCCTGCTGCCCCTGCCACCCCTGTCAGAGCTCCTATAGTGGGACCTGGACCCAGCACAGGTAGAAAACCCCTTAAGACACCTAAAACTGCTGAACCAGTAGCTGCAGCAGTAGCACAGATTTTACCTGCTCCACTCCTTTGCAAGGCCACAAATAACGACATGCCTACAGTAACCGTCCACATCAGAGAGGCTAAAACTCCAACAAAAATGTCCTCTACTACAACACTGCTGGTTGTTGTGGATGTTGGAGACTGTAAGGCAACAATCTGCTGCCCTGCAATGCTATAAACATCAGAGACGATCAACATCAATCGCACAGTTATAGTGTGAAGTTTTAAGGGATGTGATTTTGGAAAAAAATTTACAATTACAGTCACAGGAACAAAAACTGATGCAAGAATTGACCTTATCCTCCAAATAGAGAAACATTTATAAAACATATATGTACTAATTGCTGCATTCAGTGTAAAAAACATACAAATAAAAAATACAGTAATATAAACATGTAAGAACCTCAACGAGAAAAAAAATATTGGAAATACTGCTTCTAAAACTATAGCCAGCCCAATATGACCATATGAAGTAAGTGATAGAAAACTTTCTAAAGCGAAGCCCAGACAGAATCCAGTTGCAGTGACGACCATGAGACACACTGGCCCAGCCACAGCCAGGGCCTTCCCCCTCGCTGCCTCACCATTTCTCTCAATCTGTTCCCGTTCAGACAGTGAATTTGTTGAATATCCAATAGTGAGACCGACAGCTACTGACAACATTGCAGAAAGAACACCATGGGTAACTACAAATACTGACATCAGAATAGCATGCATTTGTTCCTTGATTTCATCAAAACGATCATTGTCCTTGAAATTTTCTAACTGGTCGTTGAGCGTTCTGTTGTCGGCCAGAAGCTCCAGGGACTGAAGCAGAACGACTGCTGTCGCTCCCAGCAGAAGGCCTCCTGCAGCTCCTGACACCAGTCCAATGCAGAAGATGGAAATAACTGGTGGTACCACTGAAGATGAAGGGATTCTCATTAGAAAGAGGAGGAGGAACAGGACATTCATAACGATAAAAGTATTTGGAGCACAGCTATAGGCTGTTTCAGCGTCCCATGTATTGAATGGAAAATGGCAAAGAATGCCTCATTACCATCAACAATACTCATATCAATTCACAATCTTATATTGATGTTCAATTTACTGTTACATGCAGTATCAACATCAACAACGTATTTTTTCCCTTTATGTTGATTAAAAGAAAAAACCATGAGCCAGACGACCTTTACGGTTACTTTCAAACTTATTTGCTGTTGTAAATTAAATATTAGTTCTCAGAGACAGGATTAGATATAAAGACTGTTCATCAGTGTGTACAATTTAAAAGTCATTGTGATTGTGTCTCTGGAACTACCATTGCACACTTACTATATTAGAAGTTACTGTGATGAATACAAATCCTGATAATGTGTAAATGTATATATGGCTTTGTATTTGGTGACTTGACTCATTCAGGACTCAGAACACCTTGATTGAGACATGGACTTGACTTGGAACCTGACATGGGACATCATAGCTTTAACCTGACACATGACACTGACACTGTTTTCTGAGTACCATTAATTTCTGAAAGAATGCACATAAAACTTACCAGAGGTAATGAAGGAGAGTGGTCTGACAGATCTGTAAAACACAATAAAAAATTGTCAAGGTTGATACAATGCATACTTTACATGCTTCTTCTGTGCAAACATGGGACTAAAACTGTTGTTCTGAGACAAAGACAGGTACTTGAGGATTGACTGGATGATTGTTTAGTGAGTCAGTTGCTCATTGAAGTAATAGTCTGTCTTCACCTGTTGACCCTGTTGTTGTCCTGTGTAGCAGGAGGCATCTCAGGGTTCAGCTGATCTGACAAAGAAAAGTGAGACATGTTGATACAGTTAAAGAGATATTTATCACAAAATCCAGGGTATTAATCAGCACAAAACTCTGTTAGGATAGTAAAAAGACGATGTCCAATGGACGAATAGTTACAGTGAAGGATAAACTGTGTAATTTTGATTTTTATCAGGTTAATATTGCGAAGGTGGAAATGTTGCTGAGATCTTTGACTGTTGGTGGGTCTGCTGGTACAGACAACTTGGATAGTAGGCTGTTGAAATTATCAGCTGTACATATTTCTAAACCAATCTGTCACATATTCAACAGATGTATGATAAGTGGTGTGTATCCAAAACTTTGGAAGGAGGGTAAGATCATTCCTTTATCCAAAGATACAAAATCAACTTTCTGTGGTCCAAATACTAGGCCTATTAGCATTTTGCCTATTTTGAGTAAATTATTGGAAAAGATTGTATTTGAGCAAGTGCAAGATTATTTTTCTCACAATGATTTAACTACTATGTTCCAACATGCTTATAGGTCTGGTCATTCCACCTGCACTGCAATGACACAAATGTCAGACAGCTGGTTATCATCAATTGATAACTCAATGCTTGTGGGTACAATATTACTTGACTTCAGTGCTGCCTTTGATGTGATCGACCATGACATTTTGATTTCCAAACTTATTAGTTATGGTTTTACTTCCTCTGCAACCAAGTGGTTTACGAGCTATTTGTCTGAGAGGTCACAGAGAGTTTATTTTAATGGTGCATTATCTTGTAGTAAGTCCTTGGACTGTGGGGTCCCTCAAGGAAGCTGCCTCGGACCTCTTTTATTTTCAATTTTTACTAATGATATGCCGTATGTTCTCAGTAAGGCTGCATTGACTATGTTTGCTGATGATTCTACTCTTTATTATGCAGCCCCCACATATTCAGAGCTTAATCAGGTTCTGTCTTGTGAGATCAGCAAATTATACAACTGGATCAAAACTAATAAACTTATTCTAAATATATCAAAAACAACGAGTATAATATTTGGTTCCAAGTATAGATTATCACATAATACTAAAATGAAAATACAAGTAAATCGCAAGACTATACAGCAAGTAAAAAAGGTGAAGCTTCTCGGACTTTGGCTTGACTGCACATTGTCGTGGTCTGATCACATCAACAAAGTGGTTGCCAAAATGGGCAGAGCTGTTGCCATAACGCGTAAATGTGCTCCATTCGTCAATTCACAGTTGTTAAGTCGTGTTGTTGGTACATTGGTATTATGTCATTTGGATTACTGTTCAGTTGTATGGTCTGCTGCATCAAATTGTCTTCTGAGTAAATTACAGGTGGCTCAAAACAAGGCTGCAAGACTGGTTCTTGGTTGTTCATCAGTTGCAGAGATGCATGAACGTCTTGCTTGGCAGATGGTCAAGCATAGACTATCTGCTAATATATTAATATACTTTCATAGAATTATAAACACTCAGACTCCTAAATTTCTTCATGATAACATAATTTATTGCTCAAATACGCATTCACATTACACTAGAGGGGCGAACAGTGGACAGATTTCTCTACAACTGCCTAAGTCTGAATCTATGAAAAGGACTGTTTTATATCGGTCAGCTGTGCTATGGAACAATCTTCCAGTTGTGGTTCGTGAAATTAAAGGGAAAAGTGTTTTTAAAAAGAGACTAAGAATATATTTGTTCTCATCTTGATTGTGTGATGTGATTGTGATGTGATTGAGCAAGTTTATGTTAGGGGATACCTGAAGCGTATGTTGTTTTTCGTTATTTTATTGTTTTTATTTTAATATGTACTTTTGGTATTGCTGTTGTTGTGTTTTGTATGTTTTGTCTGGACCCCAGGAAGACTAGCTGTCGTCTTGGTGTCAGCTAATGGGGATCCTTTTAAATAAACAAACAAATAAACAGTAGTTACATCAGACCAGCACCACAATTCACTAAGTGTCATCGAGATACCTACATCAGTACAGAACAGGTTTTTAGTCCATTTTAAAAACAATACTCACAAACCGATATGAACATTGAATGTGGATTTTGCACCTCATCACTGACATGGAGGCACAGGTGGAATGTTTAGAGCATGCAAAACTGTTGCACTGTAACAATGAGAATCTGACTACTGTTTTAAGACAGACTGAAAACTGTGAACCTATTCTTTTAATACAGGGAGAATACAGTGTGTTGAAACTTGGCCAAAGCTCACCAGTGCCAGATCGTCGCATTGTTCTTGAAGCAGCTCACAGGTGACAGCAAAAAATGTATTCTTCACTTTCTTTTCTTCCTCTATCTTGATTCCCAGTTTGAATTCACCAGTCCATGTGCAAATGTGGTATTAATCAAAATGTGGTCAAATACAGTAAAAGTCTCTCACTCCACACAGTTTTTAACTCCTCAGTTACGGTACACAGCAAGCTCTACACTGTACAAGGACTTGTGATGAGCCCAACACAAAACCAGAATTTCAGCCCTCTGTTACAGGAACATTCCTCAGATAGGATCAACACCAGTCGCAATGATTCAACACATTCACATACTGAACTCTCACATAAAACACATTGCCGCTGACTATGCCGGGTGGCGCGACTTGTGATATCTACTCACCATGTCTGTCTGTTGGCCCAGTGAAGATCAAGTTCTGAGCTCCACCAGAACAATTGCTACCCTAATGTGGTGGAGGGGTTTGTGTGTCCCTCTGATACTGGGAGCTGTGTTTTCAGGGGCCATGATAATTAAATAATAATGAATTGTATTTATTTAGTGCTGTAAAAGAAGAGTTACAAACTGCAAACTGCTGCCGGTAGGTTGTTCCAAGCCAAAGTGGTCTCAGGGGAGTGGCCAGACTAAGAGTGCTTTGTAGACCCTATGATTCGACTAAAAAATAGATCAAGTACCTGTTGGCCCACCAACTGAATGGTGGGGCAACTGGGTCAGGTTCAATGTACATCAGGTGTCATGCAAAGGCAAGGGCCAGTGCATGCC
The DNA here is from genome assembly GCA_039737535.1 of Lagodon rhomboides. NCBI lineage: Eukaryota > Metazoa > Chordata > Actinopteri > Spariformes > Sparidae > Lagodon > Lagodon rhomboides. The sequence goes on along the minus strand of CM077792.1, from coordinate 7,768,964 downwards.
AAATCCTGCATTACAGACTGGCTCTGGGTATGTGAAACATCACTTCACTGATGGGGAAGGAACCATAGGAACACTGAACGTGGATTTTGTCTTCCGTCACTTCATTGGAAGCACATGGAGGAATGTTTAAAGCAAGCAGAAGCTGCTTAACCTTGAAGATGAGCTGTTTCAAGACTGAGGCAGAGACCTAAATCTCATAATTTCTTCTTAAATCTTCCCACCTTGAATTCACCGGTGCTTGAAATACTGTGATATTACCACAAATGTGGTCGAATACGGTCCCTCACTCTGCACTCACCGTGTTTGACTCCTCACATACGGTACAAGCTCGATACTGTAGAATGGCGTCTGAGGAGCCCAGCCTCAAACAAGAACTACAACCATTTGTGACGGCAACATCCCTCAGCTGGGATCAGCAAAGACACTGTCAGCATTACATTGGAGCTGGCTGTGTGACAGGCAGCTTGATGCCCTCGGTAATTAGAGTGAATGTTTTGTCTCTTGGCCCACTGAAGAATCTTGATGATCAGGTTGTGAGTTTTCTGATCAAATACTGGGCTGTGACAGAAGACCTAACTCCCATTGAGCAACACTCAGTGACTGAAATAAACAGTTAAAATCAACAAGAGAGCGGCTGAGGAGAGAGTTCCCAAAGGGTTTCTGTCACGGACTTGGCCAAGGAGCCGCGTTTATTCTCCCTTCCTTGTGTTTGCGTGTCTCTCCCTCTCAGTTTTTGTGCCGAATTGTGTGTCCCTTGGGTGTGGCAGCTCAGACATCTTCTCTGCTCTGAGACTCATCACCTGCCTGCTCATTTCCACATTCAGGCGCCACCTCCGCCGACTTAGCCCTCAATAACTTTACAAAGAATCCTGTCCAGCTTGCTTCTAGCTCTATCTGTCTGTGTCCGTTCTGCTCCTGGGCTCAAAATCACTGGTTATAGCAGATTTGTTCTTTCAGGATATCTATAGCAGGATCAACAAATAATGAATTGTGGAGAACATGATTGACCAACTCTGTTGTAGAATATGACTCTCTCTTTTTATTAGTTTACTCTCTTCTACACTTCGGCAGGCAGTGAGTGAACTGTTACTGTAGCCTGGAGAAATGAAGCTGGCACAGGACACACACGTCTCTTTTTAATGTCTTTATTCTGGACATTTTGTATTGAAGTTGAAATAGAAACAAGTACAGTATCAAGTATTTCTAAGTTAACAAAAGTAAAAGTAAATTATACATATATCTACAAAATGGGAATAGGAGGAATTGCAGCTGCACACAGAGCCGTGAACATCACCGACAGCCATGACACAGCTCCTACAGCTGCTCTCACTGTCACCCCAAACCTTCCCACCAATCCATACCAGTGCACTGCTTGTTGTTACTGGTCTGATACCCCTGCTGGCCCAGCCAATCCCCCATCAGAGATCCTATAGTTGGACCTGGACAAAGCACGAGCAACATCAGAGATGATCAACATTAATCGCAGAGTCACTTAGATGCAGTTTGAGGGATGTACATGCAAGATATTTAGAAGAAGCAGGGATTGATGGCAGCATGTCCTGGGCCTTGTTTCGGATGTCGGGGGCTGTGGCGCCAGGAAAACAGAGAAAAATAGAAGCGCAGATCCAAAATGAGGGAGTTGCTGATAATTTCAGTAGAGGTTGTGAACAGACGTGTGGGGGCATTAGGTTGGACCATGTCAGGTGAAAACCCAGGGCGCTCAGCAGCCACAGTGCGGAAACAGTGGACATATTCCAATTTTTGTGAATTTATTTATTTTTTTCATTTGTATTCTATGCAATTGTGGCATATAAATGTTTCATGTCTGTTCATCTCTTAGACAAAAAACATTGACAGCCCAACAAAAACAAAAATGATGAACAATATAAATGCGACATGGAACCAATGAAAGTTTGAGGGCATTATATAAAATAAACCAGCATAGGTAAATAATATGACAGCTAAGGGTACAAGGTATAAATATAAACATTGCTTTAACCCAAACGATGTGGACTGTACAAACAGTAACAGAAAGGCTCCAGGAGGAACTGTAGCTGCACACAGAGCCATGAACATCGCTGACAGCCCGCTGTGGGCACATGACATGAAAAAAGCTCCTACAGCTGCTCCCACTGTCAACCCCAACCTTCCTAACAGTCCAAATCGGTGTACTACTCGTCGATACTGGTCTGTTGCTGCCACTGCTGCAGCAAGAGATACCCCTGCTGCCCCTGCCACCCCTATCAGAGCTCCTATAGTGGGACCTGGACCCAACACAGGTAGACCCAACTTTATGACACCTAAAACTGCTGAACCAGTAGCTGCAGCAGTAGCACAGATTTTACCTGCTCCACCCCTTTGCAAGGCCACAAATAATGACATGCCTACAGTAACCGTCCACATCAGAGAAGCTAAAACTCCAACAAAAATGGCCTCTACTACAACACTGCTGGTTGTTGTGGATGTTGGGGGCTGTAAGGCAACAATCCGCTGCCCTGCAATGCTGTAAACATCAGAGACGATCAGCATCAATTGCACGGTCATAGTGTGTAGTTTTAAGGGACATAAAAACAATTTTACAATTGTAGCCACAGGAAGAAAAATACATGCAAGAATTAACCTTATCTTTAAAAAATGTTTTAGAACAGATATATAAAATGCTGCAATCACTGTAAAAAAGATACTACGTGCAAATGCAGAAACATAAAGAAGTATGGAATCATGCGTGACTGCAAATGAAATTAATACTGGTCCTAAAATTATAAACAGCCAAAAAGCTACAGACCAAGTAAATGAAAAACGTTCTAAAGCGAAGCCCAGAAGGGATCCAGTTGCAGTGACAACCATGAGACACACTGGCCCAGCCACAGCCAGGGCCTTCCCCCTCGCTGCCTCACCTTTTCTCTCAATCTGTTCCCGTTCAGACAGTGAATTTGTTGAAAATCCAATAGTGAGACCTACAGCTACTGACAATATTGAGGAAAGAACACCATGGGTCACTGCAATTAATGATATCATAATACCACGTTCATTACTTTCAAAAAGACCATCATTGTCCTTGAATTTTTCTAACTGGTCGATGAGCGTTCTGTTGTCGGCCAGAAGCTCCAGGGACTGAAGCAGAACGACTGCTGTCGCTCCCAGCAGAAGACCTCCTGCAGCTCCTGACACCAGTCCAATGCAGAAGATGGAAATGACTGGTGGTACCCCTGAAGATGAAGGGATTCTCATTAGAAAGAGGAGGAGGAACAGGACATCCACAACTATAAAAGTATTTGGAGCACAGCTATAGGCTGTTTCAGCGTCTCATGAATTTAATGGAAAAGGGAAAAGAATGTCATCACCATCAACTTAAATTAATACACAATCTTATGTTGATGCTCAATACACAATCTTATGTTGATGCTCAATTTACTGTTACATGTAGTATCAGCATCAACAATGTATTTTTTCCCTTTATGTTGATTAAAAGAAACATGAGTCAGATGACTTTTACGTTTACTCTGAAATTTATTTGCTGATGTAAATTGAATATTAATTCTTGGAGACAGGGTTAGATATAAAGACTGTTCATCAGTGTGTAAAATTGTGAAATGACAAGTTTAAAATCATTGTGATTGTGTCGCTGGAATGACCATTGCACACTTACTACATTGGAATTTACTGCGATGATTACAAATACTGATAATGTGTAAATGTATATATGGGTTTGTATTTGGTGACTTGACTCATTCAGGACTCAGGACACCTTGATTGAGACATGGACTTGACTTGGAACCTGACATGGGACATCATAGCTTTAACCTGACACATGACACTGACACTGTTTTCTGAGTACCATTAATTTCTGAAAGAATGCACATAAAACTTACCAGAGGTAATGAAGGAGAGTGGTCTGACAGATCTGTAAAACACAATAAAAAATTGTCAAGGTTGATACAATGCATACTTTACATGCTTCTTCTGTGCAAACATGGGACTAAAACTGTTGTACTGAGACAAAGACAGGTACTTGAGGATTGACTGGTTGATTGTTTAGTGAGTCAGTTGCTTATTGAAGTAATAGTCTGTCTTCACCTGTTGACCCCGTTGTCCTGTGTAACAGGAGGCATCTCAAGGTTCAGCTGATCTGACAAAGAAAAATGAGACATGTTGATACAGTTAGAGAGATATTTATCACAAAATCCAGGGTATTAATCAGCACAAAACTCTGTTAGGATAGTAAAAAGACGATGCCCAATGGACAAATAGTTACAGTAGTTAGATCGGACCAGCACCACAACTCACTAAGTGTCATCGAGATACCTACATCAGTACAGAACAGGTTTTTAGTCCATCTTAAAAACAATAGTCACATAACGATATGAACATTGAATGTGGATTTTGCACCTCATTGCTGACATGGAGGCACAGATGGAATGTTTAGAGCATGCAAAACTGTTGCACTGTAAAAATGAGAATCCCACTAGTGTTTTAAGACAGACTGAGAACTGTGAACCTATTCTTTTAATACAGGGAGAATACAGTGTGTTGAAACTTGGCCAAAGCTCACCAGTGCCAGATCGTCGCATTGTTCTTGAAGCAGCTCACAGGTGACAGCCAAAAATGTATTCTTCACTTTCCTTTCTTCCTCTATCTTGATTCCCAGTTTGAATTCACCGGTCTATGTGCAAATGTGGTATTAATCAAATTGTGGTCAAATACAGTAAAAGTCTCTCACTCCACATAGTTTTTAACTCCTCAGTTTCGGTACACAGCAAGCTCTACACTGTACAAGGGCTTGTGATGAGCCCAACACAAAACCAGAATTTCAACCCTCTGTTACAGGAACATTCCTCAGATAGGAGGACCAGTCACAATGATTCAACACATTCACATACTGAACTCTGCAGTTCCATAGGTTTCAACAGTATCTACAATAAGTTATTGAACTAAAACCACTCCCTGAGTAAAGTTGCTCGGTATTGCTAAATATGTCACTCGAATAAAATTCTTAACTCATAAAACACATAAAACACATTGCCGCTGACTATGCCGGGTGGCACGACTTGTGATATCTACTCACAATGTCTGTCTGTCGGCCCAGTGAAGATCAAGTTCTGAGCTCCACCAGAAAAATTGCTACCCTAATGTGGTGGAGGGGTTTGTGTGTCCCTCTGATACTGGGAGCTGTGTTTTCGGGGGCCATGATAATTAAATAATAATGAATTGTATTTATTTAGTGCTGTAAAAGAAGAGTTACAAACTGCAAACTGCTGCCGGTAGGTTGTTCCAAGCCAAAGTGGTCTCAGGGGAGTGGCCAGACTAAGAGTGCTTTGTAGACCCTATGATTCGACTAAAAAATGGATCAAGTACCTGTTGGCCCACCAACTGAATGGTGGGGCAACTGGGTCAGGTTCAATGTACACCAGGTGTCATGCAAAGGCAAGGACCAGTGCATGCCAAATCCTGCATTACAGACTGGCTCTGGGTATGTGAAACATCACTTCTCTGATGGGGAAGGAACCATAGGAACACTGAACGTGGATTTTGTCTTCCATCACTTCACTGGAAGCACATGGAGGAATGTTTAAAGCAAGCAGAAGCTGCTTAACCTTGAAGATGAGCTGTTTCAAGACTGAGGCAGAGACCTAAATCTCATAATTTCTTCTTAAATCTTCCCACCTTGAATTCACCGGTGCTTGAAATACTGTGAAATTACTACAAATGTGGTCGAATACAGTCCCTCACTCTGCACTCACCGTGTTTGACTCCTCATATACGGCACAAGCTCGATACTGTAGAATGGCGTCTGAGGAGCCAGCCTCAAACAAGAACTGCAACCATTTGTGACGGCAACATCCCTCAGCTGGGATCAGCAAAGACACTGTCAGCATTACATTGGAGCTGGCTGTGTGACAGGCAGCTTGATGCCCTCGGTAATTACAGTGAATGTTTTGTCTCTTGGCCCGCTGAAGAATCTTGATGATCAGGTTGTGAGTTTTCTGATCAAATACTGGGCTGTGACAGAAGACCTAACTCCCATTGAGCAACACTCAGTGACTGAAATAAACAGTTAAAATCAACAAGAGAGCGGCTGAGGAGAGAGTTCCCAAAGGGTTTCTGTCACGGACTTGGCCAAGGAGCCGTGTTTATTCTCCCTTCCTTGTGTTTGCGTGTCTCTCTCTCTCAGTTTTTGTGCCGAATTGTGTGTCCCTTGGGTGTGGCAGCTCAGACATCTTCTCTGCTCTGAGACTCATCACCTGCCTGCTCATTTCCACATTCAGGCGCCACCTCCGCCGACTTAGCCCTCAATAACTTTACAAAGAATCCAGTCCAGCTTGCTTCTAGCTCTGTCTGTCTGTGTCCGTTCTGCTCCTGGGCTCAAAATCACTGGTTATAGCAGATTTGTTCTTTCAGGATATCTATAGCAGGATCAACAAATAATGAATTGTGGAGAACATGATTGACCAACTCTGTTGTAGAATATGACTCTCTCTTTTTATTAGTTTACTCTCTTCTACACTTCGGCAGGCAGTGAGTGAACTGTTACTGTAGCCTGGAGAAATGAAGCTGGCACAGGACACACACGTCTCTTTTTAATGTCTTTATTCTGGACATTTTGTATTGAAGTTGAAATAGAAACAAGTACAGTATCAAGTATTTCTAAGTTAACAAAAGTAAAAGTAAATTATACATATATCTACAAAATGGGAATAGGAGGAATTGCAGCTGCACACAGAGCCGTGAACATCACCGACAGCCATGACACAGCTCCTACAGCTGCTCTCACTGTCACCCCAAACCTTCCCACCAATCCATACCAGTGCACTGCTTGTTGTTACTGGTCTGATACCCCTGCTGGCCCAGCCAATCCCCCATCAGAGATCCTATAGTTGGACCTGGACAAAGCACGAGCAACATCAGAGATGATCAACATTAATCGCAGGGTCACTTCCTTGTAGTTTGAGGGATGTACATACAAGTATATTTAGAAGAAGCAGGGATTGATGGCAGCATGTCCTGGGCCTTGTTTCGGATGTCGGGGGCTGTGGCGCCAGGAAAACAGAGAAAAAAAGAAGCGCAGATCCAAAATGATGGAGTTGCTGATAATTTCAGTAGAGGTTGAGAACAGAGGTGTGGGGGCAGTCGGTTGGGCCATGTCAGGAGAAAACCCAGGGCGCTCAGCAGCCACAGTGCGACAACAGTGGACATATTCCAAGTTTTGTGAATTTATTTATTTTTTTCATTTGTATTCTATGCAATTGTGGCATATAAATGTTTCATGTCTGTTCATCTCTTAGACAAAAAACATTGACAGCCCAACAAAAACAAAAGTGATGAACAAATATAAATGCGACATGGAACCCATAAAAGTTTGAAGGCATTATATAAAATAAACCAGCATAGGTAAATAATATGACAGCTAAGGGTACAAGGTATAAATATAAACACTGCTTTAACCCAAACGATGTGGACTGTACAAACAGTGACAGAAAGGCTCCAGCGAGGAACTGCAGCTGCACACAGAGCCATGAACGTCGCTGACAGCCCGCTGTGGGCACATGACATGAAAAAAGCTCCTACAGCTGCTCCCACTGTCACCCCCAACCTTCCTAACAAGCCATATCGGTGTACCACTCGTCGATACTGGTCTGTTGCTGCCCCTGCTGCAGCAAGAGATACCCCTGCTGCCCCTGCCACCCCTGTCAGAGCTCCTATAGTGGGACCTGGACCCAGCACAGGTAGTCCCAACTTTATGACACCTAAAACTGCTGAACCAGTAGCTGCAGCAGTAGCACAGATTTTACCTGCTCCACCCCTTTGCAAGGCCACAAATAATGACATGCCTACAGTAACCGTCCACATCAGAGAAGCTAAAACTCCAACAAAAATGGCCTCTACTACAACACTGCTGGTTGTTGTGGATGTTGGGGGCTGTAAGGCAACAATCTCCTGCCCTGCAATGCTGTAAACATCAGAGACGATCAGCATCAATTGCACGGTCATAGTGTGTAGTTTTAAGGGACATAAAAACAATTTTACAATTGTAGCCACAGGAAGAAAAATACATGCAAGAATTAACCTTATCTTTAAAAAATTTTTTAGAACAGATATATAAAATGCTGCAATCACTGTAAAAAAGATACTACGTGCAAATGCAGAAACATAAAGAAGTATGGAATCATGCGTGACTGCAAATGAAATTAATACTGGTCCTAAAATTATAAACAGCCAAAAAGCTACAGACCAAGTAAATGAAAAACGTTCTAAAGCGAAGCCCAGAAGGGATCCAGTTGCAGTGACGACCATGAGACACACTGGCCCAGCCACAGCCAGGGCCTTCCCCCTCGCTGCCTCACCTTTTCTCTCAATCTGTTCCCGTTCAGACAGTGAATTTGTTGAAAATCCAATAGTGAGACCTACAGCTACTGACAATATTGAGGAAAGAACACCATGGGTCACTGCAATTACTGATATCATAATACCACGCATTCATTACTTTCAAAAAGACCATCATTGTCCTTGAATTTTTCTAACTGGTCGATGAGCGTTCTGTTGTCGGCCAGAAGCTCCAGGGACTGAAGCAGAACGACTGCTGTCGCTCCCAGCAGAAGACCTCCTGCAGCTCCTGACACCAGTCCAATGCAGAAGATGGAAATGACTGGTGGTACCCCTGAAGATGAAGGGATTCTCATTAGAAAGAGGAGGAGGAACAGGACATCCACAACTATAAAAGTATTTGGAGCACAGCTATAGGCTGTTTCAGCGTCTCATGAATTTAATGGAAAAGGGAAAAGAATGTCATCACCATCAACTAATACCGATATTAATACACAATCTTATGTTGATGCTCAATTTACTGTTACATGTAGTATCAGCATCAACAATGTATTTTTTCCCTTTATGTTGTATTAAAAGAAAACATGAGTCCAGATGACTTTTACGTTTACTCTGAAATTTATTTGCTGATGTAAATTGAATATTAATTCTTGGAGACAGGGTTAGATATAAAGACTGTTCATCAGTGTGTAAAATTGTCAAATGACAAGTTTAAAATCATTGTGATTGTGTCGCTGGAATGACCATTGCACACTTACTACATTGGAATTTACTGTGATGATTACAAATACTGATAATCTGTAAATGTATATATGGCTTTGTATTTGGTGACTTGACTCATTCAGGACTCAGAACACCTTGATTGAGACATGGACTTGACTTGGAACCTGACATGGGACATCATAGCTTTAACCTGACACATGACACTGACACTGTTTTCTGAGTACCATTAATTTCTGAAAGAATGCACATAAAACTTACCAGAGGTAATGAAGGAGAGTGGTCTGACAGATCTGTAAAACACAATAAAAAATTGTCAAGGTTGATACAATGCATACTTTACATGCTTCTTCTGTGCAAACATGGGACTAAAACTGTTGTACTGAGACAAAGACAGGTACTTGAGGACTGACTGGTTGATTGTTTAGTGAGTCAGTTGCTCATTGAAGTAATCGTCTGTCTTCACCTGTTGACCCCGTTGTTGTCCTGTGTAACAAGAGGCATCTCAGGGTTCAGCTGATCTGACAAAGAAAAATGAGACATGTTGATACAGTTAGAGAGATATTTATAACAAAATCAAGGGTATTAATCAGCACAAAACTCTGTTAGGATAGTAAAAAGACGATGTCCAATGGAGGTATAGTTACAGTAGTTACATCGGACCAGCACCACAATTCACTAAGTGTCATCGAGATACCTACATCAGTACAGAACAGGTTTTTAGTCCATCTTAAAAACAATAGTCACATAACGATATGAACATTGAATGTGGATTTTGCACCTCATTGCTGACATGGAGGCACAGACGGAATGTTCAGAGCATGCAAAACTGTTGCACTGTAAAAATGAGAATCTGACTACTGTTTTAAGACAGACTGAGAATTGTGAACCTATTCTTTTAATACAGGGAGAATACAGTGTGTTGAAACTTGGCCAAAGCTCACCAGTGCCAGATCGTCGCATTGTTCTTGAAGCAGCTCACAGGTGACAGCCAAAAATGTTTTCTTCACTTTCTTTTCTTCTTCTTGCTTCCCAATTTGAATTCACCAGTCTATGTGCAAATGTGGTATTAATCAAATTGTGGTCAAATACAGTAAAAGTCTCTCACTCCACATAGTTTTTAACTCCTCAGTTACGGTACACAGCAAGCTCTACACTGTACAAGGGCTTGTGATGAGCCCAACACAAAACCAGAATTTCAACCCTCTGTTACAGGAACATTCCTCAGATAGGAGGACCAGTCACAATGATTCAACACATTCACATACTGAACTCTGCAGTTCCATAGGTTTCAACAGTATCTACAATAAGTTACTGAACTAAAACCACTCCCTGAGTAAAGTTGCTCGGTATTGCTAAATATGTCACTCGAATAAAATTCTTAACTCATAAAACACATAAAACACATTGCCGCTGACTATGCCGGGTGGCGCGACTTGTGATATCTACTCACAATGTCTGTCTGTTGGCCCAGTGAAGACCAGGTTCTGAGCTCCACCAGAACAATTGCTACCCTAATGTGGTGGAGGGGTTTGTGCGTCCCTCTGATACTGGGAGCTGTGTTTTCAGGGGCCATGATAATTAAATAATAATTAATTGTATTTATTTAGCGCCGTTAAAGAAGAGTTACAAACTGCTTTAGCGCCTGGTAGGTTGCTCCAAGCCAACGTGGTCTCAGGGGAGTGGCCAGACTAAGAGTGCTTTGTAGACCCTATGAATTCGACTAAAAAACGGATCAAGTACCTGTTGGCCCACCAACTGAATGGTGGGGCAACACTTCTCTGATGAGGAAGGAACCATAGGAACATTGAATTTGGATTTTGTCTTCCATCACTTCATTGGAAGCACATGGAGGAATGTTTACAGCAAGCAGAAACTGTTTAACCTTGAAGATGAGCTGTTTCAAGATAGACTGAGACAGAGACCTAAATGTCATCGTTTCTTCTTAAATCTTCCCACCTCGAATTCACCGGTGCTTGAAATACTGTGATATTACTACAAATGTGGTCGAATACAGTCCCTCACTCTGCACTCACCGTGTTTGACTCCTCATATACGGCACAAGCTCGATACTGTAGAATGGCATCTGAGGAGCCCAGCCTCAAACAAGAACTACAACCATTTGTAACAGCAACATCCCTCAGCTGGGATCAGCAAAGACACTGTCAGCATTACATTGGAGCTGGCTGTGTGACAGGCAGCTTGATGCCTTCGGTAATTACAGTGAATGTTTTGTCTCTCAACCCGCTGAAGAATCTTGATGATCAGGTTCTGAGTTTGTTGACAAAGAACTGAACTATTAGATCTAAAATGCCTGGCTGCATCTTTGACATGACTGCTCCCTCCCTCTCTTTTTAAAAACAGATTTAAAAGCCTGCAAGTTAGGCAAACAAGCGTTTTTTTTGACAAACTTCAGTGGGAAATAAAGGGACAGTATAGAAAACATTTATATTACGCAAAATGTATTAGATAGTGACAAAAGCAGATGCATGCCGGTTATAATCTGAGGGGTCCTGATCCTGTTCTGGCAGGCACAAATTAAACCCTGTTAAAAGTGTCGTTGTAACCAGTAGGCCCCTGACATGCAAATGCATGAATCAACTGTACCATCTGATGCCTCCCAGACCACCACACATATGGAAATGATCAGTGATCAATGGGACACATACAAACAGGGAAGGAGGAACACCAGGTTATGACCTCCTTCGGCCTTCAAGGACTCATGGTGGAGGCCTTTGTGTCACGCAGCAGAGATATTTGATTTAACGAAAACCCATTTTTTCCTTGATCTGAACATTGGAGGAGGGGGCTGGTGGGTTGGTGGGGGGCGGCATAGATTGAAGAAATAATAATAACAGCACGTTTCACCTCACTGCCAAGGAAACTCAACCAAGTATATCCATAAACCAATCAGCCGCGTCATTAACGCCACTGACAGGTGATGTAACAGTGCAACGTTCTGCTGGGAAACCCTTGGGTCCTGACACACAGCACCCACCCAAAACACTGTGGTGGACCAAGCACTCCCCCTCGTGGCAGCGGCAGAGAGGGAGATGACTGCCAACTGCAAAACGGACAGGGAGTTTGCTGAAACAGCAGCACTTTACTGCAGTGTTAAAAGTTAAAAGTGGGAAAACTCCAGCGACAGAACAACTTTCATGTCTTCATGATTTTTTCCTTCAAATGTTTTTTTAACAATATGAAATAATAATTCTTCTGTCATCTGCACTTGTTTGACAAGTCTGAACTGGTTTCTCCCAGATGAGAGATATTGTTAGTTGAATTGTTCTGCCTGTGATGGATAGTTTATGACAAACTTTTGGGGTCTGTGTTATGCTATTTTCCTTGGTTATAATGTAATTTTAGCATATTTTGTATTGCATATTTGATCCCTTTAGGTTTCCAGATACCTTAATTTACTTGATATTATTAGTGTCTATTTCTATTTCATTTCATGAGACCAGTAATTAAATTATGTTGATCGTGTTATTGTTCTTAGAATTTTGTAAAATAAAAGCAGTAGAGTAAAATCATGACAAAAAAGGGACAAACCTAACTGAATAACCGTACAGTATATGATGCAAACAAAGTGACTGGGGCTTCTGCCATATCATAGCAGCAGACTTAAGCTCCACCTGGTGGTTGATGAGTAAACAACCTGGAAAGACTCACGCACTTCACCGCTGGTCAGTGAAACTACTTTGGGGACTACAGTTGTGAAGACAGGTGAAGTGTGTAAAATAAAAATAAAAAGATTCTTCAGTTTGATGAAAGTTTTATTTTGAAATTTAGCAGAAAGTACAGACAATACAATCATACAAAAAAAGGAAAATCTCATTGAATCCGAGTTTGATTGAAAGCACATAAATATCCTTTTTTCTCCACATAAGGCCACACAAGTCATAAGACTAAGAAAAAAATAGATGTATTACCAGATCTTTAGACAGAATCTCATGTTTTAATCTTATATTTACTGGAAAATTATAGTAACTGATGCATGCTTCTGATTCAACTGCTCAGTAAAGAATATGATTGCTCTGTAGCTACAGTTAAGTTAAATAAATACAGTGACTAGCATATTTAATAATCAACCAATGCAATGAAAGCATTATCAAGAGCAGTGACTTTGTAAAATTCTTGATTTGCATTGTTCTAAGTAATAATGACTTTTGCATGTGGGGAGTGAAAGCTGGCCCATGTGGTCCGATACAACAGACGAGCTACTGCTGCTCATATTGCTGAAGAAGTTAATGCCGGTTCTGATAGAAAGGTGTCAGAATACACAGTACATTGCAGTTTGTTGCGTATGGGGCTGCATAGCCGCAGACCAGACAGGGTGCCCATGCTGACCCCTGTCCTCCGCCGAAAGCGCCAACAACGGGATGAGTTTGTACCACAGTTTGTAGTTTGAGGGAATGAGTGTTCAGGTACATTTACAAATATATCTAGTAGAGGTGGTTTGTGATTTTTTTTTTTGTTTGTCAGTTTTTTGTCTGATTTGTATTCTATGCAGTTGTATGGACATACATGTTTCATGTCCGTCGATTTCTTAGATGAAACCCATTGATCGGTCCAAAAAATCGTCCAAAAAAAAGATAAGTGATGAATACATTAGAAATAAAACAAAATGGAACCCACGAAAGTTTGAAGGCATTACATAAAATAAACCAGCATAGCTAAATAATATGACAGCTACAGGTACAAGGTGTAGATATAAAAGTTCCTTTAACCCCAATAATGTGGACTGTACAAACAGTAACAGAAAGGCTCCAGCAGGAACTGTAGCTGCACACAGAGCCATGAACGTCGCTGACAGCCCGCTGTGGGCACATGACATTGCAAAAGCTCCTACAGCTGCTCCCACTGTCACCCCCAACCTTCCTAACAAGCCATATCGGTGTACCACTCGTCGATACTGGTCTGTTGCTGCCCCTGCTGCAGCAAGAGATACCCCTGCTGCCCCTGCCACCCCTGTCAGAGCTCCTATAGTGGGACCTGGACCCAGCACAGGTAGAACCAACCCTTATAGACACCTAAAACTGCTGAACCAGTAGCTGCAGCAGTAGCACAGATTTTACCTGCTCCACCCCTTTGCAAGGCCACAAATAATGACATGCCTACAGTAACCGTCCACATCAGAGAAGCTAAAACTCCAACAAAAATGTCCTCTACTACAACACTGCTGATTGTTGTGGATGTTGGGGGCTGTAAGGCAACAATCCTCTGCCCTGCAATACTATAAACATCAGAGACGATCAACATCAATCGCACAGTTACAGTGCGTAGTGTTAAGGGATGTGATTTTTGAAGTAAATTTACAGCTGCAGTCACAGGAACAAAAACTGATGCAAGACTTAGCCTTACCCACAACATAGAACCCATCATACATGTACCAAATGCTACAAACAGTGTAAAAACCATACAACCTATAAATGCAGAAACATGAGGAGGTAAGAACCAAATCATGACATAAAACATTATAAATACTGCCACTAAAATTAGAAACAGCCATATAGCACCATACGAAGTAATTGATAGAAAACTTTCTAAAGCGAAGCCCAGAAGGGATCCAGTTGCAGTGACGACCATGAGACACACTGGCCCAGCCACAGCCAGGGCCTTCCCCCTCGCTGCTTCACCTTTTCTCTCAATCTGTTCCTGTTCAGACAGTGAATTTGTTGAATATCCAATAGTGAGACCTACAGCTACTGACAATGTTGAGGAAAGAACACCATGGGTCACTGCACGTACTGACATCATAATATCTGGCACTTCATTACTTTCATAAAAACGATCATTGTCCTCTAACTGGTCGTTGAGCGTTCTGTTGTCGGCCAGAAGCTCCAGGGACTGAAGCAGAACAACTGCTGTCGCTCCCAGCAGAAGACCTCCTGCAGCTCCTTACACCAGTCCAATGCTGAAGATGGAAATGACTGGTGGTACCCCTGAAGATGAAGGGATTCTCATTAGAAAGAGGAGGAACAGGAAATTCATAACTATAAAAGTATTTGGAGCACAGCTATAGGCTGTTTCAGCGTCCCATGAATGTAATGGAAAATGGCAAAGAATGCCTCATTACCATCAACAAAACTTAATTAATAAATTAATACACAATCCCATTCATAATCATCAGAACATTTTACTGTTACATGCAGTATCAACATCAACAATGTATTTTTTCCCTTTGTGTTGATTAAAAGAAAAAAAAACATGAGCCAGATGACTTTTACGTTTACTTTCAAACTTATTTGCTGATGTAAATTAAATATTAGTTCTCGGAGACAGGATTAGATATAAAGACTGTTCATCAGTGTGTAAAATTGTCAAATGACAAGTTAAAAATGACTGTGATTGTGTCGCTGGAATTACCATTGCACACTCACGACATTACTGTGATGAATACAAATACTGATAGTCTGTTAAAGAATTTATATATGGATTTATATTTGGTGATTGGTGCATCTTGACTCATTCAGGACTCAGAACACCTTGTTTGACACATGGACTTGACTTGGAACCTGATTTGGGACATCTTAGCTTAAACTTGACACATGAGACTTTCAAAACAATTACTTGGTCTGTTTTCTGAGTACCATTTTTTTTTTTTGTAAGAATGCACAGAAAACTTACCAGAGGTAAGGAAAGAAAATAGTCTGATACATCTGTAAAACACAATTAAAATAATCAAGGTTATAGTATATAATAAATAGTCAAGGTTGATACAATGTGTTCTTCACATGCTTCTTCCATGCTAATATGGGACTGCCACCACAATTGTTGTTCACTGTTACAAAAGGGGAGTTATCCAATAATTTGCCTGCTGCTAGAAATCTTTAATTGTTGTTGGGCTGATAGCATGGCAGTCGTAGTAGAGAGTCAAAGACAGGTACTTGAGGGTTGACTGTTTGATTGTTCAGTGAGTCAATTGCTCATTGAAGTAATAGTCTGTCTTCACCTGTTAAACCCGTTGTTGTCCTGTGTAGCAGGAGGCATCTCAAGGTTCAGCTGATCTGACAAAGAAAAATGAGATGTCCAATAAACAAGTTAATACAGTTGGAAACCGGAAACTACACTTTTAAAAATAAAAATAAATAAGTCAGATATCAGGCCAGCACCACAGTTCACACAGTGTCATCGAGATACCTACATCAGTACAGAACAGGTTTTTAGTCCATCTTAAAAACAATAGTCACATAACGATATGAACACTGAATGTGGATTTTGCACCTCATCACTGACATGGAGGCACAGGTGGAATGTTTAGAGCATGCAAAACTGTTGCACTGTAAAAATGAGAATCTGACTACTGTTTTAAGACAGACTGAGAACTGTGAACCTATTCTTTTAATACAGGGAGAATACAGTGTGTTGAAACTTGGCCAAAGCTCACCAGTGCCAGATCGTTGCATTGTCCTTGAAGCAGCTCACAGATGACAGCAAAATGTAGTCTTCACTTTCTTTTCTTCTTCGGTCTTCCCAATTTTAATTCACCGGTCCATGAAATTTTGTGATTATAATGCAAATGTGGTATTAATCAAAATGTGGTCAAATACAGTCAAAAGTCTCTCACTCCACACAGTTTTTAACTCCTCAGTTACGGTACACAGCAAGCTCTACACTGTACAAGGGCTTGTGATGAGCCCAACACAAAACCAGAATTTCAACCCTCTGTTACAGGAACATTCCTCAGATAGGATCAAGAAAGGTAAGAACTCGGAAGTTTCATAGGTTTCAACAGTATCAACAATAAGTTAATGAACCAAAGTTGCTCAGTATTACTAAGTACGTCACTTCAAAATATTTAAAAGAAAACTTCCCTGCATCGAATCAAATTCCTAACTTGGGACACATAAAACACATTGCTGTTGACTATGCCAGGTGATATTACTTGTGATATCTACTCACCATGTCTGTCTGTCGGCCCAGTGAAGATCAGGTTCTGAGTTCCCCCAGAAGAATAGCTACCCTAACGTGGTGGAGGGGTTTGTGTGTCCCTCTGATGCTGGGAGCTGTGTTTTCGGGGGCCAAAAAAGCAAGCTTTATTTAACTAAAGCCCTACCAGGCCCTGCCTGACTCGGTCATGTTCTCCGTAATGTCGTTTCTAGACTATACACTGGGCTATTCCCCATACTCTGACGAGATGTGAACAGGCTCACAGGGCGCAACAGCACAAAAGAAGTGCCACTCTTAAAACATATCTACAAAAAACTATTTATTTTCTCCTGTACTTTCATGGAAAGACTTCTCATCTCCTCTCCCCACCTCCCAATGCTATCCTCTTCATCTCCTTTACATCTTGACTTTCCTCCTGTACTTTCATGAAAAAACCAAAACAAAAAAATAAAACATGTTCCACCAAGTTTTTTTCAGTTTGTTTACTCTAAATATCTCAATTAGATTTTTCATAACATGTTTGCTCCTTTGCTCTTTTGGAGGGAAATAGTAAGAAGACTTACTTTAAAAGGCTTACAAAATCTATGAATCTATGATCTAGTGTTAAACATATTATTTGATGGGATATTGCCAAAGGGTCAGGGTGGGTTAGACCCTCCTCAACCCCTTTCACACTGTTACTGAGTCATTCCCCTTATCCTCCCTGTTCACATATCCTAAAAAAACTAAACTAAAAAAAAAAAAAAAAAAGACTCTCTTGTCTGTGTTCTCCTCTTCATGTGTCAACACATGTCATATATACAACACCTAAAAAAAACTAGAGCAAAATAATTTGAACAGTTAAAATGAAATGTAATTACGAAAAGCATCCACACGGTCCGATATCAGCAGTGTTCTTGGATTTAGTTTCAATAATTAGATCTGAATGTGTGAATACTTCTCCTGTTTTTCATGTCTTCACATTGGATCTTATCTGCAGGGTGTCCAAGAAGCTTTTATTTTGATGAGCAGTAGTCAGATTTAAAAACTGTGTGGTAGCCTCAGTAACAGTAATAATAACAGTGTTATCAGTGTAGAGTCCAAATGCCTTCATAGCAGAGGGAAGTGTGGTTTGGAGCGTCTGACGGTAATATTCCATTCAAACTGTTCTACACAATTTGTTCAGATCTTAATATCTTGATTGATGAATAATGACAAAATACAGTTGGCACATATTTATTTTTTATTACATTTTAGACTTCATCCACAAGAGGTCAGCCTGTCTTCACTTTTTAAAGGCCTGTGGGATCCTGAGCTCTTTTTGGGCATAATTTTCAACCCTGTGAATGCTGCAGACTGAAATGCCATTTGAGTGCTTCTTCTCAAAGATGGTGACGTGAAAACCTGGACACACACAACATACGTAAACTAGAGGTGTCAACTCATTCAATCGAGTACTTTTTCATACAACATACAGACGTTTGTGCAGCTTAATGTCAGAAGATGCATTTTGATTTAAAATACTTTTAGTGAGTATGCTTTGCCATCCATGGACTTCAGATATAATATGTAATTAAACATGTTAACGTTAATATGAGCATCTTTTGGAACATATATATTTTGTTTACTTTCTAATGCATTTTTATTTTGGCATATTTAAGGCATTCATCTGAATCATCATTTCCGTTCTTAAGTTCATCTATTAATTGTTTCAGTGAGTTGTTCTTTTTCTAATCAAAAGTGAGTTCAGTGATGGATCGATTGATCTGGGAAATATGTTCATTTCTGAAGGTTCACCTGCTTGTTGTTTCTCGTGCTGTCGACCTGAACTGCAGTTGCGAGAACTCTCTCTAATCAAGCCAATATGGACCCATATGCTCAGAATTATTTTAAGTTCAAACAATCCACAGAAACCTCTGTCAAAAGCCTCAGAACAAGCGTGTAACTTGACCTTGAGCTGAGATTGTTGTGTACACACCGGTTTCCGACGTCAACGGTGCACTTCATCCTCTATTTATAACTGGAAAACTTAAATTTGTTTTGTTGCTCTCAGGCTCTGTGCCGCCCTGTCAGTGGAGCGTTGTGAGACACATCAACAGTGACGGACAACCACTTTGTGTTTCCCTTAAAAATAGAGGATTAAATGATAATCATGGAATATTACTCACCAGCAACAAGACATAAGAGAACTCCAGACTGCAGGTCATTCTCAGACAATGTTGGGCAAGTTACGTTCAAAATGTAATACATTACATATTACCAGGTACCTTCATTTTAAAGTAATGTATTATGTCTCAATATTACTGTCTGCACAGTGATTAAGAAGTAGTGTAATACATAATGTATTATATACATTATAATGATTATATTATATATTATTATCATTATATATGATTACACTACTCTAACAAAATGCCCAAATAACGTATATAGAACAATTAAATAGCCTAGATCTTTTAAAATAATGAAGGGCCTTGAACACAGCGATGAGCAGGCAGACAAGCGATCAAAGTCTGATATATTATGAGATAGGAATAAATATTTTCACTTGTAGGCTCAGTCATATGAAACAAAATAGACCTATATCTTCTATAATGTAATCTATAATGACATGAAAAGACAAAACTCTCTCTCTATGCCTTTTTTATTTATAGTCCACAGAAAAAACAGTGCATGGGCATATGTGACTGAAGCGTGGAAATGAAAGTGCCCTCGGACGATGAGGCTTCGTCACGAGGCCTATGATATATGGCTCATTTCAGCCACACGGAGACTTGAGAAAGACCTTATAGGCTTGGCTATATTCAACACACGCACAGCCTATATTGATATGGTCAAAAAAACGATTAACACTTCGGCGCGGATTGTAACGCACAACATGACATAACTGTAGTAAATGTACGTCCGTTATCGCTTAAAGAAATATATTACCGTGACTCGAATTTACTGAGAACAGTGTTGGGTAACACGTTACGAAGAAACGCGTCACCCCCAACACCGTTCTCAGTACATTTGAGTAAACATTCATCTATTTCAGGAACTGGAATCTATGCTGCAGTATTCTCGTGATGTACTACTGTATGTTTTTGGCTCACAGGGACAGAGGATACCTGCAGTTACCAGTTATTTTGGAAACAGTTGACGCCACCTCAAACGGCCCGGTCTCTAATCTTAGAGATCGCTCCACACTGTCACTGAACCGCAGACTTTTTCTTCACTGAGCTTTATCTTGCTCCCCCTGAATGCACCGTCTAGATTCTTTATTAAGAAATGACGACAGTGAAGCAGGTGGAAGCGTTTCCCCAGGCACCTGCAAGAAACACAACCTTGTACGCTCACTTTACGGGCACACGATGAACCGCACAATGTTGGGTACAACATGAACCTCTTGTCTGACACGTGTCTTATGTTCTTTGACTTGTGCTCTGTGGTTTCCAGTAAAGTAGGGTCCTGACACTTCCTCTCTGAATTCCAAATTGAGCTTTGAGGTGTTGTGTATGATCCTGTCATGTGCAGCATATTTTAACCATCAACAGCAACCCCTATGGTGCCATGAGTTCCAGGTAGAACAAATGTCAGGGCCTTCTGGAAAGGAATGCTGCTGTGCAGACATTTGTGGATACACCTCCTGCCCTTCTGATAAATAGTTCAAGGCTGCCAACTTCTTTGTGTGCTCTGCCTTCTGCTTGTATTACCTGTTGTCATTTTAGACTAGCCGGGTGAGAGTCAAGAGCACAGTGAAGAAGAAGAAAAGAGTTTTACCACAAAAGGTGAAAGGCAAAGCAGAATGGGCTTTTGACAAGAGAAGAGCAACAAGTGACAGAAAGAAGCTACCGAGCTCACCGACCCTCGTCATGTCTTCGTCCAAGCCGGTGGAGCAGCTCGCCCACGAGCTGAGCTGCGCCATCTGCCTCCAGCTCTACTCTGACCCCATGGCTCTCCCCTGTGGACACAACTACTGCCGAGCCTGCATCTGGAGCACGGCGGACGCGAAGGACAAGGCGCTGCCACGCTGCCCGGAGTGCCGCGAGGAGTTCCAGGGGGTGGAATCACTGCAGAGGAACTTCAAGCTCAGCAGCATCATCGAGGGCTTCCGGGCCAGCGTGCCGGAGCTGGACACGCAGCCCGACACCGAGTCCGAGGGGGCCGAGGTTTTCTGCGACCACTGCATAGACGAGCAGCTGCTGGCCGTGAAGACCTGCCTGAAGTGCGAGGCGTCGCTGTGCTCCAGGCACTTCCAGAAGCACCAGGAGAAGGAGTCGTTCAGGACACACGCCGTGGTGGAGCCCCTGAACAAGCTGGGGGCGAAGGCCTGCGCCGCCCACCGCCGCCCCCTCGAGTACTTTTGCTCCGACGACATGGCCTTGATGTGCGCCACTTGCTTCATAGAGGGCCAGCACCACAACCACAGTGTTCTGACCTTCGGTGCAGCCGAAGAGGAGATGAGGCGAGCGCTGGAGGGTCGCAGCAAGGTAGTTTTATTGTTCTGTGCTGCGTATGGGACATTTCAAATGCAATATATTGCTATTTGTTACTTGTTCTTTATTAATTGAGTGATGTTTGACGTTTTCATATATGTTGTATTTGTACTTGTGTTTCCCGCCAATGGGACTGCAGATGTAAACTAACTCTGGTGCAATGCATTATGGTTACATTTATGTTTTAATTGCACATTGTCCCTTTACAAATAAAATTGAATTGA
This sequence comes from Lagodon rhomboides, assembly GCA_039737535.1. Classification (NCBI taxonomy): domain Eukaryota; kingdom Metazoa; phylum Chordata; class Actinopteri; order Spariformes; family Sparidae; genus Lagodon; species Lagodon rhomboides. The sequence goes on along the minus strand of CM077792.1, from coordinate 7,747,348 downwards.
GTAATCACAAAGGGGTGATCTCGTAACAAGTTACTTTCTAAAGTAAGGCCAATCAACACTTTACAGTTTACATTAGACATTTATTCCACAGACGTTCCTCCTACAGCGACGTTGTAGCTAGCATCACATCAGGAAGCTTCAACATGGGGATTTGGTGTTAAAAGACAAACAAGGCAAAATTTCTGAATCATTTTCCGAGCAGTTTCCTCGAAAGAACTCTGCAGTTTGTTCTTAATTATCGTGAATTAAACTGACAACCTAGTGATTCTTTCGGTCAGTGCAACAGCAGGTCAGCCGAACATACAATTTGACAAACAAAAAGGGAGAATAATGTTGCAGTAATAAATTAATAATAAATCAAAGTTAAAGTTGACTTGTGTTTGAATCAAGCCTTTTTTTTCAAGGAAAGGAAATGCCTTTCTTAAATTGGCAGTAAACTGCATTGTTCTTTACAGGAAACATATTCAGACATTACCATTATTAAAATTTGATCTAGAAATAGAATGCCTGTGGGAAAAACAACAACAATGGAAACATGACAGCAGAGGTTTGAACAATTGGCTGGCGGCGAGCTGGCGCACTTCCAACATACTTACGTAAAAACTGTCTGACTGACGGGAAAGGTGTGATGGCTTGTGACAGGGTTAAAGAGAGTGCTCAGTTCCAGGTGACCAATTCAGATGCTTAAATTACATTTTTGCTGAGTGCCAGTTTAACAGCTGGTTACAAGAGAAGTCCAACCAGTCATTCCAGATTCTTTTCTTAATGTGCTTGAACGCACAAATCTCAAACGCATTCAATCTGATTCTGCAGGTGGTTTCCTGCAGGCTGCAGATGACAGAGAAGCTCCTGCAGAAGACAGCAGAGGAGCAAGGGGCCTCTGAAGCTGTAGGAGACAAACTAGTCAACAAGGTGTTCGGCCTCATGGATGGTATGGCTGCGCTAGTGGACAGGTAATAACACTGCATGTGTGCGGCGAGTGATACGTTTAAAAGTAACCTGTGGTGCACTTGAGCTGATGATTTTAAGGTTGAAAGGGCCTGAAAACATTTTTTTTTCTTACAATGAGCAATGTTACACAGTTTTCTGCTCAACAGCTTAGGGCATTTCTCACGAGAGATTACCGGTGCTGTTTTGCGTGTCCTCTTCTCACTGGTGTGAAGTGGGCGGGGCTTAGTTGGACAAGGTTGATGTCACATACCAGTCAGGATTTAAATCAGAATCAGATAACAGCTGACGGTTCGTGTTCCTAGACCACTGTTAATCAAATCTGATCTTTATCTAAACTTTGACTCTGATTGATGCTAATGTAGACATGAATATTTAATGTTTTAAGTGTTTTAAACATGCATTTGCTTAAAGAGGTGAGTAAACATCTGATATTAACACAAAGAAACGTCAAACTCAACAGTTAGTAGGAAGTAGGCTACTATGCAGCTTAAAAGAAGACGTGGGTTCTGTTTGAGCGACCTGTCTGTGTTGTAAAGAACAAGAACAACTCTGAATCTCATTATTCAGTGAGGTAGAGTTTGATCCATTCAGTTGGTCATTCATTTTATTCAACTTTAAGTCAAAATGTTTTCTTTCTTTTCAGTCATTCAATTAGGCGCATAAGCCTCTGCATAATCAGCAGCTACATATTTGCAGATTTCTTTTTAAACGTGTCAGTTTGATCAGGCTGTTGTGTTGGTAGAATTGCTACCACTAAAATAACAATTGAAAAAATGTGTCGGTTAATATCCCAACCTGGCCTTAGAGCTTAGAGCTAAGTAACTCCCAACTAAACTCCGGACAGATTTGAGAAACTGAACTTTGTAACAAACTGAATTTCTATCTTGCATTGTTTATGGTGAATCTTGAAAACTCTGGACTTAAAGGGGGAAAATGATTAAAATTATAAATGTTTGTTCATTGGAGCTCCTGTTTTATACCCTATCTGATGCACTGTTGCTGTGTTGTGTTCAGGTACAGGGAGCGCCTGGGTATTCTATTGGAGGAGGAGAGAAGTCAGCGCAGAAAGAGCTGGCAACATGGGATGTGTGCGCTGGAGGAGCAGCAGCAGCAGTTAGTGGAGGCGCAGCAGAGCGCCACACAGACCCTCAGTGAGACCGACACGTGCACGTTCATACACAGGTAGACTTGAAAACTTTACGGTTCTTACAGCTAACATGAATAAATGCACAAAATAATTCAAAACTTAAAACACTTTTGAAAAATACAAACATTATTTTCTATTTGAAAGTTTGCATAATTACATTTTATCCCATAGTTTATTGAACAAAAATTTAAAAAATTAGTCCATACATGTCCCATAAAAATATATGTCAACTCAGTCATATTAATCGAGGTTATACGTATATATAGAATTGTAGATAAAAATGTGCAGAGTCAACACATTTGCAATATAAGTTATTAGAGCATTTAAAAGAAGTATGTGCACATAAGGCCTCACACATTCAGAATAATGTTTGCTGGGCTCTATGTAAAGATACACCTTGGGCAGTGGTGTGGCCCAATTGTTGACAAACGCATGCTAAAGTGCCCTCTTGGTTGGGAAAACACACTAAACTGCCCTCTAGGGTGGAAAAAATAACCTGACTCTCGCCAGAGGAGTTTCGTTCCGCCTCGCTCCACTCATCCATCTGGGATCGCGCCATTGGAGATGTGTTTCAGAAGGCTGGGCCTTATCAAAAAAAAATCCTTGCATATGATTGGATAAACCACTTGTCTGTCATCTTTATTGACGTGCTACTTCAACCACTCACATCGAAACCAACCTGTGACGTTGATGAGAGCGGCGTTCTTTTAACGAAAAAATATTGGGCAGATTGGACACCACGGATGAAATACAGGTAGCAGCATCAAGGTTGACGCTTGCTTCCTCGATGCGAGCCGCCATTGTACGTCACATCTATGAAACTCCCGCCCGGCGGTCCGTGATTGGCTCTACCATAAAATCTGGTGCCGAAATCCCTCCCAACGGGAGCGATCCCAGATGTATGCAAGTGGAGCTAGGCGGAGCGAAATGCATCTGGCGAGAGTCAGGTTAGGAAAAAACAAACTAAACTGCCCCCTTGGCTGGTTAAAACATGATAAAGTGCCCTCTTGCGAGCCAAAATGCGCGCTAAAGTGCTCTATCTATATCTATACTATATCTCACAGAGCCAGTTTGAATTATCTGGTGCTAATATGGTGTTAAAATGCACTAGAATACAGGAAATGGCATCAACTTAATTGAAAAAGCTCCGGGGGAGGACCCCCAGACCCCCCAGGGTTTTATTTCCTTCATACATTCATGTCTCTGAGTGTTCTCGACAGTCCAACATTTGATCTACACAGTTCTCATGGATGCTGATCCTAACTACAAACTAACTTGAGTAGTCTGTCTAGTTAGTCTGTTTTAGGCTATATAATGTGCTATTTGTATAAAATATAAACATGTATAAAGTGCCCTCGAGAACACGCGGAACTTAGTGCCCTCTTCAGTGGCGAGAACGCGCTGTATGTGCCCTTTTTTTTAAAGACATGTGATGCCGAGCAACAAAGCCGAGCACTTGGGGCTGATACGATGGCGATCAACTGAGTAAATACGTTTTCCCTTCCAGGTTCGTGCTGATCGATCAGAAGCTGAGAGAAGCTGCCACAGGAGCCATTCCCTCCAATGTCCCCTCGAAGGCTCCGCTCAGCAAGCGTCTCCAGGCAGATCTCAAAACGCAAGACTTCCGCTCAGAAATGACCCGCCTCCTGGATTCCTTTCACGTCCTCCTCAACCCCTTGAGCCTCAACTTCAACCTCTGCACCGCCCACCCCAGCCTGATAGTCTCCAGTGACCTGCACACGGTCAAGTACAGCTCGTCCAAGCAGGCGTACGCAGAGCACCCGGAGCGCTTTACGAGCGCACCCCAGGTTCTGTGCAGCCAGGGGTTCTCAAGTGGCCAGCACGTATGGGTGGTAGAAGTTGGGGCCACGACCATGTGGTCCCTGGGTGTGTGTTACAAGAGCATCCCTCGCCGGGGTGACCACAGTCGCCTAGGACACAACTCTGTGTCGTGGCGCCTACAGTGGAAAAATAACAAGCTGACAGCGTGTCAGTCCTCCTGTAACGTTGTTCTGGGGGAAATGGCCTATCAACCGCTTAAGATCGAGATAGCGCTGGACTATGACGGAGGGACATTAACTTTCAGCAGCATCAAAGGGCGTAGGGAGCACCTCCACACCTTAAGGGCTGTGTTTAGGGAGCCAATTTACCCAGCATTCAGTATACATTCAAACACAGTGGAGTCGTGGATCACACTGCAGAGTGGTGTGTGAACACAGCAACTGTTCAATATGCAAAGAATTGTGTTCAAGCAAGTAAATTAACTGAGGTCTTGTCTTTGCACTTTTGGATTTTATGCTTTAATTTCTTTTCAAAGTCTTTATAATAATGCATTTAAAATAAAAAATATATATAAAATTGCAGATGGACTGTTGAATTTTGCCAACATATTGCATCCGTGTGTAATGGTACTGTGGTGAAAAATGGACTCTCCCACTTAGAAATTAGTTTTGAGAAGTGATGTTGTTTTGCAGCTGTCATGTCCCATAATTCACAACTTTGGCTAACACAGTTGAATTCTCAGTCACTGGGAAACGGATAATAAACACTTTGGTTATTACAGCATGGCATTATAAAACTATGTAGTGTGAATACGTTATGGAAACTGAGCATTTTAATCACAAGATTTGTTTACAAAAATGTATCTTTTTCTCCATGATCAGGGATGATTTCTGTGGACTATAGGTATGGATCAATGCAGGTGCTTCATAAAGTAATTTTGGAGGGTTTGGGTGTTGATGTTTTTTTTAAAATTATTTTTTGTATTTTGCATGTTTCCGTTTGTCTGTCTATTGAACATAATGTGGATGCCTGCTGTTTGTTTTGTGTTTGACTGTCTGTCATTTTCTTTTATATACAGTAAACACTGATGTGCGTGAACGCTGACGTTTAGGTTGAATATGGGACAAGCTTCTGTTTGTGCAACAAATAAACCCTGATGATAATGTTTCCGTGTCTGTTACAAAATGTCTGTGTATCCATAGTTGTATGAATAAATAACTTTATATATCTGTATATGGTATATGAGTGGCCCTGGATGGATCATTTATTCAAGCGTGGTTTATAGTTTGACAATACGGGTTGCCAGGTTTGGTAATAGGTAAGAACAGCGGTTCCACCGTGTATATTGTCCCTCACTACACATCAAACACACTATATTTACACATGATGGCAGACACGAATTGTGTTCTGAATTGTAGTAAATTATTCGCGTCATCCCATCACTTTGTTAAAGGCAAACTAGTTTTACACAGCTCTGCCTGAGGGGGATGGTAAAAGAAGAATCTGGCAACCCAGATCCCATCTGTCACTTATTCTGTCATTGGGCAGGACACTAACATTATTCCATGTTAGTAACGTTATTCTACGCAAGGCAAAGCAAAGCTGTCACTTAACGTCAGAAGAAATGGGCTCAGGAGAGAGTACGACCAGAAAAGTGTCCTTCGGTGTCGATGACGAGGACAGAGTCAGGATTCTTCGTGGAGTCAAGGTAATGCTATTTTAGCTAGCGTTTGATAAGCCATGCTAACGTTACTTTAATGTTACGCCCAGCGCTAACTAGCCGTTAGCATGTTGCTACACAGCAAATAAAGTTACCAGGTTATTCTGAGAGGAACTAACGTCAAGTGTACAACCCGTAAAGCGGCTGCTGAAGTGGGGAGGATGTAAAGGGATGCAGGGGCTGGGTCAGGATGACATACAACCTCAAACATGCTCCTATTTCGTCACGCCAAACTCCAGTTGTAAAAAGCCCCATTTAGAAACGCGCCTTGCTTATCGGCAAAGGAACACACCTGGCAGATGACCACCGTATTTTGAAAACCTTCAAGGTCTTCTGGTACATTCGGCATTGACATTATCCACCAATTACGACTAAATGTATGATAAATCCCACATTTTTCACAACTCACCGGCTACCGTCTGGCGTTTGCTAACAACGTTAAAGACAACACGGTCAGGTAGCAGTTCAGAGGCAAACCAATCGTTAATATTGCCAGTTCTTATTGGAACATGTCAGGTGCACGGTGTATTTATAGCTAAATCAAGCAGAGATTCATATTGACGTCTTAGTGGTCTCAAATGTTCATGTAGCTACTGTACGGGAATATTCTTCCACAACCATGGCTTTATATCGGCAGATTTTGAATGAAGTTTGGTGAGCTGCGCTCTGCCTTTTGACACTGCTGCCTTCACGTCCTCTTGTAAATGTGGGACTTTTGCGTTGTCATGATTAACCAATGAAATGGTAATACAATTTGTAGCTGTAGCCACAAATACCAAGCTACTCTACATTTACTTATGTTATATGTAGTCACTAGTAAAGCCTGCAATTATGGCTTGCAGGATAAATCTGGACAGTCTTCACCTACTTTAAAATAGAGTTTTTATTTTGCCTTTTAATTACTTTTAGTATTGTTTGTTGTTTTGCACCTACAGACCACAGCAAATTCCTCGTATGTGTAAACTTACTGGGCAATAACATAATTTCTGATTCTGATTCTGATACCTGTCTGTAGTCATGTAATAACATGAATTTGATTCTGCTGCCTTTACATTAGCCAGAGAGATTTGCTGTATGAAAGCAAGCACTCTTAATCCTAATGTGCATTAACAAAGTACAAGATGTTCATGTCTCTACAGGCAGGGGTTGTGGAAACAATCAGACTGTGTGGAACACTGTGAAAGAAAAAGATGAGCAGGAAAAAACAAACTGAGAAATATGACACCTCAAAACTATTTCAACAGCGTAGGAAAACTACTCTCAAAAAATGAACAGAGGAAGCCTTTGACCCTTTTTTTGCACGCCGGCATTCTCCTCACCTGCATCAGATGGATTAGATAAAGGAGTGCTCCGTAACAGATAAAGAGCAATTTAACACCATCCTAAAATGTTACTTTTAAATGGCGACCTCAGGTGGTTGTGATTACCACAGAGATTTACTATTTACTGAGTGCACCCTGACCTTCACAGCCTGTTGAGAGTGCTCACAGGTTAAGCACCCTTCCGACCACACCCAACAGTGACGCTGGGTGTGGTCACAGGTGCAACGCAACACAGACTTTCAACTAGATGAGATCAGTGACGGAGTGCTTTTCAGCTTGGTGTTATCGCTTATCTTTCATTATGGGTTGCTTTCAAAATTAAGGATTAAAGGCTGATGCATGCATGCACGCTGAAGGCGCAGGAACGCCTGATGCGTGTCTGCAGTCATGGCAAACCTCTGCTTTCTCAATTGTATGAGAACTTGTTGGATGTCCAAATTTCCCATAGGATTTGAAGACACCTTAAGTCCTGGCTTTCCTCAGCTACTCAAGTGCTGCATAACAGGTACTTGAAAATAAAAGATAACTTGAGTGAATAGCTTAAGTTTAATAGTTTATAGTTGTAGCACTTCCATGCATCATAATGAATGTTGAAAATGTCTGTAAAACTCCCCAAAAGAAGAGCCTCACAGATAATCCCATTTACCAGCCGTGCCTGCACATTCAAATTGTGTGAGTCATAGAAACAGTGAGTCAGTGGCTTGTGCTGCCTACTGTGGTTTTTGGTGTAGCTATGTTTAATCATTTCCCTGGACACACACATGCACACACTGACACACTGTAGGGGTTCATGTGTTTTGCCTTCCTCCAACTTTCCTCTGTCTTCCCCAGAGCCATTTAAAAAAGATAAAAGGATCTTTGAATACAGCTGACACCACGTGGTGCATGGTGTGCTTCATACTCCAGTAAACTGTTATTACGTTAGTTGAAACTTGCAGAAAGGCCTCTCTTTGTTTATCTTTCTCAACTTCAGGGGCAGTCCTAGGTTCTCAGCTCTGTGTTGATTTTCCCGCCTGTCTCTTTGTCTTTTTCTCGTCTGTTCAGCTGTCAGAAGACGTCCTCCAGAGGATGAGAGGGGTAGCCAACATTGCTCCAGAGCCCAAATCATCAGCCTCAAACCCTCAGAAAGACACAGGTATATTCACGTCCACCTCACAACAGGTTTTCCAGTGAAAACACCAAAGTTTGCCACATGTCTCCCACATGCCTTTTCACAAACTCAAAACGTGCCATACTGTTTTTTGCTGAAAGTAATGGCTTTCTTCTGGCCACTCTGCCATAAAGCCCAACTCTATGGAGCGTACGGCTTATTGTCGTCCTATGTACAGATACTCCAGTCTCTGCTGTGGAACTTTGCAGCTCCTCCAGGGTTACCTTAGGTCTCTGTGCTGCCTCTCTGATTAATGCCCTCCTTGCCTGGTCCGTGAATTTTGGTGGGCGGCCGTCTCTTGGCAGGTTTGCTGTTGTGCCATGTTCTTACCATTTGGTTATGATAGATTTGATGGTGCTCCTGGGGATCATCAAAGATTTGGATATTTTTTATAACCTAACCCTGACTTGTACTTATCAACAACATTGTCCCTTACTTGTTTGAAGAGTTCCTTGGTCTTCATGGCAGTGTTTGGTTAGTGGTGCCTCTTGCTTAGGTGTTGCAGCCTCTGGGGCCTTTCAAAAAAGCTGTGTATATGTACTGACAGATCATGTGACACAGATTGCACACAGGTGGACATCATTTCACTAATTATGTGACTTCTGAAGGTAATCGGTTGCACCAGAGCTTTTTATGGGCTTCATAACAAAGGGGGTGAATACATATGCACGTGCCAATTTTCATTTTTTTATTTCTAAAAAATAGTTTTATGTATATATTTTTCTCATTTCACTTCACCAACTTAGACTGTTGTGTTCTGATCCATCACATACAATTCAGATTAAAAAAAACATTGAACTAAAGGCTCTAATGTAACAAAATAGGTAAAAAGCCAAGGGGAGTGAATACTTTTTATAGGCAGTGTATGTCACATATAAAATCACATATAAATTACCTCATTGTGATCTCTATGTCACTCGCTTCCAAAAGGCGCTAGCAAAGACCTTTACGACAGCAGGCACTGGTGTTGTAGCGCTTCTGTTAAAAGGGGCCACTAGAATCAACGGAAACTGAAAGTTTCCAGCAGTCGCTTTAAGGTTTATTCTGTGGCTCTGGAGGAGCTTTGTCAAGCCTGAGAAAATAACCCTGCTGAAGACTCTTGCTTTGAGAACGCCTGTGTCACTAAATGGTGGCCTGAAGGTTTAAAGATGAGAGCCTTACTACTGAGGCACAGAACACACGGCAGTCTCTCGTCATCACCCACCGTTGAACTGGTGAAGCCGAGGGAGAGATATGCCTCGTCATATTTTCTTATCTTTGTTTTGGCTGTCTGGTAGCCTTTCCACACCCCCCTGTGATACAGCCGGGCCCTCCTAGGGGTCCTGCCCCGCATTTATGGGAACCACTGCGTTATGGGAAGTATGGATCCATCGCGTTCGGAGATTGATTGATCTGATTTTATTCTATTTTTAATCTCTCACCTGGAAGTCCTTCCATCCATAATCAGTAAATGTAGAATATTTAATGACTGAAATACAAGTACTGCATTGGCTTGAATTCAAGATAACTCTGACTCTGACAGATAATTTGGCCTCGAGTCAAAGATGCTTTTAACTTTCCGGAGAAACAGGTTACACATTCAAGCCATCAGAACCTCCCACAAGTTTAATCAGACGAGCATTCCACTGAGCTGAAATTACACCATGTGGATCTGTTGGGCCGATAATGTAGCCTTCAAATATAAGTAGACCCTCACTTTTTTCAAACATCATTTTCACAAGAAAATAAGAATAGTCTCAAGTTTGATCATCGGGTTTCAGGTTTTTGACGTTTAATCACGGTATGCTCTGATTATATATTAGGTATTAGTAAGGCTGTCAGTCACCAAACTGCCCCAGTTCATACGTCTTCTGCTACAGTTTTGCCCTCTGACATCCACTCTCTCTCTCTGTCCAGGTGCCTCTCGCAGCCCCAGCTCAAGCCCTCGACCCCAGCAGAGCCCACAGCGCCCGGCCCAGCCCAAAACCCAGCCCAACGCGAGCAAACCAGCCTCCCACGCCAAGGAAGAACAGAGAAAGTGGGTTGATGTCTGATTTGTTGACAAAAATGAAATCTGATGTACAGTTTTGTCTGGCAAACATGCAAACACCATTGATGATGAAAGTCACTTTAAATACCGAGTGCATGAGACATGGCCACACCGGGCTTTGTGTACAGCAGCTAACAGAGCCTCTATTCTTCTCTAGAGTCTTGGTTTAGTTTACATTGCTCGTAAAGACTCAAACAAAGCACTATAGATGCTGTTCTGCACAGTTTGAAACGCTCAGTCGACAACTTCTATAAACATTCACGTTGGAGTTTCATCTGAAATGAAATGGCCAGCAAGCACGCCTGAGCTTTTTCAGATGTATCATTCATGTGTGAAAGTGTTGACAGTAGCACTGATATCGCCCTCTTGGTGTTGTTTCTTGGACATCATACATAATTAAAGTTGCTACAGGGCCGTCGTTTCAACTGCCCAAGGTCAACATCTGGAGAAAGCTGTCATGGCTGACTTGCTTTAGCGCAGCACTCACACATGCCATTTGGCTCATGATGTTATACTGATGTTTGCTAATTATTTTTAAACTAAGTTCACTTATTATTTCTCATTTCTTTTCAGTTTTCTGTTGGTAGGAACTAGAATAACCGTTTCACAGGATTAATCATGTCTTTAAAAGGATAACTTCTCCCATGTGCATGTTTTGCTGGTCTCTTTCCATTAAAATAGCATTTTTACAGCAAGAATTACATACAGATTTGCCCACATTGTAATGAGATTTGTTTCCTGTCGTGGAATCTGGGGTAATTATCACAAAACCAAGAAAGAAAAGTGCCAGAGTTCAACCTGAACCCTGACATGTAATATGTATTATGTAGGCAAAACAAAACAGGAGCTAAAAACCAGAAGCTGTGAGCACAAGTTTCCTATTCGTGACTTCGATGTTAAATCATCACTAGCTAAGTGTCATAACCACAGTGTGAGTGAACTACATTATTTGGGCATTGAGGCAGTGAGACCGGCAGACCAGGACAGAATCCTCCTCCAGAGAGAAGCCTGTTGGATACACTTCCTCGACACTCTTGATTCCAAACGGACTGAATGAGGAGATTTCACTTACTTGATTCCTGTGACACAAACATGTGCTGTTTTCTTCCTGTGATACAGTTAGGTGCTATTCTGTTGTGAGATTTTGTTTCCGTTTGTCTGACACCCTGTGCGGTCCTTTGCTCTCCTTCAAAAGGACACAGCGCCCCCTATTGGGGTATATCTGTTGTGCAGTTTCGGATAATCTATAATTAGCACACCTGTGTAGTTTTACTGTGATTTTGCCAGAATACACGCTGAAGAAGGAGTCTTGCCCGAAACGTCCGTGTGGCAAGAATAAACAGTTTGACGGGAGTGCTGTCCTTTATTTTTTCTTGTGTTTATTCACTACAAGAGGGATTCAGCACCCGACCTGAAGCTATGTACATGAGATGAACACGTTGTCTCTTATTTGTATTTCCCTGACAGATTCTAGACATCTTTTTTATTTGTATTGTTTTTCTCAGTTACTCTCAATGTTCCTCTCATTACAGGAGAGCTGCTATTGTCATTTAGAGAGTGCAACTCTGTCTGGTCTTGTGAAATATATATGCTGGTTTATGCTGCCCCCTTGTGGGGAAATGTGTTAAGACTGATGACAGTATGCAAAGGAAAGAAGCATTCATATATTTGTGTATGCTTGCAGGCACGAACAACAGCAGACAAGACTGAAGGAGGAATTGGCCAAGGTGGCACAGAGGGAGAGCGAGGAGATGGCTAAAGCCAGGACCAGAGAAAGACTACAAACACGTCTGGAAGCTGAGAAGACCAAAAAACTGGTACGCACGCGCTCACACACACACACACACACACACACACACACACACACACACACACATATTCTTCTTTCCATAACTGCAAGCTCTTCCCCCCACAATGGGTCAGAGAGTGCACTAATGAGGCAACATCCCTGTCACATTGAACACTGATGACATAAACCGTTACATTTACACGTAGACTAAAGTGAAATACATGACATTTACACTTGCCAGCTCAAATAAGGACAGACGGCATCAAAAAATCTTGTGTGTGTTTCATTGATTGAAGTTCCCTACCTACGTACAGCAGGTACACAGAAAATGAAGGTAGGAAGGTTAGACATACTAATCCATAACTAAAAATAAAACTACCCAAAAGGATTTTTTTCAAATTAGGGTGGGCATGAATTAAAGAATCTTAAAAAAAGATTTAGTTTTGAGCTGCTTATGAAAAAGTCTTATCTTCACCTGGTTTTAAAGGCTGTTTCACAGTAAATTGATGTAACCCTCTGAACTCATCAGACTGTTCTACCTCTGATACATGTTTCTTTCCCACTTGGTCACTCTGTCCACAGAACTGAAAAACCTCATTGTGTTAATATTTTAATGAAAGTACCAATAGTCATTCTGCCCCACCCTGTCATAGCCTACTAGTAAACCTAACACTACTTCAGAGAGTACTTAATATGAGTTTCATGCAGTTAATTTTATTAGTGTGCATGTGTATTATGTACTTAATACAAAAATATATAAAGCGTATGTTGCCTGAAAGCTTAGGTTAAAGTGGAATTCTAGTCTGACTGAGATCTATAGAAAATGTTTGAAAGAATGATTAAATCGTGACGCTTTAACCGAGCGTTTATTTAGCGCTTCCGAGGAGATTTCCAAAATATGGAGATACGTATTGTGTGATTTATTTAGAGGCAGCATCACTCAGCCCTTCCTCCTGATCTGTGTTTCCTGGGGTCAGAGACGCTGAATTGGTGGATGATTTGAAATTCTCTCCCCGCTGCAACGTTCACCGGCGACCTGTTGGTGGAGCTGTTGTAGTCTGTGTGTAACGACGCCGTATCTTTCTGAGTTTTTGGTCAGCAGTCATTCCGCCACTCTCGACTGAAGGCCATTTATTTATTTTAATATTTCTACACGCGGCGATAAAGCTGTAAAAGCGGATTCGTTTGAGAGTCCGTCAGCCGCTGGAGATACGCTTGTACGAGGGTCAAGTCGTGATTCAGTCCGGTGAGGTTCCCTCTGGTGTAATCACATGTTGGAGCGTTTCGCTCAGACACAAATTGGGTCTTGGGATTGCATTTGTAATTTCCATGGTGATACTCCCTCCTCCTCCTCCTCTCACCTTTTACATCCCTGTTCCCTTTCTATCTCCCCCTCTCCGTACCATTTTCTCTCTCCCTCTCTTCCCTGCTCTCTGTCTGTCACCCCCCCCACCTTCTATCTCCCTCTGTCTTTCTCTCTTTTCTATCCCAGCCCATCACTCTCTCCCTCCTGCCCCGGAGACAGTATTATCAGTGCAGTGCAAGCGGTAAATTGCACCCTGAGAGTTTCCTGTAGCTAGAGATAGGAATGGTGAGGGGGCTGGAGGTTCGGTCATAGGAAAGGGGGGGGGCTTGTTTTACACGCCAGCTGCCGCCCGCTCCTCTTCCCTCCTCCTGTGTCGAGACATGCTGTAGCGCCCGTCTAATCTCCACTCCAACACACTCCCACACCGCTAATAGAAAGCCGCTGGAGGGACGTCGCGAGCAGAGTGACCTGTCGAGCGGGACTGGACTCGCCGATGCCGAGGGCTCCTTGTAATTACCGGTCCGTGTGATATGAATACATATGCGCGCATACACGTGAAGTGTGGGCAGATTTGCTCACGTTGACGTGAGATTTGTTTCCCCGTTGTGGAACCGGAGGGCACTATCGCCCATCATCTACAGCTCTTTGTCCCCATGCAAACCAAAAACCCCCGTGAAGTCAAGCAAGCACGACGTCAGTGTCGAGCTCCGTCAGCCCAACACAACCGAGGTTTCGGCCGGAACATGCATTACATTTCTTCAAACTCCGGGAATGGAGAAACACTTATTATTCGGAGGCCCTGTCTAAAACTAGCCCTTGCTAAAAAACAAGACCCTTTGAACTGAGAGCAGGAGAAGCTTCTAGGTAGAACTCTTCAGTCCTTTGTGGCTCAACAGACAGTGTGTCGCCCCTGAGGGTTGTTAAGGAGTCACTCAATACGGTGCACCTTGCAGATGAAGATCCGTGAAAAGACCAAAGTGTGTTTTTGAGTGTTGCGTTGGCCGCTCATCACCTCCAGCTTCTCACCATTAAAGCTTGGCTACTGTTGAGTTTACTCATTTAAAACCAAAAAAACGCTTAAATCTGAAATGAGCCCATATATTTCTTGCTTCAACAGGACACACTGTGTCTACAAGTGAAAGATATTGGTTAAAATACAGTATAACAGTATAACAAATACAGTTACTGCTTCAAAGCACTGTATCTATTTATATATTTCTCACTTTGTGACAACTCCACAAAAAGCAGAATATCACATGGGTTTGACGTAAGATCTCTGTATACGAAAACAATACACTGCCGCTTACGCCTCCAATTAGAAACCGCCACCAAAAAGCTACAAATATTGTTCAGAACAGCACCAAACTTCAGCAACAGCACATGTACAGTCCCAGCACACAGTACGAAGCCTCAAACATCTGCTAGCTTAGCCGGATTTGTATTAAAAACACAGCTCAACTCTCCGTGCTCCTCCATCAGCCTGCCTGTGTTCGGAAGCCCCGACTCAGTCGATTACCGAGTGCAGTAGATTTCCTCAGCTGAAGGATGAAAATGTCTGATTATTACTCCATTACTTCCCTTATTTTCCCTGTCAGCTCTCGATAATAAGAACTGAGCATTCCATGGAGTAATAATCATACATTTTCATCCTTGAGCTGCGGAAATCTACTGCACTCGGTAATCGACTTGTCGGGGCTTCCAAACACAGGCAGGCTGCTGGAGGAGAGGGTGAGTTGTGCTGTGTTTTTAATACAAATCCGGCAAAGCTAGCAGATGTTTGATGCTTCGTACTGTGTGCTGGGACTGTACATGTACTGTTGCTGAAGTTTGGTGCTGTTCTGACCATTAATTCTGGCTTTTTGATGGCGGTTTCTAGTTGGAGGTGTAAGCTGCAGTGTATTGTTATCGTGCGGTCTTTTCTGAGGTTGCTAAAACTAGCTAAGCTAGCGGTCAGCAAACTTGACCTCTCGAGGGGGAGTCTTACTCAGTGTCAAGGTGTGTTAGACCATGGATTAAATTTACACCGGAATATCCCTTTAAACACCATGAGAACACCTTTACTGTAGCTATGTACACTTACTTTGAAAATACCAAGAATTCTCATGTATCTTCCAGAAAGAAAATTAGAGGACAAAGTTAGCGGGCTGCTGTGGTCAGAACGACTTCCATTTGGCAGATGGCCAATGTTAATTTCACACCCCTTTTAGGGGAAAGTTTAAAGTAACGCGGTATTGCCTGGAGAGAAAGGATGAGACGGGCTGAACAGGCTGAAGTAAGAGGTGACAGCTGATTGAGCATTGACTGAGTAATTGGGCGGAGGATGCGAGGATGAAAAAGAAGCGACTGAACGTCTTTGTGAAGGGGTTAGGATGAAGAGCGACGAGGAGCCGAGGATGAATGGGAGCGAACGGGAAGATGACACGCGTTTCCTGTAGGATTGAGCTGAAGGGGAGCGAACGAACCAGAGGGTGAGAAAGAAGCCTTCACAAGTGATTTAACATTTCCTGGAGTATCATGGAGAGGTGGACGAGTATAGCAACAGTGCGAGGATGAGATGGGGCGACTATTGATTATCTTTGTTCAATGAATTTAAGAATATGGAGGGAAACATGAATGAAGGAAGTTTACTAGATGACTTCACTTAGTTTGCAATTAAGAGGATGTGGGCGTAAGAAAAGACTGTTTGGCAGTAAAGATCAGTTATGGTGGACGAGTATGAAAGGAAAAGAAAGATATGATAGATGGAGATAGAACAACATTTGGCCCCAGCATTCCTATAGATACGAGACAGAATACACTTTTAAATATTTTTGCTCTGTAAAAAAAACATGTATGTCATAAATATTAACATAAAATCATAGCATCGTGCCGGATTAAGGGGGCAAAAATGAGTGTATCCACTTGTGCGTCACATTTCCATCATTGCTGATTGGAGCTGGAACCGATAAATATCCATGAATGCAGAGAGATTTGATGTGGGAATGAATGCCGATTGTACATATTCCCATTCAAGACAAAGGCCAGATGTCAGTGGGTGTTTTCATGCAGCGTGAAAGGGGAATTTGCAAGTGCTCGTATATGTAAGTTACCTTTAATGCCCATCACATGTTGCAAACAGGTAAAGAGACTGAAAGGACTCGCTAAAGATTACAAAACGTCAGCGTTTCATTCAGAATTTTGCCGGGAAAAAGGAGGAGGAGGGTGCGAGAGGTGAGAGTTGACAGTATACATGCGCGGCCGGTCGCCTTGTAAAGAATCGCCGCAGGAGCAGATAGAAACAAGGCGCGGAGTCTCGCCTCGAGTGTGGAACAAAGGTGTGAGGAGCAGGGAGACAGGTGACTAAGTGCTTCCTGTCCTGTGTGTGCGTCGGCGCGGCACTGAGTCACAAGTCAAAGAGGGCCAGACAATGATGTGCGGCATGGGCTATTTGGTTGCGTCTTTCTTTTTCTCCGCCTTTCACTCCCTCACTCATTTCCTCCTGTCTTTTGTCCTCTTCCCGGTGAACTGCCTGATCCCGCTCTTCCTCTGGCTTCTTTCTTCATCTCTCAGCCGAGGCCCTCACCCACTGCGCCGCACTCCGTCAATGGTCTTTGTTAATGGCAAATCTTCCACAGATTAATTTCAGAACGAGAGAGGGGAGCGGGAGAATGGGAAGAAAGGAAGACGAACTAAAGGGCTAAAAGGGATTTTCTCTTTTTATAATGTATTAATGGCCTTTTGGTGCCTGTTGAAAGCGAAAAAGGGAAGGGAAAAAAAGGTTATAAGTCACATTAGCATATGGTAAATTTCTCTCTCTCTGCAGAACAATTAGGAGGCCTATTTTATTAGCTGCCCTTTAACTTTGTCTGATGGAGCTTCAGTTAATACAAAATGCCATCCGAGCTTTCGTGATTCTTGGAACACAACTGTAAAGCGCAAGTGAATCGGTTGTATATTACTGGGACATAATGTGACGAGGGGGAAAATGTGAGCTGGTTAAAGTGGCCACGTGTGAATAATAGGGGTTTTTCATGTTATTCTAAAAACATTTTTTGAAGATGTTTAGGAGAACAATCTTTATGGGGGAGTTGAGAACGAGAGGCACCTAACTGATACTACATAACACTGACATGTCATCAACTTCTTTAAGTTGACTTATTTACACATCTAGGAGATATGGAGCTACGTTATCCTTCATTCGGCGTCATGTTTCTGGCCACCTGGTCGAACATTGACTCCTACTCTTCAGCAGTAGCGATTACAGTCATTAGTCACTAAATGCTCCACTATGTTGACCAGCTTGGTGCTGAGCAGGTAGTGTACAGGAGGTTTTTCGTGCAGAGACTTTTTTTTCAGAAAGCCTCTGCCTGCTGTGGCTGAAAACAACACTTTGAGAAGGTGCGAGTGAGCCAAAACAGTAATGTTGCGAGCTGAATGGCTTAACATTGAGCTGAAAGTGTCTATCATGCTCCTTAAAGGAGGACCTATAATGCCTTTTCTTTTCTTTTATATAGGTTCCTGTGCATGTTAAAGTTAAAGTTAAAAAAGTTAAAATACCCAAAGTATGCACCAACAGAAGCTCCTCTCTCCCACAGAGACTGTCTGAAACGCCTGGTCAGCAGTTCTGACTTTAATTCCGTGACTTCCTGACATCACACTGCGTCACCATGTCACACATGTGCATGATTTATGCCCATAATTACAGCAGAAGTGAAACCAACTGGAAGCTGAAAACAAAACATTGCCTCGGCTTGAGACACAGTGAGCAGTGCTGTCTCAGGCATTTATGAGCTGACCAATCAGAGCAGAATGGGTATTCGTGAGGAGGGCCTTAAAGAGACAGGAGCTAAAACAGAGCGTTTCAGACAGAGGGGGAATACCGTGCTGCAGCACTGGACAGGATGAGAAAAACTGATGAGCACTAAAGCATGTAAACCTGTTCTAGTATAAACCCAAAACAAACTTTTGAACCTGAAAATGAGCACAATAAATCTCGTTTAAAGTCGAGGCAAGCTGCAGATAAGGGTGATATTCTTTCGTAGGTTCAACACTACACATGAACCCTTTCACATTGTTTCCAGGATGTTTTTGATACAACACTTTTAATGAAAAATTAAAGCTGCTTGAAGTTTTTTCTTGAGGTCTTGTAGTCTTCCACCTGTGAAAACATTAAGTCTTTTGTTACTTTGGAGATCTTCTCAAAGTCTACAGAGAAAAAAAGTGTCTGGACCTGGAAATACCCACTTTTTAATACAAATGATGTAAAAAAAACAATAACTAATCAGTAAACATAGTGTCGTGGTAAAAGGTTTACATACACCACATTCATATCATGGCAGTCTTGAGTTCCAATGGGGTCTACAGCTCTCAGTTTTCTGTGATGGAATGAGTGGAACACAAACGACTTTGAAACATTCATGAAAACATTCATGAAGTTTGGTTCAGTAATGAATTTATTATAGGTCTTCTGAAAATATGACCAAATCTACATATAGTAATTCTAATATTTGGTTAAATGTCTCATGGCCATTTTCATCTCCGTTAGCCCCTTTTGATAGCCACCCACAGGCTTCTGGGGGTCCTCTGGTTGAATATTTAACCCATCCTCTTGACAGAGTCAGTGAAGTTCAGCTAAATGTGTTGCCCACCTGGCAGGGACTTCACAGTCCACATGTTCTCGATGGGGCTCAATACAGGACTTTTGGAAGGCCATTCCAAAACTTAAGTTCTAGCCCGATTTAGCCATTCCTTTATCACTTTTGATGTGTGTTTGGGATCATTGTCCTGCTGGAACACCCAGCTGCACCTAGAGCCAGTCTTCTGGCTGATGATTTTAGGTTTTTCCTGAAGAATTTGGAGATAATCCTCCTTCTAGACCTATAATAATTTGAACCAAACTTCATTGATGTTTTTTGTGACAAAGCAGTATGCGTTCCTCTCATTCCATCACAGTAATGAGAGTTGTAGAAGTCAGTGGAACTCAAGACTTCCACGATATACATGTTCTTTTTGTCAATAAACCTTTGACTATGACTGTATATTTGAGGTGCATGTTTGGGATTTTTTTCGTAAAACAGTTGGTTCAGTCTTTCCATTGAAGTGCCATGGGTTAGACAGATTGATAGGAAAGCTCAGCAGTGTGTGACAGCTCCGTCCCAGAGGGAAAACCTTTCTGAGGGGGTTTTGACAGAGGGTGAATTTCACCTCCACCGGCAATTGCCAGATGCTTTCTAGATGTTGAACCTCCGCAGGATGCACAATTGAACAGGCTTACGAACTGGCGGCACTCTCCCAAGGTGCTGAGATTAGAGTTGTCATGTAAACCACGGGTGGTGATTGTCACGCGAGAGGCGACGCAAGATTTGCCTGCAGGCTGCACGGAGCTAAAGACAAAAGGTGAAGTGTCGATTTTACCAGGACAAAGGTTCAGTTCAGCCTCAGTTAAATGATAAATTGCTGCATATGTGCATGTTCCCTCAACCACCCATCTGTTGAAAATGCCAGATTAACAGTTCCTCAGAGTGACACTAGATGGCAACAAAAGCCCGTTCCATGTTTCGCTGATGTTATTTCATCAAGGTGGGAGCATCTCTCCTTTCTTCTCTCTTATTCTGTCTGTTGCTTTGTCTCTCTCAACGCCGCGCACTCTATTAAGTTACATTTTCAAGTGTGAAATCCACTCGTCGGCAAGCCAGTTACAAATGTTATTTCCCGTGTTAATCTAATAATCTGCCTAATCCCTCTTCGCACGATGACCTTTCATTTCTTCTCTTATTGTGATCGCTCCAGTATTTGGCTGTAACGGCGCGGCGACGGTGAACATTTTATTATCGCGCCCAAATTGTTTTTCGTCTTCGGGGAAGTCGTCACTCGAGCTGCCGAGAGCCGTCGACGTTTTTAGCCTCATCATCTTATATACGCTTTTAATGAGTATCGGTGTGTCGTTCCGCGGGAAGTAATTATCTTAGTTTGAATTCATTAACTGAGTGAGTTTTACTGTCACTACAGTCACTACCTGTTCTTTCTTTTAGTGACACTTTTTTTTTGTGAAAAAGTTAGCTTTCCCTCGGTGAATATTTAAAAAAGCAGCGTGTCATTAACATTTATTTGGCCGTCGAGCCGTACAGCACGGCTGGATGTTTTAACGATTCACCTGTGTCACTTGGTGCATCCAACACAACTGCCACAGTAAGGCGAAAGACTTGCGCCGTGTCTGTACAGGAGGCGTAAGCGTGAGCAGCACTTCAGCAAACACAGGATGCATTAAGGCGCAGAATTGAGTGTAGACCATCTGAGTTTTGACGGCGCTCGGAGCCCAAATAAAGGGGGGGCTGTTATGCAGCAATGTGAAGACAGACAGATTTATTATAAGATAAGCATCGAACGACAAGTATGTGTGAGACGGAAGACTGATAAATGCTGTCAGTCAGCCCAGCGTGAGAAACATTTCAAGATCAGAATACTCGTCCTGCAGTATGAACTCGAGTGGTTTTGCCCTCGAGTGTTTTCTTGACATGGCAACACGCGGCGCTGAATAATTACCTTGATCGGTCACCAGCTGAGCTGGATCTGATGGATCCTGACACATCTATTCTCGTTACACTTACAGTCACTAGAAGGCTGTCTAAACAATCGCTTCACTAATTAATTACCTTTACCGTGTGATGTATGACCGCTGCCCTTTTTTTTTCCCTGAAACTTTTAATTAGTTTGCATTTTTAGGAGATTGAATTAACCTAACTGACCACTTTCTTCTCATCAATGAAGGTGAGGCGGGGTTCCTCCACTATAAAATGCTACAGGAAACTCTAATAGGGAAGATGTTCGCACTTATCAGAGCTGTTTCATTGACATTCATGAACTGCTCTCTGTTCATTAGTGCAGTACTACACTGTTTATCCCACTGTTTTCTTGTAAAATAGTACTCCAGCCATTTACTGTTGTACTTCCATACGATTGGGGAACACCCCGTATCTTTGAATTCCACAATCCCCTGTATGTAATACAGACTTTTTGTTTACTATTTGAAGTTGCAAGCTGAAACTGAAATGACCCTGATGAAGTCACTGTGGATTATTCCAATTTTAATCGATGATCGACATTGATTCATAAAATCCTAAAATCGATGGATAGACATGAACTCTGAAATATACATCAGTTTGTACGGCCAAGTGTGTGGGCGCCAACAGGTGCATTCAAGTGCACCTTTTAAACTGAGAAAGCTGTATTCAAGTGGCCACAGAGGTTGTTAAAGGATTTATTTCTTATTTCCCTTTGTTGAAACACAAAGGCCGACATCTGTCGCTACTGTAAATAGCTCTTTCACCACAGCAGTTATTTAATAATTAGATGTTAAAATCACTACAACATCCTATTCATTCTTCCAATTTAGTCACAAATCTCCAAAACTGTTTCATTTAATTCCTAATGTAAACATTCATATTTTCAATAATGCCCCAGTTTAGATGTTTTCTTGTATTATTTTCAGCGTTACTTCTCTCAGAATCTCTTTCATATCCAAGCAGAATTTGTATTGTTACTGAAAATATCCCAGAACAGAATCCATATTGAGTCAGATTGAATCATTGTGAATTGGAAATGAAGTGATTCAGGGAATGAGTGGGGAAACGCAGCTCAAGTCACTGCGACATCATCGGGGTTGGTTCATTAATTTGCTTCATCACGTTCCTATATTTGGTTAAATATTGAGTTGCAGGTACTGTAGCTTTAGATCTTTTTAAACCTCGGGATCTGTGCTATAACTTTAGGCTATTTCAGTTTAACATCTGCACTGATGTGTCCCCCCCCATGGGCCCTTCCGGGTTCCCGAGGTTACACGTTTTCACACCTCAATCTAAATTTTCACATTACCTCCTACTGTCGTCATTAAAAATGTGTCATGGCGCTGCATTCTGTGCTTGCTCTCTGTTTACATATCTTCCGTATTGATGTAATTGTCATTTCAAGCCCTCGCGCAGAATTCCGCTCACATCTCAGGAACGATTCCACTTAGCGACACCGCTGCATCACCGCAAAGACCGTCGGGGGCCAAGCGCTAAGCGAAATTCCACCGCGTTTTTATTCCCAGATGGCACTGTGAGGCGGCGGCGCCACTCGAGAGCGAGATAGCGCCGGCATCCCTCTCGTCTGTCTGTCTGTTTGTCAAGCGGCCCCGCCGGAATGAGCCAGATGTCGGCTCTGATTGGACAAACCTGCCTCTCTCGTTTATACCTAAATCCATGTAATCAGCTGGAGATTCTCCGCCGACGGAGCGACAGTGTTGTCTCTCTCTCACACACTCAGGAAACTCATTCAGACTTTGGTTAAGGGTGCGAGCGAAACAGCTGCTTACACACACACGCACACACACACACACACACGGGAGGGAAGCAGACTGAGGCAGATGGGGACATGCTTCATTATAGCAGTACATATGAGCTGGTGAGTAGCTTGATGTTTTCTTATGTAGTCCTCTGACTGCTTATTTAGTCCGACATATGGTAATACACCGCTATTATGCCGTTTAGATGAGTGAAAAACAGGTTAAATGAGTTGCCTTGTTTAGCGCGCCGGTTTCTGTCATGAATATCAATAGATTCACGTCCGTCAAGCGATTTAAAGTTGTGACCGCACGAACGCATAACACACAAACGCCTCGACTGTGTACGGACACGCAAATGCATTCATTCATTTAGACGTATAAACTAACACGCCGTTAATCACAGAGCTTGTTCCCGCGTTTGGGAAGAAAAATGTCTGGGGGGAAGAAAGACTGAGAAAAGTGAAGCAGGCGGAAGTGAAAGTGAAAATGTAGCGCAATAAAAGGGTGAAAAGGAACGAAAGAGCGGAAAAGAGAGAGATAAAGGAGAGGGAATGTTGGGAAATGAGGGTGGTGCAGGGGAGATGGGGAGGTGTCAGGAGCGAAGGAAGAGGAGGGGAGAGAGGTGAGTGAAGGTGGGGTACAGATAAGCCCGCGGTTGTATCAGTAATTGTAATCTGCAGGCGCTGACATGGTTCTGCATGTAAAGCTATTAGGCTGTCTGCGCGCTCAAAAGGCGAGCTTCCCTCGCCGCGCTCTCTGATAGTCGGTAAGGTGAGCCGAGTAAGCAGGCAGGCAGACAAGTCCGGTAAATCTTGGTACACTGAAAAACAGGACATACTGAGAAAAGAACGGACATCAGACTAGATTGCTTTTTTTTAATTTACTTGGGACTAGTGAATTAGGGCTTCGCAGTTAATTGAAATTTTAATTTATATAATAATTTGACAAAGTCTAATATCCAAATCGCAGAAGCTGCATTTTTTTGAAACAGGTAAAATGTGTGATAAAACAGCATTATAATGAAGCGCTGTAGTTCTGCAAAGATGCCCTGACTGACAAATCCTGTTCTCCAGATGTAAGAAGACATGTTTGATTCGGACGGACCCCAAGAAATGTAGCATCATGATGTTAAATGAGACATATTTAATCGTTTTCAGGTTCATAATTTTAATTTGTGTGACTACTTGAATAACTACACTGTAATGCTCAAAAAACACATCTGTTTTCTCATACTGTCCAGTGTAGCGGTACCGTATTCCCCCTCTGTCTAAGACGCTTGTAGCTCCTGTGTCTTTAAACCCACACCCTCCCAAAAAAACCTGCAGCGATTGGTCAGCTCACACACGCCTGAGCCAGCACTGCTCATCGTGTCTCCCGTTAGATCTGTGATGTTTTCAGCGAATCTCGGCATGAATGATGCAAATGTGTGACATGGTGAAGCGGTGTGATGTCAAGAAGTCACGGAATTGAAGGCGTGAATGCCTGTTGGCGCGGACTTTGGGCTTTTTAACCTTCAAGACATTTTACATGCACAAGAACACACCGAAGGAAAGAAGGAACATTTTTAAAATCATAATAGGTAGGGGTGTAACGATACATGTATTTGTATTGAACAGCTTCGGTACAGGACGTTCGGTTCGGTACAGGGCTGTGCACGGGTGAGTTCACGGAACAGAAGTTGCATGTGTTTATTTTCCGCCTGCAGCTACACGTGCAGCCCGTTTACGTCATGGCTAACGCTAGCGAGAAACCAGAGCTTAAAGACCCTCACTTGTCGCTAAAGTCTCCTGCTTGGGAACACTTCGGCTTCCTAGTTAAGTATTGCAACGGGGAAAGACAAATGGATAAAACGAGGGCAGTGTGCTGACATTGTTCAGCTGAGATCGGGTATGTTTTCGGTGTGACAGTTTACCAGTTAATTTTAACTGGTGAGGGTCCCAGGTGTGCTGGAGGTGTGGTTTGAGAATCCCGTCTCCAGAGGGGTCCTCGGCCATGTCCGCTAACCAGGAAAAACATTCCGATCGCCCTGCTCATTGATCCAAGTCATGTATATGTATTTTCATTTTGACGTGGCTTGAACACTACTATTTTACACGGAGATGTCGGGGTCTGCGACCTGCAAACCACTGTTCAACGAGCGCTACAGAGCACACAGTGACAGTGTAGGTGACTGTGCTGATGCCTGTCCAAAAAAACGCGACTGTCAATAAATCGTCCAAAAGTGCATGTTGTCGTCCTTATATCTTCGTAATGAAAGCCTGTACTCACAAATAACTCATGGGTGGAGTCAATGTGGACAAGTTAATCTTTCTGGCAAAAATTATGAAGGTTGAGTAAAACTGAACAGGGCTACATGCTGAAACTGTTAGTGCTGCACTTTACTTGTGGAAAAGTTTTGTTAAAAGCCTTTAACAAGCTGTGAGGAATTTATTTTTATAATGTTTCATATATTTTTTGTTTGAGAATATTTTATTTATTGGAAAGCTTATTTTATATATATTTTGTTTATTTGAGAATAATTTATTTAACTTATTATCTTGCAGCACTTTAAAACAATATTCTATTTTTTAAAATTTTATTTTCACATTTTGTATCATGTTACAATAAATTGCTGGTTTACAAAAGTTCCAAATAAACAACAAGCAAATTCATGTTTGCATTTTGTTCCCATACTGTACCGAAAATTAACCGAACCGTGACCTCAAAACCGAGGTACGTATCGAACCGTGATTTTTGTGTATCGTTACACCCCTAGTAATAGGTGTCCTTTTATAATTTTTTTTCAGTGAAAATAAAAATTATGATGCAAAAATTATCACATTACAATCGCTCTTCATACATATATGTCAAAATAATCACAATGTAATCATTTTTAACTATATCGTGCCGCCCTATAGTGACAATGTTGCTGCAAAATCAGCTTGTCTCTGGCACCTTAAAGTGTCTGTAATTGACAGAAAGGCCCATATTCACATGAGAGAGGAGAACGCTATAGCTCACTGAAGCAGTTAATGGGTGATACTGTGGCATCATGCAAAATGTAGCTTTTAAACTGTAATGTAATACAGCTTGGTGAATTTATAGGTGTCACAGCGTTCCCCACCAGTCTGGTCGCACATCCTATTATTGCAAAATCAATATCCTTAAAACATCCTGGCGAACTTCAACTGCAGGGCCCATGTCTAAACATCTTGATCTGTTCCCTAAATATCTAATTCTAAGTGACAATAATGACCAACTTGTCCTGACCTTGAACATCAGTCATGGGTAGACAACTTGGAATGCAGAGGGGCAGATTTTCAGCTGGATTTAGGGATATGATTAACATTTAGATATGGTTCTTGACCAATGTAAACACTGTAGATCACTGATATACCAAAAAATATCATTTTGAGACTGGGAAGTTTATTTGCATTCGGATCAAAGACCTATCCAACACACAGTCTTAGCAGTACATCTGCTGGCAAAAAGCAGTGTTGCCACGAATGATGTAGCTTCTTATTTTTGGGAGTGAATCATGAATCGCGAGCAAGTAAAAATATCAAATCCTGTCAAACTGATTATGTTAAATTGCATTACATTAAATCACAGCTGAATAGAGAAGACAGTTTGACATGTCACAGTATGAGGAAACACGTTTAAATAATCAAATTAATGGCGGAATTCCATTTACAGGCTTCAGTTGCAGGATGCTGGTATTGTGCGCGCTGACTCACTGTCACACTGTCACACTGTCATGGCCTGTTGGGAAACTTGAACACCTGCTTTTCCTACTGTGACATGTCAAAATGTCAAATCCTATCAAGGTCAAGCCTGGATTCTAGACATTTTAAATGCAGTACAATTTTTGATTAGATCTATGATTTAGGTGAGTCACAAAAAATGTATATTTAGTGCATTTCATATTTCAATAAGTCGTGGGCTGTTTGGATTAGCAATTCAAATTTTAACCACGCAAAACCTTAACTGGGACAAGTTAAATCACTCCTCAAACTCCCGGTGACAACACTATACCCTTATACGCTTTGTAAAATGCTGGAATTTGGCAAATGTACCCAGTATATGGGATGATGCAAACAGGACAGAATTTAAAGATGAGAATAGTGGCTCAAACATTAACACTTATCAAACCAAAGGGAATTGGACCAATCATGGTGATCCAGAACTCTTTTAATCAGCAGTTGTAATGATTAAGATTTCTTTTCAAAAATTGGGAGGCTTCAAACATTCCTAGTTTTGTTAAAACAAAAAAAAAAGTCAAATAAAAAATGCCCCAAAAAGGCTCCCTTTGGTTGGTAGTATTACTTTTCAATAAAGTATGTGTCTGCTCAAATTTCAAGTTTCAGATTGTTTTTATCTCTTCCTGAACTGACCACACATGGTGGTATGGAGTACAAACAAAAGACAAAACCATGGTACAATGGTGAACAACTGGAATAGATTCTATGTACAAGAAATTATTTAAAGAGAGGTACAACATTACTCAAAAATACTCCTAGTTTACATGCCATCTTTGGTTTATCAGTCTGCAATAATGGTATTGTATAAGTCTAAATATAGACGGATGGTTAACAAAGTGATTGGTCATAGTAAAGGGAGTAAAACTGCAGGTGGAGGAGGGGAGGATGAGCAGGAAAGGACTTTGGCCCATATTGTCGTACTCCTTCCTTTTGCGTAGCTGCCTGGCTGTAATTATCAGTTGGATTATTATTGAGTGCTAATT
Source organism: Lagodon rhomboides (assembly GCA_039737535.1). Classification (NCBI taxonomy): domain Eukaryota; kingdom Metazoa; phylum Chordata; class Actinopteri; order Spariformes; family Sparidae; genus Lagodon; species Lagodon rhomboides. Next base: position 7,720,128 of record CM077792.1, on the reverse strand, counting down.
TATTGCCTCGCTGGGAGCTATGTGTTAAATAAACGCAGCGGAGTAAATAAAGAGAGGGGGAGAAAGAGGGAAAGGGAGAACAGACTGCTGCTGCTATCAGATGGCAACACAGCGCACACACACTGCTGCCCAGGGGGAAGAGTGAGACGCGTGAGTGTATACGTGTCTGTGACAGGCGTACTTGCAAGCCCAAACACTAGTGTTCCGTGCCCATGTGTTGTGTTGATGATCCATTGGACTGTTAACATTGGTGCGCTGCCCTCAGATGCTCTCTTCATGTGTTCCTTCAGTACTGGATCAGAGAGTTGGCCCTCCATTGCTGATATCACTGTGATGTCTACCCGGCAGACACACTGACTAACAGCTCAGCCAGCTGCCATCTGTTGTCCCCACAGCTTAGCCTCAAAACCTGCAGTACGGTATGGCTGTTGTAGAGCAGAGCTGTAGCTCTGTAAAAAAAAACATGTTCTACTTTAACCAAGTTTGAGTATTGGGGGATTGCGATGTCTGATATTTACATTTTTGGTTTGGTTTGGCTCTGTTTATCGGGGCCTGGTACTGGTAAATGAACTTGCATCGACATACACCGATCAGACATAACATTATGACCACCTGCCTCATATTGTGTTGGTCCCCCTTTTGCTGCCAAATCAGTCCTGACCCATCGAGGCATGGACTCCACTAGACCCCTGAAGGTGTGCTGTGGTATCTGGCACCAAGTTCTTAGCAGCAGATCCTTTAAGTCCTGTAAGTTGTGAGGTGGGGCCTCCATGGATCGGACAGATGCTTGATTGGATTAAGATCTTGGGAAATTGGAAGCCAAGTCAACGCCTCAAACTCGTTGTTGTGCTCCTCAAACCACCATTTTTGCTTTGTGGCACGGCACATTATCCTGCTGAAAGAGGCCACAGCCATCAGGGAATACCGTTTCCATGAAAGGATGTACATGGTCTGCATCCTGGTGCCATGTGTTCCCCAGGTAAGCAACGCACACGCACCCGGACATCCATGTAATGTAAAAGAAAACGTGATTCATCAGACCAGGCCACCTTCTTCCATTGCTCCGTGGTCCAGTTCTGATGCTCACATGCCCATTGTTGGCGCTTTCTGTGGTGGACAGGGGTCAGCATGGGCACCCTGACTGGTCTGTGGCTATGCAGCCCCATACGCAACGAACTGCGATGCACTGTGTATTCTGACACCTTTCTATCTGAACCGGCATTTACCTCTTCAGCAATTTGAGCAACAGTAGCTCGTCTGTTGGATCGGACCACACAACCTGACATGACCCTGTCTCAGGTTCACCACTGTTCCTTTCTTGGACCACTTTTGATAGATACTGACCACTGTATCTATCACAGCTCTTGCGGGAACACCCCTCAAGAGCTGCAGTTTTGGAGATGCTCTGACCCAGTCGTCTAGCCATCACAACTTGGCCCTTGTCAAACTTCTAACTGCTTCTAACACATCAACTTTGAGGACAACATGTTCACTTGCTGCCTAATATATCCCACCCACTAACAGATGGCATGATGAAGAGATAATCCGTGTTATTCACTTCACCTGTCAGTGGTATTAATGTTATGCCCGATCGGTGTAGTGCAAGTCCATTTACCATTTAGAGCCTGATACTGGTATTTGTTTTTAACTGTTTGTCGATACTAGCAACTGTACAATACCAGAGTTTCTGGACCAATTCTTAGCATACTTTTTCAGTACCTTTCTACGTGGAATATAGACATTTTGTGCGAATATATAGACGTGAAACAAAAACTGTGTCATTAAAAAAAGAAACCAAAATGATCAAACATCAGATGGTGTGTCAGCACTAGCACATCAAAGTGCAACACATTTCTAATAATCTAAAAACCATCTGATCAACAAATAAGTTGACTTTTGAATTAACTTTTGGTACTTTGAGTGAGCAGGTGGTTCTTAGAGATTGGTATGTAGCTCTTATTATACATCCATAGTAAGACTAGACCAAATGGGCTTAAGGGTATTTCATTCTGTGGACAGCTTTGATGACCTGTGTTGTCGGTGCAGCACAGACAAATCAGGGAAAATCAAAAAGGGTTTGTTCATCTAGCTCCACAGCAGGTAATGCTGCACTTTACTCTGATCAAAGGCTGTAAGTGTCCTCTCTGGTGGTCAGACCGTCAAGGAGATCACAAAGAAACAGTCTGATACGAACATTAGTTGAGACTCAAACTGGACTCCCTCTGATATAAATGACGGGCGTCTAGAAACAGAGAAGGAAGATGACCAGCATGTCCCACCAGAGCCTGGTGGGGGCCATGGGCAAATTTGTTTGGCTTTTGAATCCCCAGCTTCACCCTGTGCTCAGCGTGAGTTGTCTTCTTACCACTAATGAACTGCATCTGAGTTCTTTTAGAGGCGGACTGACACGACTGACACGAGTGTGCTTTCCGCGGGACATCTAGACAGTTTGACACTTTCATATAATTTTAATAACACATCTCGGTACAGAGTGAGTCATCCCTGTTTTAAGGAAGCTGTGCTTAACTTCAGGTGGAAGTTTGGGATCTTTTGTTACATGTGCTGTGATGTTGCACATTTACAACTTTTAAACCAGCAGAGAGACAGAGTTTTGACGATTTTCAGAGATTCCACTGGCAGAGAAGATGTGATGTGTCTGCACGGAGCCCAAAGGACACTAAAAGACAACACCCGCCCCTGCCACAGGGTCTTCACCCTGCTGCCGTCTGGCGAAAGATACAGCTGCTACCAGATTGTGACGCAGCTTCTGTCCTCAGGGTGTGAGGCTCCTTACCTAACTCCTCAGCACAAAAAAATAGTTTTCAATAAAAATAATAATTTTGCTTGTGTAGCATAAAAGGACTAAGACTGGCATTTCATTATTCAATTGTGTGCCATAGAACGATACATAGATTAACCTTGAACCTTCTTGATGATGTGGTTTCCAGATGATCTCCCTTGTTGATCAACAAGGAATCACAAGATTAATGTTAATGATTTGAGTTTGTTTGAATGGATTTTCACTTAAATGAAGGGAGAGGCTTTTATTTTGTAATGCTTGATTGGTCCCCTCCCACCCCATAATGAAACGATTATGGGTGGGGGGAGTAAAAAAAAACCATAGCAGCTTCCTTCTGTGTGGTCCAGCACTGAAAGATTTCGGAGGAGTTTTAAGCTATCCAAGACAAAAAATGTAAACAGCAATCTCAACATGACGTCTTTGGGTCCTTTGTTGGTTAGCCTGCGTGGCTCGGACCCCCCCTCCCTTTAGCCAGTTTAGTGTGCATGTTAAACTTGTGGCACTTCTGATGGAGCTTTCAGATCGTTACTCCCGTTGTCAGGTATTCCAGTTAACAAGCAAGTGTGCATTGCGAACAATGGGAGCTGCCTCAGCCTCTCTGCTCAGATTCAAGTTCTGCTGAGCGATGTTTCCACAACAGAGGCTCCCATCCGTTGCTCGCGCTCGCTCACTCATTCTCGCTGTGATTTTTGTTTTGTCTCACTTTGTCATCCTTTTGTTTCGCAGATGATAACTGTTAAACCTGTCTCTCCCTTTTTCCTCCTCGTCTTCAGCTCTCGTTTCCCTCACTTACCCCCGCTCGCTTTCTCCCTCACACATTTCTCCCCTTCTGTCTGCAGCTTCTAAATAGATGCTTCACACCTCTAGCTGTGTTCTGAATTGATTCATATGCAGAGGGTGCCCGGAGCAGGAAGAGTGTACGATAATACGTTTGTAAGCTAATCTCCTGTTTAGCTCATGGCTAGCAGCTGCCTTATTCAATTATGCACCTTCTTAATAACTGAAGTTATTTTTGTTTACATTTGTTATTTGGCCTCCCTCTTGTCTCTTGCATCCTCTCTCTTTCTCGTTTCTTCCTCTCCGTCAGATGAGTTTCTATCTCTTTTGTTTTTTTTTTTTTCATTTTAGTCATTTGGGATATTTATAGAGCAATTTTTTTCGGTGCAAAAAAGGAGTGAATTTCATATCCCGTGTGACAAACAGAAATTGTTAAGTATTACAAATAGAAACTATAAGTGAACGTGGTAAGTCTCTGCTTAAATGCAAGCAGGCTATTTGTTAGTCTGCAAAGCGTGGATGTGAGCTCCGAGCAAGTTTGTATTCTGGTATAGTCTGTCTATTGTGATCTTAACAGTGCTTTTAAAGCTACATTTTCTGTGCATAATATCCATCGCAACTCAATTGCAGAGGGGAATGAAACACCTTTTAGTGACAACAATGCCTTTTTCATTCATGTCTAACATCACAATGCACGATATCCCTTTAATTGTACACTACATAGTGACTGAGCACCCCGTTCAATTGATTTTCTTTTGTGTGCAGGCCAGTAAGCCGATGGTGATTTTTCCTTTTTTTTTGTTTTAGTGAAAGTTTTGTGTAAAGTCTTGAGTCTGCTCTTGGCTGCCAGTCAGATTACATATCGAACATCAATAAGAATGGGTCAGATGAGTATGGAAAACAGTCAAGGACCAATAGCTAGCATTAGATGCTTGCTGAGAGTTGTACTCGTCCTTTACTCGTTAATCACACAGTTGATATCGACTGATTTACATCGTTATCTGTATTTGACTGAATCGTTGCGGTTCATGTATCAAGACAACATTTAACATTTGTCGAGTTTGGCTTTTTTTATTAAATGAAACTGGACTAAGGCTGAATTCCATTTCCAATTTACACCAGTCCCCCTTGTTTTTTTTAGGTGCCTGCTTGGCCCTCGGTATAGAGTTAAAAGGGGAAGTGGTTAAAATCTCCCCCTATGCAATCGGTTAACCCTTCAAGACCCTCAAACGTAATCTGTTTCAATAGATGGGAATTAATGTAAACAGACAGGAACGAACATTTCCAATATGCCGTCTTCAACTCTGGTGATTTCTCTTGTGTTACTGCTGGAATCCTGGTACAATCATAATGTTATTTGCCATTTATCTGATAGAGATGGAAAAGTTAGGGCAAGGGGTGTATTGGGATTGGGCCTAAAAGTCTGTAGCCAGGCAGTGAGCTACCACTTTGGCAAGCGCTTCTTTGAACATACCATTTTGCCGTCATGTCTGGCAGTCCATCCAATAGCTGTTGAGGCATTTCAGTGTGGACCAAAGTGGTAAGCTGACCTACCAACGGGGCCATCCCAAGGGACATGCCTGTATCATGGCTAAAATTGTATGAAATCTTGTCCGCGTTCCTCAAACTGAAGTATTGAAAAAATAATGTTCTTGTATAAAATTTGATATGTCACCACCTTGGTGCTGTGCATTTAGAGCCAACCACTGTTGAGGTCAGCCAACACCACATTTTGATATATGAGAAGTTTAGGCTTATTGTATTGGATGTTATGAAGAAGCATTTTACAACTCTGACAAGTAATGATGACTGATCTGCTGTTTTATCTTCTGTCGTGACAAGGACAACAGTAAAACCTATTCACTCCACAAAATAATCTACTAAGAAGGAAGAAGAAGAAGAAGGCCAACATGATCAGCGTCACGACGCTGCGCGCCGTGACGAGAGCTGAGCCAACCTCAAACTTTTTTTGCAAGCGAACCTGTGTTTGTCTCGCCGGGGTCCTCTGCTCCAATGAAATGATTTTTTTTTTACACACTTTAGCGAAGAGAAAAAAAGACTCAATGAATGACAGACGCAAATAGACAATGCCAGCTATCCCAACAGAGACTGAACAAACATGAGCATGTAAGCCATAGCCATCATCTGTGTGTGTGTGTGTTTGTGTGTGTGTCTGCTGTGCTGTGCTGTGCGTAAAGTCACGCCTGGCTGGCTGTTATCTACCATAGACTCGCGGGTCCCTGGAGGGACACCAGAGGAGTCATCTGATTCACTTGCAGTTTCTTCTCTGACTGCAAATTAAAAACGGGACCAACACAGGGAGACACAGATAGGAAGGGAGAGCTGCGCTTTTTTTTAATTAAATCCATTCAGTTTCTGCTTAATCCCCGCCAAACAGATTCTCGTCGAACATATAAAATTAGCACACAAACACTTTCGGTCCCTCTCTTTCACCTGCATTAACATGCAGCAGCTGCAGCTTCCAGCCGACGGAGGAAGTATCTCCCCCATCAGAAGCCCTCTCCTTCTTTTGTCTCTCCTCAGTTAAGGTCTGTTTATGAAACACAGACGATCGGCTCTGATTTGATTTGGCGTTCAGCAGCCCTGATAATTATGATGAATCTTCCTCCCCTCCGTGTGTGTGTGTGTAGACTCTTTACACCTTTCTCCACCGATGCTGCTTTTCAGTGCCTCGCTGCTGTTAGTCAGACCTGAGACAATCGTGCTCTAAACATATTGACTGGCATTCATTTGCCGTGTGTTACAGATGTGTAAGATTTTGTGCGCGCAGAGTTGTTCAGAAAGTGTCAGACGGGCTGACAATCCAACTTTCTACGTGTTGACTTTCCCGGTGTGACAAACACACACCCGTCTGGTGTCAGAACAATCGACCGTCAAACGCTCTCCTGGTGTTGATGCATTTTAATGCCGCGCGGTTTGGCAGAGTTGAACGAGATTCTAGTCTGAGGAATCGGCTCCGGATGTGACGGCGCTGGAATGCTACAGTAGCTCGCTGGTGAAGCAACGCGAGGAGCCTTGTTCAAGCAGGCGGAATGCTCAACGGCTACATTTTCATTTTTTTATTTACTGCAAATGAGCTGTCTCTCAACAGCCAGACATGACTAGTGAGGAGTCAAAATAATTTTTTAAACTATCGCCTTTGTTGCATATGAGTTGTGAAATCATAAAAAGGTGAGATTGCATTTGAACGCAAGCAAATAAAAGCAATTCATGCAGTTGTTTATTTGTGTCATTGTGTGGTTTTAGAATACAACTTTTGTGCTGGCAAATTCATATTTCTTGTAAGTGTGTCTTTAGCTTACCACCTCACAGCAAAGATCCAAGATTTTACCTTGGGTTTAGGGTCACCTGACAGACATACGGATAGTGTCAAAAATTAGATTTGCTTATTGTGAGTTTAAGTGAAGATACACTCTTCACTTAAACTCACAATAAGCAAATCTAATTTTTGATATGTCTGTGTGAGTGAGTGCATTTCCATTTTTGGGAGCTGCGTAGAATGATGTATGTGCAGAGATTGACACTTAAAGCCTGCTTCCTATTCATCTGTTGACATGAGCAAGTTTTTTTGCGCTCACCTTAAATCTGAATAAAAGACGAGTGCGGACGCACCAGGATTTGCGTTTCACGACTGGTTTGGAAGCCAATCTTGGAAATTTGATTTCCACAAGTGTGATGTGGAAACTCCAGGGCACGTACGTGGAGAATGGACTTTGTAGTGAAGCGGGAGAAAACTTATACTGCAGTTCACCCTTTGAAATGAAAAATATTTGCATTTTCATAGATTCTGAATTTTTCAACGGGGGAGAGGGAGATGTTGTAGTTCTACGAATGTCTAACAAGTAATTTAACTTTCTTCGGCCTGTAAGTTTCATACACACACACACACACACACACACATGGAATTGCACCAGTTTCTCAAGATGCTGCATGATTTAATTGGTATCTTTGGAAGTTGAAACCTGAAGGTGGACATTGTTTTCACAAGGCGGTTGTATTTTTTTCAGTTTCATCTGTTTAGTGATGTCGTTGGTTGTAAATAATTGCAGATATTTTTGCTGAACTGCATTTAAATTTGTATGATTTACCAGCCTTAACCCAAACTGTGTCCGCTGTTGAGATGTGTCTTCTGACTTTTTTGCTCGTCTCTCCCTCCTCCCTGCTTTCTCTCTACTTTCTATTTCTCAACCTGTTTAGTCTGCAGATGAGATAAACGCGATGGTAAGCTTCATCATAACCTTCAAGCTCCTGCTCTTTTGTCCACTCCATCAATCCCACTGGTTTGAAGCCCCCCCCATTCTTTTATTCCTCCACTGTCCTCTTGTTCAGGGTCACTTAAAAAAGGTGACACTATGATAACTGCGCTGATAATTCTCAATCATTTAAACATGAAACCCTTTACAATTGGGGGGAAAAAAAGATTGATTAGAACATAAAACCCCTCGCCTCCTCCGTTCCTTCCTCTTCACATTTATTTTCTTCTTTCCACTCCCGTCTTGTCTTCATCGTGTCTCATGGTTAAATGCTCTTTTCTCCTTCTCGTTCTCTTATCCTCTGTATCCTGCCTTTGTACTTCTCTACTTCTGCTTGTCTCTTGAAGTCTCTTTTTCTGGGATTCTAATATTTATGAATGTTAGGTACATTAGTCAATTACATTTTTAGACGTTTTTCAAGATGTTTATGTGAAGGAGGTTGCCGGAAAATGCCGCATTGTTATATAAAATAAAAACTTCTTCAGAATACAATACAAAAAAAAAAGCTTTGTGACATGGCAACTACTTGCAGGACTAGTGGGAGAGCTAACTGCTAACATGCTAGCAAGCCATGACCTTATGAGCAGTAGCCAGTTACAATAACTCTACAAGCTTTAAAAAAAATTTCTGTACGCTGTGCTGTTAATTCTCCCTGGGCATTTTGTCATATGGGCTGTGCATCGTTTAATTCAATAAGTTATTTAAGTGGGCAAAAAAAGCTCTCAAGCTAGGTAGCTTACTAACCGCCTCTTAGCAAGATTGTTAGCTAAGTCGCTAATGGGACAATAAGTTCACATATTTTATTCAAAAGTATTTGTACTCTTCTCAGGTCTCATAACTGTCTGCAACCCATTCCTCTTGTGCGGAGCAGTTTGTTCTTTGACAGAGGGGGTTAAATAAAAATGGGTGGTGCAATATAGCTAATAAGCTACGATAGCTTTCTCCAGTTTGGACTTTCTGGTTTCCCGTTCTCGCAAAAGGCAGCAGCGCTAATACGTCTTGCTATGCTAATTCTGTTCAAATTTACCTCGCCGCCTTCGAGTAATTTTGCCTCAAAGTTTTGCTTAATGCTCTTTGATTGATTTTACAGCATTTTTCAAGGGTGTAGATATTATGTTTTATTTTTCAAGACAGTGTTTCCCACAGAATCAGACTTTAATTGTGGCGGTGGCTGTCCAGCCGGGGTGCCATAGAACATGCGCACTCGAGACTTCCGCCGACCGAGTCGGCTAACTTCCGGTTTAGCGCCGAGCTAACTTGGATGGAGATAAAATGTAATCGGGCGGCTCTTCTAGACTCTCCAAATTTTATTGCACCCAATTGCCCAAATTCTGACAGTAAAACGAGTCATTTTGCGGGGGTTGTGAGGCTTTTATTACCATTTTACAGATGCGTCATTCACAATGTTATTTATTTTCAAAAAGTCCCCAGTCTTTGTTGGTTTTACAGGTGGAGTAAAAACCACACCGCCATCTACTGTATGGGAGTGTATAACATCATGCTATTCACTGATGGGGGCTGTCTTGAGTGAGTGAGAACAGGACGTACAGCTCCAAAAGTAGAAAATCAATATGTGACGGCTAATGTTGATGTTGTGGCGGACAATATGAATTGAATAAAATGCTAACTGAAAGAAAACTAACAAGCTGACGAGAAAGTTTGTCCCTCTTCTCTTCTCTTCTCTTCTCTTCTCTTCTCTTCTCTTCTCTTCTCTTCTCTTCTCTTCTCTTCTCTTCTCTTTCATTTTTTGTTGGTCTTCTTTCCCCCCTGTCATTCTGTCAGCGTAGAGTTTCTCCTTCGCATGTGCTTGTTGCGAGCCTGTTTGTCAGCCTGCTCTCTCTTCCCACCCCGTGTTTCTGTGAACACATGTGCTTGTCACCTTCAGTGCCTCGTAACTGCTTGAAAATAACATATGATCTGCGGCGGCATGTTGTGTGGCATGGCTTTTCTGTGCCCGGCACAAACACAGGCACAATGGAGGGATGGGGAACGGTGGATAGGTGGGTAGAAAACCGAAGATTTTCCAAGAGGTATAATTTGAGGGTTGAGGCTGGCTGTTTTTTTTTTTTAACTGCAGGGTGTCTTACTACTAGAGTTTACACAGCACAGTCAAAGGGTGTGTGTGTGTGTGTGGCTAAGTGTGGGACCACTTGTTTGGGTGTCTTTGGTCATTTTCTTACAGCATCGGTTTGATCAAGTCATTCCCACACTTATCTGCACCGCATGCATTTCCCAGTGGTGTGTATGTGCATGTATGTATTCCAAAAATCCATTAGCTTTTCTCATGATCCGCGCTGGCTTCGTTCATTCATTCTTTAATAAATGGGTTCCCTGCTGTGTGCCATGTTAATGTCAGAGTAACACAGACAGGAAGAAGTCCAAGTAGTCATAACACATTAACAGCTAATTCGTTAGCTATGATATTAATTAAGTAGACTGATAGGTCGGACCACTGCCTTCTTATTTGCATTTTATGGAATTAAATTTGATCAAAAGCAGCTTATTTAACTACCATGGACGGAAACGAGTATCTACAGCACTGTGTGTGCCCGTAGACGCACCAAGAGTCTCTAATGTGTCTCTGATATATAGTATAGTCATCTCTCATTTGTGAAGTACCTGCCGTCCTCGATGGTTTTGTCCAAACGATAACCCCAGATCTTGCGACTGTGATCACATTAACCCAAACCATGATCTTTCCCTAACCCTAACCAAGTGTTTTTGCGCCTCAACCTAACCGTATCTCAACCACATCGCATTGTACAACATAATTGGTTAGCACAACATGCGCATTAAAGAAACAACACGCACAAAACTAGTGAGGGTCTCACAAATCTAGTTACCCTTAAGCATTGACCATCCTAAAAAGCTAATAAACCTGTTTTTTTTTAAATGTATTTATTCAATAATCTTGTTTCTTTTTATTTGAAATTAAACAAAGAGACTTGAATAACTGACAAAAATGTATTTTGCCATCAGGCCAAGCAGTTCAAGTTTTATTGACATGGAACTTTCCTGGCTGATTGATTAGAACAAAAGATGGAATATCTCTTAAAACACCTGTTTTTTTAGTTGTTTTTTTTTATAACAAATTAAAGGGACATTCCTTTGAACAAGAAGCTAACGGCGACTCCCAAGGTGCATTTCGTGCTTAAAAATTAGTTGTGAGAATTTAAAGATTACCCTGTTGATGTGATATCACAGTTGCAGGTAAGATCTGGTCAGTTTTGGATTGATTGCGCAACCACAGCACCATGTTTTATCATAAATTCAAAAGAATTCAGAACAGAAATTAACTTTAAATATCATCATAACGTAAACTTAAAGAAGTCTTACATCATCTGGGAAAATCCTACATTTCTGTTTTAAGTAAAAATGAGAAAATTGATGAATGAATTCAGAACGAAACACTTCTGGAACAAGCAGCCTCTCACACTTGCACACTGTGAGACGAAATAATTTTTTTCTTCATCAGAGTTAACTTGCGACCGCTGATGGGGGTCTCGACACCCAGATCGAGAACCACTATTGTAGTTCTACAATATGATAAAATACAAGAGAGCATCGTCATTGAAATTGAAATGAATCTGATTACTAACAATTAGAGGAAACGAAACACAACCAAAGTCAGCATTACAACTTCACCAGTCTACCACCTTAAAGTGGCAAATCACAGCATTACAAAGTGTCTAATCCCCCACTCTGTGTGTGTCTCTGTGTGTGTGTGTGTGTGTGTGTGTGTGTGTGTGTGTGTGTGTGTGTGTCCTCTTGCAGGCTCAGCAGCTACAGAAGAAAGATTCACAGCTTAAAGCACTGGATGCCTTCTACAAGGAGCAGCTGGCACAACTGGAGCAGAGGGTACGACATTTACACGAACACACACACACACACACACACACACACACTCATGTACAGAGGCTTTGCTTTTTTTTGTCTTTACCTCATTATTGTCTATTTTTACAAAGATAACAGTCTGATTCAGGCATCAGATGTATTATTTACTGAAAAGAAAGTTCAAATCTTTAATTTAGGAGCCTGTTTTCCTTTGCTCTCTGCAGTCTTCTCTGTGGTTAAATTAAAAAGTTTCAACTGTGATTTTTCAATCCATAGTATAGCAGTTTAACTGTTACTTCAGGGTATCTTTGTCTCTCTCTGCCCTTTAAGATGTCAATCTGGTTAAAGCAGAGGTGTCAAACTGCCTCGATCTGGCCCGCGGCCTGATGTAAAAACAAATTCTACAGTTTGGCCAGAGAAAATTATTTTTCTTCACATTAACTTGAGCTACACGCTCATATTCAATTTAAATTAAAACAATTCTATTTTTTTTTTTTTAAATAACGCAAGTTGACTTTTATTCTGAAGTCGACTCATCACAGGAAATGCATTGTCTTCAGTTAGCACCACTGTCGTTCATCAAAAAAGCGTCTAAAGAGCAAAACAGCAGTCATTTTCTTCATTTGTAGACCAAGGATCCATTTTGAATATGTCAGGGAGTAGTAGTAGTAGTAGTAGTAGTAGTAGTAGTAGTAGTAGTAGTAGTAGTAGTAGTAGTAGTAGTAGTAGTAGTAGTAGTAGTAGTAGTAGTGAGTGGGAGTAATGGACAAGGAGGAGCAAACCGGCTGCACAACCTCCACATTCTCAGAGAGGTAACAACTCAGCTCAACTCAACTCCTTTTCCCTCAATAATGTCATCAGGTTCTCCGAGATACTGCCAAACAGGCGCTTTTGCTTTACGCTTTGACAACAAATCCTCCGCCATCGTCCTGTGACTCCCGTCGTGCTGCGGCTCTGCTGCTGGCCCTGCCGTCGCACGGAGAAGACGCCTCAGGCAGCTTGTTATGGTGCCGTCCGTCGATAAGGAGAGGGCGGTTGGCAAGTAATGTAATCGGTGTCTGACCACAGGGAACGCAGACGACCGCGGCAAGGATTAGTCATTAGGAGAAAAGATTTGCAGTGTTAAAAAAGTAATGCGCGTACAGATGTATACCTCTGTTTGCATATGTAAAGAAAATATGAGTAGAAGCGCTTCCAGGTGTGTGGCAAGAAATAAAGTATGAAATGTATTTAATCTGTTAGATCAGTGCAAGGTTTCAATACATTATTTAAGAGTAGGGGAAACTAAATTTGCAACTCTTAAAAACGTGTCTGTAAAAATGCATCCAAACTGCAAATTATGTTAGTAATAGATAATGACTTTGCAGAAATACTGGCAGAAACTTGAACACTGAAGTGCACCAGCAGCGGGTTAAAGCACTGTACAGCATTTGTACTTTCCTTTTTTTTTTTTTTTGTCAAAACCTTCATATAAAAGCTTGAAAGACTGTTCAAAAATCTAGATATGTCTTCTTGGCCATCTGAATGTACAGAATCAAGCTTTTGTGGCAGGCAATTCATAACTTTGGAACGGTAGTGTACTGTATACATAAAAACACCAGCAGACACACACATAATTATCCTCACGATGAAACGCATATTCACTGCACTTCGACAGGAAGTGAATGGACGAAAATGGTCTCTGTTCTGTCATAATGGACATTTCCCAGCAAGAGTCTGGTCCGACACACTGCTGTGACAGTGACAGTCACGGCACTGAAGCCTTTTCAGAGGGTACACTTGTTGTCATTAGTATCTGTGTATTAAAGCAGTACTACCCTTGAGGTTTACTTTGCTTTTTGTACAGTGCCAATGCGGTGTGTACAATGCACAACCATATACTTGTGCATTTTAATGTACAAAATGCCTGAAGTACGTGTCGAACTGCTGCTACAGCTGAATAAGACAGCAAGTACAGCACACACAGAGATGTGCGGGGAAAGCACTGCGCAAGGTTTGTCTGTAACTGTGATTCAAAGGGGATTTTAGCCAGCCCGAGGATCTCCAGAGAGCCCTTACAAGCCCTTTCTCTCCCTTTCATCTGTCTGACATTTACCGGGCGGAAAAGGTGTGGAAGCCGTCGGTCTGGAGTTAAGTCTCAGCCTCGCCAGGCGCCACACAAGAAGGACCTTTACACGGGCTCTCTGGGGGAAGCGCTCGTCGAGTTCTCAGATGGAGAAGACCTTTACAGGACATAATGTGTAAAATCTAAGTATTATGTCCTGTTTACCGTGGCTAATTCAAGACCGGCCCGGAAAAAGAGAGCGGCGGGAGCAGTCGGAGTCACGCGGGGCAACATTGCGCTGCCGTTACAACAGCGTTCCCAGTTGTTCGTAGCGAGTCACTCTCTCGGTCTTTCATTGACTCACTTTCGTATTAATTTGCACTCCATCGGCCATTAGTTCATTTCTGAATGCTGTTGGGAAATTTCAATCTCAATCCAAGGCTGGAATGAATCTCCGATGGTCGGCCCAGTCGTTAGAATAAAGATGTGTGCGTATGTGCATGTTAGAGGTTATGTTTAGTGTCTGACATAAGCTACCGTAAGCGGATAGAGTTCTTGGAAGTCACTGACTCGAGCAATGAGCTTTTTCTGTTTGGTTAAATCTGAAGTTTGGACTTTTTAGGCATAGCATGTCCTTCCCTACTTCTTTCTTTATTTCTTTCTTCTTTTCCTCCCTTCATAATTGTCCTTCCTTTTTTCCTTCCTTCATTCTTTCTTTCTTTCTTTCTTTCTTTCTTTCTATTCTTTCTATTCTTTCTTCTTTTCCTCCCTTCATAATTGTCCTTCCTTTTTTCTTTCTTTCTTTCTTTCTTTCTTTCTTTCTTTCTTTCTTTCTTTCTTTCTTTCTTTCTTTCTTTCTTTCTTTCTTTCTTTCTTTCTTTCTTTCTTTCTTTCTGTTCTTTCTTTCTTCTTTCCTCCCTTCATAATTGCTTCTTCTTTCTTTCTTTCTTTCTTTCTTTCTTTCTTTCTTTCTTTCTTTCTTTCTTTCTTTCTTTCTTTCTTTCTTTCTTTCTATTCTTTCTTTCTTTCTTCTTTTCCTCCCTTCATAATTGTCCTTCCTTCTTTCTTTCTTTCTTTCTTTCTTTCTTTCTTTCTTTCTTTCTTTCTTTCTTTCTTTCTTTCTTTCTTCTTTCTTTCTTTCTTTCTTTCTTTCTTTCTTTCTTTCTTTCTTTCTTTCTTTCTGTTCTTTCTTCTTTTCCTCCCTTCATAATTGTCCTTTCTTTCTTTCTTTCTTTCTTTCTTTCTTTCTTTCTTTCTTTCTTTCTTCCTGATTTTCCTTCGTTCCTTATTGATTTTCCTTCCCTCAACCCTTCCTGACTGATTTTCCATCCTGATATTCCTTCCATCCTTTCTTCCTTCCTTCTTTCCTTATTTCCTTCCTTCTTTCCTTCCTGATTTCCCTTCCTTCCCGGTTTTGTATTCCTTCCTTCCCTCTCTCCCTTCTGATCGTCCTTCCTTCCTTCCTTGATCGTGTCCAGCTGAAATGACTGACACATACAGGCTTACATCACAAAATCTGTATTCTAATTACCACGCAGTCTTCCTAAATAAACATCTATTACCTTGATGAATAGTTTCTGTGCATAGTTGAAACAAACACACACGCACACGCACACACACACACACACAGGTCTGGTGTCAGATGCCCAGCTATTTGTGTTGGTCTCATCAGTAACAGGTTGGGTTTGCAGAGGGAGACGAAGAATGGCAGGCTGACATACGGGTGGCACAATCTGTGTTTGCTTTTAGGCTTAGGATGTTTATAGACAGACCTCTATGTGAGGGTATTTGTGTGTGCGTGTGCGTGTGTGTGTGTGTGTGTGTGTGTGTGTGTGATGGAGAGACATAGAGGGACAGAGAGAGGGAGAGAGAGAGGTGATTTGCATGCATACTGTATATTCAGGTGCACGTGTACTGTATATGTAAATGTGGGATTCATGCGTCTCCCTGCAGGCTCAGTGTGTTTGCACCAGAAGCCCCATAATGCCTCTGTTTTGGTCTGTTTGTTCACTCAAAATGTTCTCGATTGCTGAGGTTTAGTTTGCTTTAAAGTGCTCAGCTGAACTGAACCAAGATGAGTCAAGTCAAACTGAGCTGGGCTTATGTTACGTGTTATGTCGCCCTTTGCATTAACACGCAGAATGTATGGTTTGGGATGTAACTTAAACTACTGACATTAGAAATTGGAGCGAATACACTTGGAAATTGCACAGTTTTAATTTTAAAAATGAAAATTGATCAAAAAGAGCATTCAGTTTTGATCATTGGAATCAAAATGAACTGAATGGGACTGAACTGAACACAACTGATAACATTGCCAGAGATCCTTTATTGATTTGTTTGGAAAGAGGTTACTCGACACAGATTTGAGAAACAGAACTTTGTAACAATCTCAATTTCTATGTTAATTTTGAACTCTAAAGTTTTTGATTTGTGGGTTATATTATTTGGACTTGCTGCCAGGACAAATCAAGAAAATAGAATACAAACAGTCATGGACTTTGAGAATCTTGCCACTTCTATGAAGAGTGCTCGCTAGTCTATGGGTGTTGGAGAAAAGGGGAAAATAAAAGTCTTGGTTGATTTTAAGAGAGTAAGATGCTGCTTAATGTTTGTGATGTAAAGAAACATTTAGGGGAGAGGAGCATTTGGATATTACTGAGCGCTTTTTGTGGTTTTCTGTTGAGAAAGGACATGAAACGCTGCTCCTGGCACTCGTCAGTCGCTCTATTCTGCCGTTTGACAATCCAGAAGTGCACGTCGTTTGACGGCTTCCGTGTCTTACAAAATGCCAATACAAGAAAAGCAGCGGTAACATTCATTTCTATGGGCATATAGCTTTGCACGTTTTACTATCTGCCTAATTTGTCCTTTGTCTTTCTCCTCTCTCGCACGCACTCGTGTCATAGCGGGGTATCGTTTGAAGCTGGTGGAAATAGAGCGTACAGAAGGAGATAATAATCCTCCTCCAAGTCTGACAGGTTGCTTGACATGCTGTCAGCGAGGGAATCCACGTAGTGCACCAGAAATATCTGCACGCTGAGTCTGTGTGCAGATTCAAACACACACACAGCTTTACTCTAAACAACGCCAATGGCAGTACCTCGTCTCCCGGCCAAACAGAGAGGCAGAGGACTTACTTAACACGTAGACGTCGACAACATGCTGTATGTGTGTGTGTGTTCCCCGTTCGATGGCGTCGGGACGGGCCTCTGATCAGAACTCAAGTTTTCCTTTTTAAATACTGTATTCAAAAAACTCCACTTTTCTGCTGCATTGCACTTTCTTATGGAAATGCGTGCACTCTGGGCCCCGTGCAGACCGAGTCAAAGTTTAACGCTTTCATCCTGCGGAAAGCTATCTGCTCAATATGCTGCGGCGAGGGCTCGGAATCTGCTTATTAGTTTAGCTTGTTAGCAATATTTCCACCGAGGCTGCACCCATCTGGAGATGAAGATATGAATTTCATAATAAGTTAACATTGCTAAACATTGCAGAGTTGCGGCTTACATTCCGGTTGCCTCATTATTTTGCCCGAGCGGGAAAAAAAAGCGCCTGTGTACATTTCCTCAACAGAGGTAATTTGAAGGCACCGCGAGACGGAAAAATGCGATGATTGGCTGGGACACAGAGCTTCTGAAGGTGCGGGGATAAATGTTGGTAAAACGCTTTTATTTAGCATCACTTATTGGGTATAGAATGCACGTTTTGAGCTCTATTTTACATGTCCGGTAACTTCAAAGCTTTAAGAAGTTTTGTTTCGTTAACCACATATGGGCAGATGAGATACGAGTTAAAGCTGGGGTTGGTAATTCTGTTCAGAACCCTAACATCCAGACAGCAATCAAAGTATAAAATGCTTTGGAAAAAAAATGGAAAAAAAAATCCATGATCTGTGGCAGCGACAGGGCCGTAAGATGGGTTGCTTACGCTGAAAAGAAAGCAACTTGAAATTGAAGACCACTTAATTTAACATCTGAACCAATTTGCAGGCAGTCTTGTAAACTGTTCAATGTTCTTAATGGGCTAAATTTTCTGCTGACTGATATTAAGGTGGACTTTTCTCCTAGTAGTATCTTGCTCAACAAACCACGGTGCCACACAATGCGTCCGAGCTTATAAGAAGGAGACATTTAGCGATAAAGCTAACGTGATTTGCATTTCAAAGTCTATGATTCTTATTTTGGTGTGTGATTTAAAGGAATAGTTCAATACTATGGGAAACAAACTTATTCACTGTCTTGCCCAGTGTCATATTCGAATGCTAAAGACAAAGCTATACCCAAAAAATGGTTAGCTTAGCATCGAATAAAGACTGGAAGAATTAGTAAACAGCTAGTTCGGGCTAGTCAAAAGGTAGAAACATCAAACATCTTACCAGGAAGTCACCGCACATGACCAGGATGCCACGCAACCCCCCACAAAAACTACAACTTGTCATTTTTTGTAGCGACTAACAGAATAATCATGAAATGTTAATTATAGTGAGGCAGATTTATTTATTTTTTCCTTTGCCAGGCTAGCTTTTTCCATTCTGCTTTCAGTATATGCTATGCTAAGCTAAGCTAAGCTAAGCTAGCGGCTGCTGACTCATTGATATTTATATTTAACAGACACATATAACAGTGATCGTATCATCTACCTCTCATCAAAAAAAGAAAAAAAGAAACTTTTCCTTTAAAATAAAAATTTACATTGAAATTTTCATAGCCAGTGCAAAACTCCTCTATTCGATTTAAGAAGCAACTCCATTCTAGAAGTTATATTTTACTGACAGGGATCACTGTCATGATCTTTGTTTTGAGGCGGGTACGCCAGAGTAAAAGAGTGGATACTAACATGCATATGGCTGTCGTCGATGTGTGCTGCAGGGTCCCAGGTAACGCTAACAGAGTTATTAGTCTGAACGATTAGCCGACCAGGTGTTCCATTAGTGACTCCTTAACCCCTCTATGGCTACAGTGCAGGAGAAGAAGATAAGACACGCACACCGAAGAACAACGCTTGTGTCGATAGCGGTGCATTCAAACATGTAGGACGGGGGAATATGACACACAGATTATCTTTCAGAGCTCACACACACACACAGGTCCACACAGAGCCCAGGGTCAATAGTGTGACACCATATAAAATTCTTTTGTGCCGCGCGGTGAATGCCACTGCCACCGTCAGGTCGGACCAAAAGGTTAGGTGATGTGGGAGTGTGTGTGGGTTAAAAGACTGCATCTTTTACAGTTGGATCAAAGAGCACCCTGGGTGTCGGAGTGTGTGTGTGTGCGCGTGTGTGTGTTTTTTTGCCACCCACATGTACTCCAGTGTTAATGATGTCTGCAAAAAATTAGACCTTTTGCTTCTTTGGCAAGTGTCTGGTAGTATGCAGTGTGTAAGATAAGAAAATAAACAGTCTCAATAGAATTGTTGACCGATTGTAGCCTCTTTGAGAGACTGTTTGCCTTGGATCTGTCGCTTGCAAATTGCGTTTTATTTTTGTCAACATTACCTTTAACAGAATTACCCTGTTTTAAATAAGCCGACGGCAACAGAAATAAACGGTAAAACTCCATATACGACTCCAGTGTCCTCCTAGCACTGAATTTACTAAATGTATTCCTGTAGTTGTGACCGTGTGGACATCTGGAGAGAATGGCTGCAATCATCATCAGCAGGGAGGCAGAAATCAGCGCGGTTATTGACGGACGATGACTGCAACGTACAGCTGTTGTCACCTTTCCACGGCTAACGAGCTTTGTGACGTAACGCACGTTGGCAAGTTTTTCTAGTTTGTATTTAGCCATTTTCATGGCCATCTTTACAATAACGCACAGTGGTTTTTTTTCCATCATAGACACGTGCATCATTATTCGTCTTTTTCAATACCACACACACGCATTTTCCAGGCTTTTATCCCCAGCTCTGGTCCAGCAATTATCCGTTCTCTCAAAACATCGACCGCACACCATAATCATTGTTGCCCGCGTATTCAAAATGAAAGCATGAACGTATAAAGGGAGAAGCATCAGTGCAGCCGCGATGTCGGGAGCACCTACTCTATTCTGTTCTGGCTGAAGGGTCGATGGACGCAGCTGGAAAAAGTTCGACAAAAAGAGCTTAAACACTGAGCGAGTGAGAAAGGTCTGAAACGTCTACCTGCGCATGTCCGCTTGTCCTGCTTGTGCCGATATGTTTGAAATGTATTCTTAACGGAGATTTCATTGCGGAGCGAAAAGTTCCAAACCATTTTACACCAAACCAGTGTAGTCCTTCATCTGTAGTGGCAAATGTAGTTCATTAGCATCAGGGAGTTAAGGTTACCACAAAGAGTAATGAAGGACTGATGGATGTATGAAGGTGAAGAAGTTTTAAAGGAGTGGAGGAATTATGTTGAGCAGCAGGAAGAGGTGGGTGGTGACGGTTTGGTTGCCAGCGTAAAAAAGTACACTGCAGACGCCAGCTGCTGGATCAGAAACCCAGCAAACACCCCTTAATTCAGTAGCGGCACCATGGCAACCGGTGATGCCACACAATTTCCTTTGTCCCCTTTTTAGTGCGGTAAAAAGAATAATCTCTCTTTTAAAGGAAAATTGACTTTGATGGTAACTTTATAAGACTGAAACTTTGAGTGTACATACAGGAGCTGATTCTGGAAAAGGAAAAAGAAAAAAAGCACAGATGCTGATAATGCACTAGAGGGACAGAAGTAAAATGTGTCCTTAATTCTATAAAATCACAGGGTTTGCAGGAAGTTCTCGGCAAGAAACGTTTCCTGTCACCGTCCCCCTCCTTGTTGCCTTGAGGGCAGTGGCGTTGGTTGGTAACGATGGGCCCTGGAGCAGGCTGTTATGACAGGCCCTTGGGCTCATCAGTTGGATTTTACAGTGTTACCCAGACTATTGTATTTGCAAGGTACAGAAGTCAGAGAGAAAGTTATCAGAACCACGTATAGTGTTGTGACAGTCACAGTTCTGAGACATGACAATATGCAGGGGAGCTGTCCAGTTCACTGTTGTGCTGAAATGGCCGCAGACTTTACCGGGCATTTTTAGTACGAGAACTTCACGAATCACGGCGACCGCATTCCTCTTCGACATAGAGGCAATATATGATAGTAAATTTGAGAGAACTTATCAACAAACAACGCCATGTCCCGAAAACTGCTCAATCGGCATGTGATGAAACAGGTCCTGACTCTGAAATCATCTCAAGCTTTAAAACAAGGGCACGGCAGCCCAGATACACCCAATCCTCTTGTACTCTGCTATTTGAATGGCATCAATACATAAAATACATGTATGCCTTCTCTAAGAAGTTTCAGCTACCACAATATCTCAAGGAAATTGAATCGAACGCAACTGGATTTGGTTTTTGTCTTTGAAGACGTTTCACCTCTCATCCAAGAGGCTTCATCAGTTCATGCTCGCTTGACTAGGCTGGGACTAGTCCAACTAGCCAGTGTGGAGGTCCAGCTATTTAACCTCTTAGGAGGCGGTCAACAAGACCGCTGATGTCTATGGGTCGTATGTGCTCCATTATTGCCAACGACAGTCGTTAGAGTACGGTCGTTGGGCCTAGTCAAGCGAGCATGAACTGATGAAGCCTCTTGGATGAGAGGTGAAACGTCTTCAAAGACAAAAACCAAATCCAGTTGCATTCGATTCAATTTCCTTGAGATAACTATGACCTGGATGAACGAGAATATTCACAGACCAACGTTAGCTAGCTTGCTTCTATGGGGTTACTTGCTGTCAAATCTGTCAAACAACATCAAATACATCCAATTAATACCTGGAGTTACTGTGCAGAAAGACCACAATAATGCAAATGTGAATATCCTATTTTAAATCGAACACATTTTAACCTGTAGATGAATGAATATATGACCTTTAATGTAGCAGGTAATGCACACACATCAGACTGGTATGTTTGAACTGGGTTTTCTGCAGAAGACAAAACCTGCCACTTTGTGCTGGCCGTTGCATTTGCATTATATAAAAAGTGCCCTTTGTGTCACTGCTCCTTCAAATTTCGAATTAATTGGTTTCTCGCAAGCGCAACTCTTCTCCTCATACGCACTTACAGCGTTTGGGCTGAATCATGCGACTTTTAAGTCCCATCTGTCAAAATGAAATCACATTGGTAGACATCCCATTTTCATTAGTAGCTGCACAGTCACAAAACCATATTGTGGTTCAGTGTTGGTTGTGTGAGTTAGCAAGCCATCCTTTAGAACAAGGGTGCCCGACCTTTTTCTCTTGGAGGGTAAAAAGTGAAACTTACTGGCGGACTGCAGGGCCAAGAGTTAACACCTTTTGTACTGCTTAGATGAAAAATGGTGCTCTGCCCAGAGAGGCAAGTGAGCGAAGACAATCCTGGTGATCCATTTTCTAAGTCTGGTCTATGTTGTTTTCTGTCTCGTGTTGATGATTTGGTGAACAAAATGTTTTGCCAGGATAATCTTTCGAAGTTCTTTAGCTTCCCTTTTTTCTTCCTCTTGCCTCTCAGGGCTTTCGTAGTACGACGATCCCACAATTCCTTAATTAACTGACTTCCTGCACACATTGTCACTCTGCCAGCCTTGCTTTCGGCTATGAAATTTTATTTTTACCCCCTCCCTCAAAGAAAAAAAGCTTAAACTGCGTATATTAGTGTATCAGTTGGGGTCTAATTGCTCAGCACCCATTGCTTTTACGCTCTTTGTGGAGTTTAAACATTTGCTCAGCTATACGTAGCTAAACGCTTTGTGCGTTTAATCCTTTCAGATAACAGCCCCTGTTGGATCAATGCAGCGTTCATCTGTCACAAGCAGGACTTCTTTTGTGCCTTGCATACCTCCTTACGTGTGTTTCATGCGCAGACTTATTACATACAGAGCCCAATCCAGCCCTAAGTAGTCAGGGCAAACTGTTTTACCCCAAGAATCCAAGTTCACAAATCCCTCTCGCCCTCCCTTCTCTTCTCTCTCGCCTCACCTCCGTGCCTTCTGCTGCTCCTCTTTTCGTTATTCTCCTCTCACCTCCCTTCGAGCTTCGTCTCTCTCTTTCTTCCCCCCGTCATCCTTCCCTCCCCAGCTGGTACAGTTTGCTGGTTAAATATTTGGGGGGAAAGCTTGGCGCTGGGAGGCCTAAGGAGGATCAGCGGAGGAAAGGCTGCAGTTGTTGTGGATTAGCTGCTTGTTTTATCATAATACCACTGCCTGCTTGCTCGGGGTTTGGTGCTCACCGGGCAAGCTGCGGAGTCAGAATCCACAATTTCTTTAAAAAAAAATGTATGAGTAACGCATTTTATTACTACTGAGCCTTAGTTTCGCTAGAAGAGGCTGGAATGGCAAAGCCTTCTTCTGGATGAAGATATAACTTCAGAACTTTTCCTTCATACTACAGGGCCCAGGGTTGTCTTCTGTGTAAAGTTATGCGGTTTCAAAAAAGAATAAACAAATAAAAGAAAGTGAAATTCTGCAGTGATAACTCGTAAAGGGATTGATACTTTTACGCCCAGGAGGCACAAAATGGAAAGTGGAGGGAGAAAAGGAAGCTGCTGCAGATGGGGGGGAGAGAAAGATGAACAAATGCAGTGAAGGAAAACACTGATGTGTCCATAAGTGGGGACATTCAAAGGAGCAAACCGATGGGATATGAGTTTAAGAAAGAGGAGGACACAAAAAGTGTAAATACTTGAAAATCTGTAATTATTTTAAGCCATTTGCATGCACAGCGCAGGATGAGTCTCCATTAAGATATGTCATTGTAAATATGAATTATGAAATATGAGGTAAATCAGAAGATCAATTCCACCTTTATGTCCAATTTAACTATGAAGCTATTGCCAGCAGCCAATTAGCTTAGCTTAGAATTATTTAATATAATTTTATTTAGACTAGAAATGGGGGGAAACAGCTAGCCTGGCTCTGTCAAAATAAAAAATACAAAAGATAAAAATATTTGCGTCTAGCACCTCCAGAGTTCACTAATGAATATTTTATATACCTTTTTGTTTAATTCTCACAGAAACCAAAATATAGAAACAGAAAGTTTTGCTTTAGTTTTTGACAGAGCCACGCTAGCTGTTTCACCCTGTTTCCAGCCTTTATGTCAAGCTAACCGCAGTAGCTTTGTATATAGTGGACATAGTTGTATCAAGCTTACTTTGCCAGGTTGCTGGAGTTCCAGGTTCATATATTCATGTCATGTCACCAGTCTGTCTTGCAAGGCTTCAAGCTATGCGTTCAGAGCCAAATCACAACGGTTCAGTTGAGCGTTGAGGAACTACTTGCAGCTATGGGTGCGATTTAGGTGCGACGACTAGTGAGAGAAGCGACTGTCTGTTTAAAACCACCATTAGCTGCTCCTCAAGAGGCTAGCGTAGCTGCTGTAGCATCAGTTATCTCAAAAGTGTTGAGAGTATTACTTCACTGAGAGAAGCGCAAAGGACAAAACTCGGGTGAAAAAGATCTTTTCGCTCTGTCAGAAAAAGTTAGTTAGTTAGTTGCACTCTTCCACCGTTGAAGTTAGCCCGTGATCGACTTTGATCAGCATATGGTTCATCCAATCACCGAGCATTTTTTGGAGTGCCTGCCTTTTCTGAACAGTTTCCGAGGATGATTTCCCAGATGCTTCTGCTACACAAACCATCTGGCACGTCAGGGTTGGAGTCAATCTCCTCGTCTAACTCTTAACAAACTTGCGAACAAGCGTGTTTTCCAAACTGCCAAACTGTTCCTTTACATTTTACAGAAAGTTCTCGCCAGTGACTTTACAACCCGGATGTCCGTTACCAATGTTATTTTAAATATCGGTCCCATCGCTCCAAAACATACTCCTCAATTCCTCAGTGTTATTAGTGTAAACAGTGATCTTTTTACATTTATATGTGGCAAACATGTCCTTAAACTGTCAGAATAATAATTTAAAAAAAAATCTAAAACGATCTTTGCATGGCTTTTTCTTTGCATGTCAACGTTTGTCAGACAGTATTCCATTTTTTAAACTTAAATTCATGTCAAGGGTTGTATATATGGCCACACAACTGGACAAAAGGGGGTTCTGCGTGAAGCGGCTGCTGGGAAAACGGATTATGATTATGCTGTGTGAACATACGAAACTGTGAATAAATGTTAAATAAAAAAAAATCCCTCCCTTCCTTTGTCCATTTAGAAACAAATTTACCACAAAAGAGAAAAGAAGACGCACTAATGAAAAAATTAAAAACTGAGGACAAATACACCCAACTAATACTTTGTTTCTGTCTTCTTGTGTCGTCCTCAGAATTTGCAAAGATACGAACAGAGCAAGGAGCAATTCCACGAAGCTGCCTCCAAGACGGAAACGATTGTGAGGTGAGGGACGCGCTCACACACGCGCACACACACACACACACACACACGCACCTTCACACACGTACACATTCGCAAACTAATTTGCAGTTTCAAAAGTGAGGAGATGTTTTTCCCCGGGGCCCTCTGACACACACCCACCGACTCTCACACATGGGCTCGCACACAGCAGACTAATAAGCAGCGATAGATAGTGATCTCCTCTTTTCCTCATTTTTAACCAGTTAAATGCATACATTCTCCAGAGCACACCTGACTAATGTGATAAGTGTTTTAATTGGCTGCTTTAATTAAGCCGAGTTTAACAATACCCTATTTCGCCATCCACGCTTCTCACTGTGGACTTGTAATGAGCCACAGCCGGGGAAAAGGTAGCTAATTATTGCCACTGCAGTCTGTAAAACACCCAGCTGAAATTCACATTAGAGACCGGGCCTCGACTCGCTGTTAAAAATTTGTGTCACACCGGTAACAAGGCATTCCAGTGAAAAGAGTTTACAGCTTACTGGAAGACGCAAGCATTTGTGGCTGAGGACAGAATAACAAACATTTATTTATGTTTATGTACGTCCCACAGTGTGTCCTCATCCCCGACGACAGACTTCAGCTAGTTTTGTTTTCCTTATTAACACATTTAAATCAAAACTCTGTCATATTTCAACTTGGACATTGTAGTTGTGCTCTTTGTGCATCATCCCTAATGGTAATTGGACCACGGTTTTCAACAAGTGCGACATGGCATCATTGTCCATGGCGGCAACACACGAGCAGTCAGAAGAGTGTGCAGGTTTTGAGCAAAACTCCAGTGTTGACAAATGTATTTGGAAGCAAAAATGAAGGCAAACATAGTTTACGAACTGTCAAAGCTTTGACCTTCCGTCATTGCTGCTTTTGTGTGCACAGTTTTCATTTCAGTGAGGGATTATTATAGATGTTAGGTGTTCTGAGTCCACCTCATAGTGTCAGCAGGCACAACAAGGTAGCCTAAATGCTAGGCTTGGGTCGATACAGATATCATTGAATATCGTGATATTTGTTGTCATATGTGATATTTTTTTACAATGTTGAATATCAAACTGCTGTTACTGATCTTTGGGCTTTAATACTGGAAAAAAATACCCAAAAACAAATAGTTGTTAACTAAACAGGGCAACACCATGAATCTGCGTCCATCACCCAGCGCCATTCCTTTGGCTGGAGTGCCAACAATTTTGTGTATCGTCATTATTGTGATATAAAATTTTAGATATAACCCGAGCCTACCACATGTCTTTCTCCCTACTGACGTCTTATCTTTCCTCCTGAGGTATCTAAAATGTTCCCAGCCCAGATGTGATCTTCCGGTGTGTTCTTTGTCGGCCCCAGGGTCAGTTTGACAATCCCCGGAAACCTCAAAAAGCTTCTCTTATCAGTACTTTGATCTTAACAATGGATCACACTGTTTGTAATGTGAAAGGCGTCGCTCATACAATTAATTCGACGACAAAGTTTCACCTGGCACTGAAGTTCATTTGAGCTCCTTGATGTGCTTTAGTGGGTTTTGGGTCACAGCCCAGAACTTCACTGTTTTGGTTAAGTCTCACCACTTTCATCAGCGTTGTTACTAGCAGCAGCAGGCTGCCAAAAACCCATAGTTAGCAACTAGCTACTAAACACATTTACCTCAGGAATTCGTTAGGCAGAGTGAGAAAGGAGGTAAATATTGCGCCAACCAAAAGATACTCCATGATTTATTTTCCCGCCAATTAAAGTGGTTCAGATGACCAGTCTAAACATCTGATAGTTTGTGGTTCTCTGCTCGTCAGACTCAGCGATGACTCCCATGTTCACAGTGTTGTCATATGTACTGAAATAATGGCCAAAACTGAGATGAAAGAAGACCAGATGCTGCAAGTAGAGTATTGGGTGTACTGAGCTGCTCTTATTAGCCAACAGCAGCCTGGAGGTGCACTGGAAGCAAATGTAAGGAAGCATTACACATCCTTAACTGATGAAGAAGATGCTTGGTCAGTTAATTCTACCTGTACAATTAAAATAAAATGACTAAGTAAAGTGTAAAATGGTGCATATTCTCCACATAATAGAGAATGACCTGCTGATTACACATTCCCACCAAGGCCCGACATTTCGGGTTTCAGCCCGACGATAACAAAGAGCTTTGGGGGGCCCCCCCCCACATTCACACATACATACACACCTCATTGTGTGCCAGCCCTGTAGTTAATACACCCTTTCCATGGTAATCTGGAGTGACTGAACACTGTTATCAACAGCTTAGGAATGCGAGACCCCCATTACAATCAGATATAAAGCGGTGCCAGCGACTTTGTGATCTGTGCTGATGCTGAAGACCAGGTGATCGTACCCCTGGGGAGCGCCGTACTGTAATACTGCTAATCCTCTGCTCGTTCGGATGTCGTGTGTGTGCTCGTGCATGCGTTTGGTGTGTGTGTAGGGGGGAAGGAGGCTATTTTAAATCCACAAGTGTTTTTATCAGGGAAGATTAAACGATCCGAGCTTCCTGTATGGCACCACCTTTATGGTCAATTATATACTGCTTGAACAGGAAAATGGATTAGGCTCCCATTCTCTTCGTAATCTAGTCTAACCCCAACCTCCGGGGAATTCAGCGGTGAATAGTGGTCTTTAATGAGTGGATTAAGGTGTGAGGATGAGAGTGTGTCTGTGTGTATGGTGTTAAAATGTACGAAATAATGGGGTGTGTTTGATGTGGACATGTATACTTCAGTGGCGACAGTCTGGTTCACTTCAATAGAACCTGGCCATTGTTAATATTATAAAACATGTGCATTTCCTACTGTGACAAGTCAAAATGCCTGGAGTGAAAAGAGGCCTATACCATTGAATAAATGGGTTTTGTCACTTCTAAACTGCATGAGATGGTGTATCATCTAAATTGCTAAGAAAAAAATCTGTACCTCTGTGTTAACCACCAGCTTTATAGCTGGATTTCTTATTCTTGCTAGCTTTTGCACTATTTGGAAGTTAATAGCCTTTAGCCATCTGTCTTCTTCTACCCAAACTTGTGTGAGAAAGGGCTATGTCAAATGTGTAAGCATTGACAGGGTTTGTCCCAGGAATCTTAAGCCACCCAACTCTTGGCACATATCTTCCAGTGATCAGTTAAGTGACTATATGTTGGCTTAAACAGCAGCCACATTAAATACAATTGTCTTGTGCTGTTTGAAATAGCTTCTGTGCTCTTTTTTTAAACTGCATCACTGGGACCAAATTCAGTCCTTCAGACTACTAAGACAGTGAATCAATGAACAATACATTTCATTTCACTTTAGTGGTGAAGAAAATCTTTGTTTTCCTCAAAACAAGTGGAAATGTATATAAATGCGATGAGCTTCTGCTGTATCCATTTCAGTTTTGATTAGTGTGCGAATCCTTTTGTAATGATAAAACTCTGTATGCGGACAGACCCATTTAGTGTTGGTGCAACCCCAGCTCCAAATAAAGTTGGGACGTGTAAGAACATCTGTAATGCAATCATTTGCAAACCTTCTGTGTTAACTGACAGTGGTTTAACAAACCTAACCCCTTTCCTTGTTCCAAACAGGTGTTGTCAGCATTCCACAACTTTCTCTGTCTTTTCTCTTTCACTGTTCCAACTTGTTTGAACTATGCTGTTGGCATCTAATTCACAATAAGAATTTATTTACAAAAATCAATGAAGATGAGGAGCATTGTGCTGTTTTCAACAGAGAAACGGGATTAAGAAAATACCACCTTCACTTTTATGTTCACACAGTGTCCCAACTTCATTGTAGTTGTAATAGAGGCAGTAATAGAGGTCTGAACACTGACAGACACTTAGAATCGTTCATGTATTTGAAAACAACAGACGGTGCCATGTTCTAACATTTTCAGATGCCAAGACTGTGGAGTAATCTGTAAGAAACTTCTGACAGACAGACTCTGGTTTTATGTTATAAATTGTTTGAGGGAAGTTTCTCTCAGCGCAGAGCTGCAGAACAAAGCTACTGTAAAATATGATGTGGGTGACTCCAAACCCCCCCCCCCACCCCTGGCTCCACGGTCTGTGTCGTTTTGTGCTCTGTATAAGTATGTGTGTATACATGCTTATATGTGTGCACATGTGTTAATCCACAGTTTAATCCTTGGAGCAAAAAGGGGGCTTTAACTGCCAGCACTCCGAGGTTTGAGGGAACCAGAGAGCATAGGGCCAGCGTGTCACTGTCCTGTGTGTGTGTGTGTGTGTGTGTGTGTGTGTGTGTGTGTGTGTGTGTGTGTGTGTGTGTGTGTGTGTGTGTGTGTGTGAGTGTGAGAGAGAGAGGGGGAGAAAGAGGAAGAAGATGAAAAGAGCAAGAGTGACTGCAACCTGTAGGACTGTAGAAATGTCAAACTCAATGGAGCGTGATGAAACAGCCTCAATAACTTTCATTCTCTCTCTCTCTCTCTCTCTCTCTCTCTCTCTCTCTCTCTCTCTCTCTCTCTCTCTCTCTCTCCACTTGCTCTCTTTGTCCAAGCCTTCAAACATGCTAGTACAAATTTAAAAAGTTCACTGCACACCAGATTTGTTCTTTCTTTATTCTTTAGTTTGGAGTGAATGGCACAACTTGCTTTGCTTATCAGACTGTCAGCATTATTACTAGGTATCAGGTATCCTGTCAGGTGTACAGGAGTATACGCCTGTGATATCTGTCATGGCACCAGGTACCTTGTTTCCACCCAGGCCAGTTCGGTTGAGTTTCTTCCATGACACACTAGAACGATTCTTTTTGCATTACCATTATTAAAAGTTGTGGATGGCACCAGAAGAAGTCCATGCGTCCTGTTTTTTTAAATGCCTTTCTGTTGAGGTACCCAGCACACTGGTCCGATACTAGAAGGTGGAGTTAAAACACAGCAGACCATCAATTGGTCAGTCAGAACAGCCGCTTCGTCATCTGCCAAGACGACTCCATGCAAACAGAAACTTGAAAAAGGTCTCACGTTTCGGCCGACTTACCATGGGTCACGTTCAGGTTAGAAGGGTACTATACCAAATGTACTTCAGTGGAAATTAAGCTTTAGATAACTTTAAGTAGGTCTCTGATTGATTTTGTACACATGAACACTGTACAGCACCAGTGTCGGCTGTTGACTATTTACTGTACCTTGGAGTTGCTACTACTGAGCCAGAATCTTGTGGTGAGAGATAGTCATTAGCCCAGTAAAACTAGATTCTGGCAATAGTTCATCACAGTTACTCATCTTAACGACTGACGTGGCGCCACATGTTCAGCCTGTATTGGTCACCTGCTGCAAAAAAAGAGCAGATGCCTCTTAGCAGTGGTCTTTGGCAACAGGCCCTTCCTGAACTGGCCTAAGTTGAAGCAGAGATTGCCACGCATAACCGATGGCCACTTAGCCGAGGCATTTTGCATTTGCTAACTCGGCAGGCTTTACCTCGCTGTGGAATTACAGATAGAGTGAAAGAGACATGGGGATGGAAACAGTTGTCTTTTTTGGTCTGGATACATTTTATTTGATAGAGTGTGGGAGACAGCCTGCTCTTCAGAGTTGAAAGTAATAGAATGAGAGCGAGATGGAGACAGACAAGGATAGATACCCACGTCAAACTGCTCAGGTCAGGATCCAAGGCGTTTTAACAAGGCTCACTGTCTGTTACAGTAGTGGTCGAACTAGCCTTAATAGCCAGTCTTTGTCAGATCCTCCCAGCCTGTGTCAGTGAATACCAGTCTACGGAGATCACTCGGCGATAAGGCTTGGAACATTGACAAGCCTGGAGTACAAGTAAGAAAGCAGGCAACTTGGTTGTTATTGTTGTGCTGCGAGAGAAAGGTCATGGCATGGTGTGTGGTCACTGGTCACTGACCCAGGTAAATTGTAAATGAGTACATTTTATAACCTGATTTGGATGGAGAGAGTAAAATAAAACGGCTACAGTATGTCAATGAGGTTTTCAAATGGACTAAAGCGGTGAAGATCCATCAAGAGGGGCATTTTCATCTCTAGTGCAAAACTTCTCCAATGACAAGTTATAACTACTGTATTTGAAGCGTTTTCTGAATCTGACATCTCAAACTTATACAAGCCCCTCTCAAGAAATAATAAATACAAGAGAAGGTTGATTTGGGGCCAATAGGATACAGATACTGCAGGGATTAGCCAGAGAATGGTGCGCTTCTGCAACACGGTCGTAGCACTATCAGGCCACAGGCCAGTGTGTGGTTTAACCTCAGCCCCATGCTGTTTCAGTGGGAGCGCTACAGGACTGCACACGATTACACCGCATAGCTTTCCTGTTACAAGTCTGCCCCTTCAACGTTCAGGGAGCTGCCCAGTGCAGATTATGTAACAAAATGATTAAATTATTCTCCTTTAGAGTGTTTTTGCAAGAGGTGTTATGGAATATGACCACAGAGATACTCGAGGTCAAGAGAGCGAATAGGTTTTACATTCTGTACACAGGGGCTTTAAGTTTTGCGCCTTGGATACACGGGGAAAGAAGGAAGCTAATTCTGAATGGTGAGTGACTTTATCAGAGGAAGGCAGGGTTTAAGCCAGGATTGGGACCAGGAGTTGTTTTAGAGGGTGTCACCGGTCCATTCAAAGTGGGTAAGTACTAGAAAGGGTAGGTGGGAGGGAAGTTGGCTGACACACAATTTGTATCTTAACACAGATAAATGTTGAGGTTGCTACCAGCATTGATCCTGCCTATAGCAGCTGGCATTCAGTCGTTGTTGCAATGGTGCACTACGCTCAAACCCTGAAAAGGATAAAGAGGAATCAATGGGGATATGTAGCAGTGGCTGTAGAGATGAATAAGATGATTCCCTCTATGAAATGAAGGATAGGAGCAGTTTGTAGCATGATGTAAGTGGTTGGTTGATTTAGAAAGTGGTAAGAGAATGACAAGCATGCATGGAATCAAGTAAAATAAATGTAATTCGAATGAATATTTTCTTTAAGTACTAGAAGATCGATGGGGTCGTTCATTTTAAATGAGATGGGATAAGTATATTTAAGCTCTGAAATGCAGTGTATGAATATTTCATGGATGAGAATGCCAGGGAATATCAACTTTACAGGTTGTTTTCCGCAATATGTCAGCCTGTGGTGGAAAGCAGGCTGTTTACCCCTTCGCAACATTTCCAAGCGGCAAAACAACATAAACGAACTCCTCACAGAACTATATTAACGTCACGGGAATGTTTTCTACCTGTAAAAGCGATGCATATTCATTGGGGCCGCTGTGGAAAACTGGAAGAAAACAAATTCACACGAAGTAGTGGCAAACGCAAGAGGCAGAGAGGGAAAAAAATGAAGTTCTCTACCTCCGCTTCAGTGTTTTTTGAGAGACAAAGTGTAAGTGCTAGCATGTGGAGTAACCTCTCCTCTCGGTTGTGATAGGAACGGAGAGATGGGTGAGGACGAGTGAAAGAGTGTGGAGATACAAG
Organism: Lagodon rhomboides; assembly: GCA_039737535.1. Classification (NCBI taxonomy): domain Eukaryota; kingdom Metazoa; phylum Chordata; class Actinopteri; order Spariformes; family Sparidae; genus Lagodon; species Lagodon rhomboides. The sequence continues at coordinate 7,687,619 of CM077792.1, read as the reverse complement.
ATAGGGGAGAAGAGGATGTGTGCCCTCAGTCAATTGAAAAGCTGTCAGGCTGCAGGTGCATACAAGCTACAAGCAAAAGATAAGAGGCAACTCTGTCTCTCTGGCTGTTTTCCTCTTCACCTCTCCTGCCCTCTTTCTCCCTTGTTATCATCTCTCGTTTTCTCTTTACTCCACCACTGCACCAGTATTAATCAAGGCGGTAATGGTAAAGCAGTCCGTTAAGGAATTCTGACCCTCTGACACGTCAAACGCCATTTCCTGCCTCGCTAGATAAGGATGGACCTGTTTACCTCGCACTCTCTCCTTCTCCCTGAGGAGCATCAAGGTTCTTCGGGGAGAATGAGAATCCGTTTTCTTTCCCTCCACACCAGGGATTAAACATCAAAGGACCTAAGCAAATTATTGGAGTGCTGCAAAACAATTCTAAATATGTACATTTCTATGAGCTGGAGTCGGGCTAATGGGAAGACTTCACAGGAATAGTTCGACATTTTGGGAAATGCATTTATTCACATTCTTGCAGAGAGTAAGATGAGAGGGTTGATACGACTGTCAGGTCTGTGCGCAAAATATGAGGCTACAGCTATTTGGCTATGGCTATTTGGTGATTAGCTTAGTCTAGCAAAAAGAAAGCAGAGATAGATGGCGAGCGAGGATGCAACATTTCAGAGCGATTTAGAGGTTGCTGTTGCTGCAGATGTTTCCCGAGAGATGGTTTTGTCATTTTAGTTAGTTATTATGACGCTGACATATGTTTAAGTGTTCTTTTGTTTGAAAAGTTTTGTTTTAATTTGCTATTTGGTGCTATAAAAGGGGATGAAATGCAGTGATTGACATCTGAGCTTATGATTGAGTCAGGCTGGTGTATGGGTGGCATCTCCATACCGTGGCTCGATGACCTGATTACTACTGCTCAGACTCAAAATGACACGTCCAGCGCAAGATGGCAGCGCTTGTATCCAGGTTACCCAACATTCAATTTATATACGTCAATGTCTTGGATCATCAAATGCAGTTGTATTCACTTCTGTCTGAGTTTTTTACCTGGACATCAAAATATTAACAAAAGTGTCTCTGTTATCAAAATCACCTGTGACTGAGTACATGTGTGCCATCTATTCCTCTCTGCTAAAGGTCTGTATATATCCAGGAAATAGTTAAGTGTAGCACTTCACAGTGTGTGTCAGTTTAAGCACTCACCCTCAATGGCAATAACGCAAAAGTGTAGCAGCAACAACTGCAGCTTTATTGACAGGAGGGTTTAGAAAAGGAATCCACAAGAGTTGAGTTGCAGGAGGAGAAGCAGGGTAGAGTGTTAAACAGAACATCAAACATGATGTTAGTTCTGACAGTGTCGGATGGTGTTTTTAAGGGCTAAGAGAACCGTTGGACTCCAGGAACAGAAGGTAGACAGAATGCCTAGGTTTAATGGTTGGTGGTATGAGCTTGATGTCTGGCCTCAGAAATGGTTAGTATGTGGATATTAAGAGATTTGAAATTCAAAATTCAAGATAAACCGATGATACTCTGTTTTTCATTGCCGTTGTGTTGCTGATACACCCATGAACTTGAGGTTTTAACATCTTGTCGTGACATTTGTTGGTTTTATTACACTGGTAATGAGAGAAAGGATATTTTATTCAGCTTTATTTTGTTTCGTTGGAGTGTCAAACTTGAGATCAAACTTTGCCACCCAAGGGTTCGCAAACTTTGAGCGCCAAAACTAACCTCATTAAAAAGAATCACCTGGGATTCGTCTTGGCAGAAAAACGTGGTTCACCCGAAGTTTAGGATTTTATTTAGATTGTTGGTTCTGACAGAAATATGATTTCAGCTGCTGACAAATTGCACAAATCACAATAAAACATTCTCACAGCCCAATCTGATAATAACGATTGTGTATGGATGACATATTGTTGTTGGCTAACCTGGAAGTTAGCATCGCCCTGGTTCCCCTGACAAAAAACCTACAGCAGTGTGGCTTATGATACTGGCACGTTTTGTTCACAAAGATAATCCTCACAGATCATCACCATTTTTGGATTTTTCATTTCATGGTTTAAATCATTAGAAATAAAAAACTAAAGCGTTGTTGGGGCATGACGTCATCACCAGTATGCGTCTAACTACATAATTACTATACACCTTTTCTATGAATGGGTCAATCTACAAGTTGTAAAGTTAGAGTTGGAATAATTTACAACTGAAGTCCACCTGTAAAGACGGACTAGTGAGTGTTTAAGCCTCCGTCGGTGTGGTAGCATTTAATGTTCGTGACAACTTCTGTAGTCTCATTTAGCCACTTGTTAGCAACTGCCATTATAAAGACAAGGAAGCGCTTTATAATTTAATTGTGGGACATTTAATGCTGTTTTTCATTCCTGTGGTAACCACGGACCTTATTTCAGGCATTTAACCAAAAACCAATAAAAAAAAAAACTCATAGACTTGAGACGAGTGAACAAGATGTGCAGAAAATGCTAACTGATTCCCTGGTTTTAGGACTACAATCTACACCACTCTAGCATAATCATCAAATTGGTTGATTTAACTTGTATAGATTATGGAGCTGTTGTTGCATGAAATTGGATTGGATGGCACTTTATCGTTAAACATTGTCTCGTATCACGAGACAATCTCACATACAGTACACGACAAAAGAAAGAAACTATAAAAGTCAGATATTGGGTCTTTAACCCTGTTTCTTCGTTCTGGTTACCCTCCCGCCTCACAAAGTGTGACTTGACCTCTTTATAGTAATTGGGTGCTAAAACAATGCAGGCAGGCAGCTATTTAGCTTCCACTCTGGGAACCGTCTGAATTGTGATTAGGGAGTTTTGTACAATACTAAACGTTTACCACCTGTAATGTTTAAACACACTTTTAAACAGGCAGTTGTTTAAAGGCGACGCTGAAATATGCGGCCAGAGCTAACGAAAAAAAGTAGAGGACACTATATTTATAACATGTCAGAAGCTGCGATGCAACGTATTCTTGTGCCGGTGTGTCGGCACACAGGCGAGATGTTGCACACTTTCCCTGAAATTGTGTTGTAGCCCCCAAGTCAGTCACAATATTGGATTCTCCTCATCTTTCCTCCTTGGGCGCTACTTCTTGTGAGATGTTAACAAGATTTTCTAATTAGCTGCCTGAAACACGGCGGAGATACCAGCACTTTGTAGTTGACAGGATGGAAATAAAATGCCATGTAGGACAAACAATGCCTTATATGTACTGCCAGGGCCATTAAGAAGCACACACAAAAAACATCACTCTAACTCCGAGAGAAGCATGGTTTAGAGGCGATAAAAGCATCTTCCTTATCAGTCTCATAGCTTCGCCAGGGGCTTTTGTAGTCGCTGGTCGTGTTCTGTGTCTTTTCCATTTTCCAATTTCTCCGCTTTCATTCCTCTCCCTCTCTTTGTCTCGGTAAGCCGGCCTGCGTTGGTCCAGAAGTCTGAGGCCTCTGCGTTTGCGCCCGCCTCCGCCTCCGCCGCCGCCGGAGATTAAAAATAATGGGCAGCACCATTAATTAAGCAACTAATCTAACTGTTTATGTTTTGCCGTATTTGCCGCTCACAAACGCGTAGAGAGCTCCCCCCCAAAAATGACTGCTCCCACACACATTAAAAAGCCTTCGCAGCACTCACACACACACACATTGACAACAACCCGTACGCGGCTCGACAGGCTGTCAGAGACGCAGATTTACCTCGTTCCAGCTCGGAATCCAAGGCCTCCACCCCTCACTCTCTATTTTTATTTATTTATTTTTGTAAGCGGCTCAGTTAATATTGTTGATTTAAGACCTCACCTTCAATTTGGTGTAGCATGTGGACAGAGCTTTAGCTTTCGCTGCGGCTGAACCAATTTTCTGCTTCAAGCGCCTTTAATAAACCACGCGGCGCTATCAGGAGGCTTTGGCTTCCCTGATGAAGGCCATTTATTTCAAATTAAAGGAGAGTTCCTTATCTTGGGCGGCCTCAAACGGAGAGCGAGATAAAGATGGCGCGCCTCGGCGTCGTCCTCTCCGTCGTTAATGTGATGAGAGAAAAAGGAGGGGGGGTTGAGCGCGGGAGAAGTGAGAAAGGAGAGCGAGTTGGAGAGACGACGGAGACAAAAAGTGAAAGAAGACAGATTAAACGGGCAAGATAAAGCATTGGAGGTGGTGTGAGGGGGGGAAAGAGGAATCTGATAGGCTGTCATCTTTTTAAAATCGTCTTGTGAGAGAACACCAATGGATGCTTCATTCCTTCCCTTTCATCTTTTTATCTCACTTCCTTCCTTTATATGTTTTTCGCTCCGTCTCTGTTCATTTTCCTCTTTAACCCCTGTCACCCGTGCTTAGATAAACTCAGTCACAGCATCCACGATACCGTTGCCGATGATAAAGTGTGTGCGTGCGCCTGCGTGGATACGGATACGCTGTAATAGAAACGCTGGGGTCAGCTCTCCTCCGTGAATCAAAGCCAAAAAGAGCCTTTAATTTGGCTTTCAATTAAATCCGGTGTTAAATGCTCCTCACAGAGAGTGTGTGTGTGCATGGGGCGCCGCGTGGAGGAGATCGACGTGTAGGGGTGCGCGCGCGACCCTCGCGCTTTCGTGTTTACGGTGTACTACAAAGTGTGTGTGGGCGTGTACACTTGTGCATGTGCCTTTCTTTACCTGCGTGGGCGTACATAACTCGCTTGTCTCCGCTTCAATCAGTCAGAATCCATTACAGCGAGGCACCCAGGCAGCGAGCCTGTCATAGTTAACAATCACACAGACAGACAGGCAAAGACCAATTATAATACAGCCCACATATCAAATTAAGCACGGCTGATTCAATCTCTCAAAGCACACTTTTCTGCTGTATTTGATCAGAATGATCCTACCCACTCAATTAAATGTTATTTAGCGCTAATTACATGATTTGCGACGGAGCACGTTCCACACTCACCATGTTAAACAGGTTGCAGTGGGTGAGGCTGTTAATTGTTTTTCATCTTTGTCTTGCCTCATTTCATCAAACCTCTTATTTCTCATGAATGTGTTTTTTTTTCTTCCTTCATTTAACCAGTTTTTTCTTTATTTGTTCTGCTGTGGCTAAGACTCACACAAAGTTAACTGTTAAACTTCTGAATATGCATTTCGGTGGCTGTTGTCAAATGTTCGATTACTGTAGGTATTTCTAATGTGTAGACGAGAGGAAAAAAAACACTTATATTTCTAAAATAAACTACTCAAAATGTGTAGGGATATGGGTGCATACAGTATATGGGTGTGCATGGATATGCAATAAACGTCATATAACATGTGTCGCATTATTCTTGGGGACCAAAAATATTCACAAAAAAACATAAAAATTCAGATAAAAACTTCAAGTAAATTCAAGTAAAATTTAGATAGTGTGCTGAAAACTAAATAGGAAACTTAAATCTACTCTGGAAATGGTACATTTAGGATTTAAACCCAGTGCTGAGAGGGTACCTGATAATGTTAATGGGAGAAAAGGAGTTGGTTATATCACTGAGAAATTGGAGGTGTGCAACCATCACCAGCAGCTCTTCATACAACAGCTGCTTCTTGTTCATTACTCCCAAAGACTGTTTAACTACTTCCTGACAGAAAATAAAACTGTTCCAATGTCAACAAATGCCAAACTCACTGAACACTTTGCAGTGTTTCCCACTGAGTCAGACTTTAATTGTGGCAGTGGTTGTCCTATAGCGAATGCGCACTCGAGACTTTCGCCGGCCAAGTCGGCTAACTTCCTGTTTAGCGCCGAGCTAACTTGGACGAGGATAAGTGTCATCAGGCGGCTCTTCTAGACTCTCCAATTGGACCGAATTGCCCAATTTCTGACAATAAAACGAGTCATTTTGGACCACCACAAATAAATGAATGTGTGGGAAACACTACTTTGCATTTCTTGTGACTAGCCTTCTTCAAAATAAAAGTCAACTCTTGCTCCACCATGAAATGCTTTAAATGTGAAGCTGCAGCTGTGGAAAACGTTTAGTTTTCATAAGCAGTAAATTAATATAGTGCTCTACAGATGGTGAGTGTCTTTCCTTGTAAAAAGCCTGGTCTACAGATAACACCTGTGTTGTGACGAGCTGACTTAGTTGGTCAGAAAAGTTTGTCTACTCGGCACCCCTGTCATGACATATGACAGTTCTTTAACAATTACCTAAACTTGTACTGACATGATTTCTGTTTTTATTAAATTAAATAAGTCAGTAACACATTTTTGGGCCACTTGGGGACAGCCAAAACGGGTTTGGAACTTACATATGCTGACAGTTGCATATTTACATATCCAGCAGTTACTTTGTCATTCCTTTGGAGTTACATGTGTGGCCACCTGATGAATTCAAATCCAATATTCCCCCTTTCTATGCGACTTTCACATCGAAGTATGTGATCCACTGTTCATATAAAAACATAGATTATAGCTGCTTAAAAAGACAACTTTTTAAAGCCATTTTTTCACATACAGAATCCACTACAAGGATATTTTAAGCTCATGCATATCTTGAGGCTAAACATAAATATTGACCGTGGTATGTTTTGTTATAGATGCGGATATTGACTGGTGTAAAGAAGCAGCCTCGGCTAAAGTGCTGTGCTTATAGAACTGTCGCTCCTTCCTTCCTTCGTTAAGGGTTTTTATTGATTTATATATTTGTTACAACCAATAAAAATCCTCAAGAAACCTAAGCCAAAGTGATATGTGAAACTTTGATCAACAGTAGATTCACAGTCAGTGGATTTGACACATCTGGTCCAGTATTCATGTTTTGGATGCCCTCCACTTGTTTAATTTCATCAATATTTTCAAGTGACTCTAGTTTTTCAGTCCACAATAATTTCCAGGCCTCAGTTTACCGTTCATATATATTTTTATATAAAATCATTTTATAATTCCATCTGTCTATATCTCTTTGTCTGTCTTTTGCAGGTCTCGCAATACAGAGCCAGTGTGTTCCGGCCTGCAGTCTCAGATCTTATCCTGTTACAAGGGGAACAGCGACCAGACCCTGAGGTGTTCAGACCTGGCCAAAGAATACATGCGATGTATCGATGCTGCAAAGAAGGTGAGCGCTTGTTTGAAAAAACTAAGATTGATAGGTTGTGGAAAGTAAAGGAGGATTCAAAGGGTTGATATTTCAGGAACAAAAGCATCATAATACACATATTTTGATAATAATAATTTCATACTTACACGCGTGGCCCGTGAAAGAGCGAGGATTTGGGGGGAGGCTTGTGACATAACAATCCAGCGTGAGCGGTGGCTTTTGAAGTTTCCCTTGGAGAGATATGTTGTTATTTTCAGAGCAGCTCTCTGTCTGATGTAAAAGAAAGAAATTCATTCTTTTTCATGTTCTCAAGATGATTCCGGGGTAGTTAAGGACCCCCCAAAAAAATCAGATTGATAGGATTTTGAGTGCTGTCACTTTAGCTTCTTACAGAGAAAAAATCTTGTCATTAGACGCAGCTTTCAGAGCGAATGTCTGATGTAAAAGTGCGAAATCCGAGTTCTCCGGCGCCACCAAACTTGTTTTCCTACCAATGACACCTTTTCAAAGGCAGACACGGTTTGGGTTGCTATGAAATGAGTCTTCGGTGGCAGTTCAGCTTGTCACCGCAGCCCTCACGATTACAGGTTCTAATTTTAGGTAGTTTACAGGCACAAAATCACCTAAAGTAAGTGAGGAAACGAGAAAAAGCAGGTTGCTATCAGGAAACAAGCAGGAAAACTAAACATTTTCTGAATATATCAGTACACTGAAAATGTATTTTTCCTGCTCAAAATAAAAACAAAGAATTCCTAAAAGTGGAACACTTGATACGAAGTGTCGTCCAATCAGAGACAGCAATAACGTCTGCAGTGCCGTCGCTGAAATTCGAGGGAAGTATAACATTTCTTGCACCGTTGACTGTAAACAGGATTATATAATCTCAAAGCCTGTCTAAAGGCTTCTTTTCCTGTTTATTTGCATCAGACATTTGCATTTCTGTGCCTCTGCAGAGACGATAGCTGTGGTCAAAGACTGATAAGCCTTATATTTTTACTGTGTTTCCGGTGTTATTTGGAAATCAAGAGTATTTCATTGGTGTTTAACCTTGGACAAAGTGCAACACAGTGACGTGAGACTGACAAATGCAAAGTAGACCCAAATATCAGTTACTCTGTTTTTACATCAAGCTTTGTGAGTTTGTGGAAACCGGTTCATACCGACAAATGTTGGCAAATATGGAGCCCAGATACTGCCAAAGGGCAAAGAAAGGCTGAATCTATCAATAAATAATACAGTTAAAGAACTAAAAAGTATTCTGAAAAGATTTGTAAAGCTTTTTATGCCTTTGAGTCGTCCGTCCCATCCCAGCTGGCACCGGATGTCAATAGACGTTGGTCTTTGGTTGGATTCAAGTCATGACGTCGGGTGATCAAAACCCAACGTGTGTCAGACGTCTTGTACTCACACAACTTTGACGTTGAATAATGACCTTTTTGATGACAAAATTCTAATGTCTGTACAACATCTATCAACAACGTTGATTTGACTTAAGATAGCCTACATAACTGATATCCAACATCGAACCAACGTTAAGTTCAGACGTTAACCCGATTTTCATTTTCAACTAAATACCAACGTCTATTCAACATCGGAGGCTTCTCAATTAGACGTCTCAATGACGTCTAATTGACGTCTAATTGACGTCTAGTGCCAGCTGGGATTCTTGTGAATGTGATATCTCAGAAACTCATTGAGGGAATTTCGTACAAAAAAGTCCACCGTGACTCACACTGATTAGAGTTTGGTGGCCAGAGGTTAAAGTCACTGTGACCATTGTTAGCCATGACTTAAGAATTCAAACGATAATTACAACAAACCTTGACCTACAAATGTCTAATGGGGATAAAATGATGAAGTTATGACATTTGATATCCAAAAGTTCCGAGGTTAAATTCACTGTTACATCATTATATTCTGCAAAAACATGATTTGGCCATTATCCAACACCACAGTTCAGGAGCAGCAGCCGACTCTAACACTGATCCACGACGGCATACAACCGCAATGCGGTAATTCCAGTTGCTTTTTCATTTCACCTCCAATCCATTCGGAAGATAAATCCAAACTTTATTTTATACTCTGTCTAAGCTCATAGCTCATTTTACTTCCTGAACTCTCGCAAAGAAACGTTAAAATATTAAAAAGTTTGTAAAAGTTTTAGCAACGTGTTTGCGTTAAAGTAAAAAACATCTGATTGGAAGTAAAAGGAAATTAACTTTCACATTAAGTTTAACACTCAATTGAAATGATTTCAGAATCAGTATTTTTCTGTTTATGCATTCATGTATAGTTTTGACTTGTCTGATAATCTCTAGTCAGTTAAGGGGCTCTGTAGATGAAGCAGCCGACTCCATGCAATCTTACTAAGACGACGGTGTTTTCATGCGCTTCTCCGAGGAATTGTAAATGTGGTTTCTGTAGTTTTGCCTCCGTTTTCCCATCCGTGCCCGTCTTTGTCTCCGAGCAGTCGAGTCAGGTCATAAACTATGTATTCGCGCAGTCAGGAGATCTTGCCTCTTGCTCTTCATCGCTTTTTTTTTTATGCGTGTGTGTTTTATTGTCGGTGAAAACTAGTTAAGAACCGCTGCTTAGACATGCTCTCAGTAAAATCCAGCCTTTGTACTTTAGTTTCCAGCCTTCGCCAATTCTCAGCTGGATCCACAGCTGTATTATTCACAAGCAAAGACAAGTTCTCCTCGAGCCTGTGCATCGCTGCGGCAGTTTTAAGTTACAAATTCACAGAAAGTTAGAGGGAAAATGTGAGGAGGGAGGGGGGAGGGAGGATGGAGGACAGAATACTGGAAGCTTGCCCTTCCAAAGTTTGTACAGTAGAGGCATTTGAAGGTGTAGCGGCTCATCATGCACCCAGACAGCGTAGTTCTCTGCCTCATGCTGCTCTCCGCTCACATCTCCTCCGCGTTGCTCAGGGGCACTGAGGCTTCCCCTGGCATACAGTAATACAGCATGTGATAATCAGCTCGCTGAAACTTGATTCCTCCGCTCTTGTACTGATGTTGTGCGTGTGTGAGAGGGTGTGTTTGTGTGTGTGTAGCTGCCTGTACGTGTGTGCACTTTCAATAGCGTCTCGTATCTGTCTGGCATGAAACCCATGCAGACAAAAACACACTTTTATACACAGAAAGCCGTGTTTGTGTTCTTGTATTTCCACACTTACAAGATCCACATGTCCCCACAAAGATTGGTGTGCGCGCATGTGTGTGTGTGTGTGTGTGTTTGAAAGCTTCTTCCTCATATTAGCTGGTGTGAGATAACAAGGAGTGAAGTGAAGACGCTTTGAAGACTGTCTTTAAAAGAGCACGGCAGATCATACACAATATGTGTGTGCGGCGCGCATGTCTCCGTGTGTGTGTGTGTGTGTGAATAGCTCGCGCCGTCGCAGTCTGCTTTAACTTACACATCAAGGTCTCGCCTCTTGATTAGCCCCCGAGGCGTCTCCCCGACTTTCACGCTGTCAATTTGAAAGTTTTTATAAAGTTCTTCCTCCGTTTTGTGTCTTTAAAAGCTGTCGCTGTTAGTTTGGTTATCGCTGACGAGAGCGGACGCGCAGGCCGAGAGCGCGCTGAATGTACCGACACACCGTGGATAAAAACAAACAAAAACCAGTAACCAGCACGGGACGAGTAATATGTGACTGACGCTTATTAAAACTAAGACCTGTTTGTATGTGTTCTGGGTCTGATAAGCCAGCAGACTTCATTTCATTCAAATAACAATACAATTAACATAATTAATGGATTTTCACATTGCGTTGGCCTTGAAACACTTTGGTAAACTTTGACGTAGAAAATCAGCAAGGATATGATGATATGAAAACAGTAATTAATCAATCACTGTGACGTTCTAATTACAGAATCACTGACGAACTACCAAAGGCTTAGTGTTCAGAAGGCAGGCATATCTGATTTGTTTCTAAAATCAGGGTCTGAAAGGTGGAGTCACTTTCATTTGCAAGTGACCGGATTGAATTTTTGGGGTCCAGACATCAGCAACACATCTGCGTGGGTCGCTATGGTAACACCGCGGGCGTCAGCAACTCCTCACGCTCCTGACACGGCTTTCGTACGTGAAAATTGTTTCAGATTTGTTCGGTGAGCTAAAAAAGCGTAGCATGGGCTTGAGACTGCAGCCCAGCTCATGACTTTTGAAGCCACACAACTTTGGGAAATATTGATGCTGTCTGATTGTACTCTGTAGTAATACCAGCCAGACATCCTTCCCTTCTCTTCTTTCTAACGCGTATTAACTCACTGCATCTTAAGGAAAGTCGTTGTGCCGTTAGCCCGGGTATTTGTTTTCATCTTCTTTGTAAGCAGTTCATCAGCGATGCCTCCTGTTTTTGTGAATAAAAGTCACAATCCTTTCATTCTTGGGGGTGGCTGCTTATTCAGTTAATCACAGTTAAGAATGAAGGGACGTGAGAAAGACAGAAGGGAGACAGACGACGACTTTAAACTCCTGAGCTTTCAAACGAGCGACAGAAGACTTCATCGAGACTGAATTCGTTCCAGCTTCTTGTTTTGTCTTTCACGACTCCCAGAAGCAAACTGCGATGTGTTTTGATCAGTGTCGCAGCGGGTCAGCGGACAGGCCTGCGTATCACAGACGTCGCCCTGCTGGCTCACGCCGCCGTCTTTATGTGTAGCGTGTGCACACGCGTGTGCGTCTGATGGCAAATGAGGGGAGGATCCCACAGAGCTCCGCGGAGACGGAGCAGACAACCTCGAGTCATTATCCCTTAGGGAGGCTGAGGCCGACGTGGGCACTGCTACATGTACCACACTGTCCAGACACTCGGTGGGATTCTATATTCTCATTTATCTGCACTCTCGGATGAAAATACATGCACCACACACACACACACGCACACGCTGTCTTTATTCCTGGTGGGATTCTGAAGTCATTTAGCGCCAGTCTCAGGGAGAGCCTGGCTCTGATGCTGATCAATGTCGGGAGGCTCGGCTCTCAATGGAGAGAGGAGATAAAGAGAATACAGACAGTGTGAGGTACAAAACAGATTTTGAGAAGTGGAGATTATGAAAGTCCGGGCAGAAAATCTACATGACAGACCAACATAAACATAGTGAAAATACCTGAATGGAGTAAAAAAAAAAAAGGCAGGTGAAGGATAAAGAGGGAGTTAAAACGGCAAAAGAGATTTGGAAAAACAGAGAAAGAAGGCTGTTCGAGCAGCACGTCAATCACAGACGCGTGTGGAGCTACAACGAGGTCGGGATCCGGCCGGCTGCAAGTTGAGACCCCCGAAACTTTAAATGCCGCGATTTTCCCCTTCAGCGAGGCCGACTGCTGAGGCGCACACACACTCACACGTATGTATCCGGAGCCCTGCTGTGGAGTACAGATACATAGCTGGCTTTGGGTCTAATACCCAGGGAGTTCCTCCTAAACTTAAAAGCCGCCTGTCAGACTGGAGAAAGAGCGCGGAACAGAGGTGGAATCAGAGAGTGCGGCGAAAACGGAAAAGGAAAAAAAAGTTTAGAGAGTGCCGAGGAGCAGCAGAGTGATTCAGAGAGAGATTTGGAAATGCTGTTTCTGTGTACCTGGACATGTCATGATTTGGGTTTAGAAATACACAAACACTATATACAGTAAAGTTATATGTGGGTTGGTCGCTCCAATCATTCCTACTGTCTTCTTTTTAGTGCTTAACGCTGTCTTTGTTCCTGTGGACTGTGGACAGAATATTTCCATAGGTACCACAACTTTACACCAACCGGATTGCCTTGTTACCATCGAGTATCAAAAAATGTCATGTCATTCAATACCAAATGAGATAATCTCATCAGCAGCAGTGAGCCAATAAGCATGCAACTTGCTTGTTGTGCTGGTGATTGGCTGGTACCGGACGTCAATAGACGTTGGTCTTTGGTTGGATTCAAGTCATGACGTCAGGTGACCAAAACCCAACGTCCATTGACATCTACTTTCAACATCTTTTGACATAGGAATATTGACGTCAAATGACGTTAATATTTTGTTGTTTTTATGTTGTGGTGTCTGGCAACCAAAACCCAACGTGTGTCAGACGTCTTGTACTCACACAACTTTGACGTTGAATAATGACCTTTTTGATGACAAAATTCTAATGTCTGGACAACATCTATCAACAACGTTGATTTGACTTAAGATAGCCTACATAACTGATATCCAACGTCGGACCAACGTTAAGTTCAGACGTTAACCCGATTTTCATTTTCAACTAAATACTAACATCTATTCAACGTCGGAAGCGTCTCAATTAGACGTCTCTATGACGTCTAACTGACGTCTAGTGCCAGCTGGGAAGGCATGCTTAGAAAAAGACCAGGTTACGCCTGGTAAAAACGTGTTGTTCAGGAACCGGGATCGAAGTGAAGGTATTGGTATTAGGACCAACTTCGAAATCTTTTTTAACGATACCCGATGCCTTAGTTGTCCCCTAACTTCGATGTTTCAGAAGATCACTTGAGAAGCTCCTGCTGATCCATGCTACTCTAAACGAAGAGTATGCTTCGAAGCTCTCAGATCAGATACAATATATATATAAAAGCTACTCAGTGGCGCGTGCGGCCAAAAAAGTTTGAATTCCCAGGTATTAACTTAACCAGATCTTCCGCTTTGTGCAGCTCATAGGACGTTTATAATAGAGACTTCCATCGGTCGAAGCAGTTAACTCCCAGTGTAGCCCCTGGCTAACTTAAATGAGAAAAAAATGATCAAATCATGTGGCTCTTATTTTCCAAATGTTATCGGACAGAATGGATTAAATTCTTATAGCGAAAAAATGTCAGTTCCCAGCAGTTGTGACAGAATGTATCCACCATTTTAAAGCTCCTTCTTTCACCATGTAAGCTTATGGAAAAAAAAAGTATTTTTGGGCCCCTGTGCATCACGTTATGTTGCGATTACACAGTTTGGGCACTATTTCAGTTCGGCTTCAAAGGCAGTACCTAACAAAGTCCGCTGAACTACTTTTCAAACCAGACGCTGGCACCGCTTCGTCCACTGCCATCCAGTGTGGTCAACACTTGGGCTGTCACTGCTGTCAGCAGTCAGGCAGGAAAGATGCCGCGGCGCTGTGTGCCAGGACTGAAGAATTGAGCTATGAATTTTTTTGTTATGTGACTTTATGAAAGTCTGATGTTGAGTTTACTGTGGGGTGGCTGCTCTGGATTAGACTGCAGTGAGTCTGGTTCTAGTAAATGGGTAAAGAATGTATTTGAGATGGTAAGCAGAACTTCAAATAATAAATATGAAGAGAAAGGAAGACAGAATAATCCTGTTGTAATCCACACGTGCCTACAATCAATTACACATACATGTATCTGTATCTTTCTCATCAATTATAATGAAATTAGGTTATTGTGATGTTGCTATGTTCTCGGTTAGCCGTCCAAGTCGAGCTCCTCAGCTCCTGGCAGCCGAGGCAGGGAGTAGGCGGACTTGCTGATGAGATGTCAGATTGTCAGACATTGTCCAAAATTACCCAGCGCTTTAAGATTGACTGTCCCTCTCCTGCGCGAGGGGCATTAATTTGCTCTTTAAATCCCCCTTTCTCAACGCTAAGCTTATAATTTAGCCCGTTGGACCATTCAGCTGTTGACAGTCATGCCATCCAGGACTAAAGGCAGGTACAGTGGTGGGTGGGGAGGTTTGACTGATGACATGTCACGTCCGCTGTCCATCAGCGAACACTTTACGCGTTAATAAGTACCGACTTAAGACGGAGCTTTTCACAGGGTGGCAGGTTTTTGCATATGAATTTCTCACATTTAAAATCGACCGACTTGATGTTCTTTAAGGTCGTATTGTGTAACCATTAGCAGGGTTTTATGAGGAGGCAGAAAGGGGGGGAACGGCCCAGAGCCTTCATTTTTTAACCGTTTAATTTGACGGTTTCTTTCAAACATTTACCACTGTTGCATTGTAAGGCAGAAAACGTACATACATATATATGTACTGCACTGCATTATACTGAAGATGTTGGCAGTGTTCTGGTCTTCTCATTCATGAAGCAGGGCAGTATAGTAGTTAATGCAAGGGAGCTTCCCGTGCTCCCACAGAGGGGATGGTATAGCATTTTTAGGAACACTGTTGTGATTTAAAATGGACCCGGCTCCATCCTGCAGGAGCCCGTGTGCTGATTCTGAGGCATGCTTAGTGTGCAAGTATGATTCCCCGTGGATAGCCGAGCAGGAGATAAGAGGAAAGAGAAAATAGTTTCATCAAGTTTTGATAAGTCCATTCTCAAAGAGAAACCCTATTGACAATACTGATATGCTGATAATAAATCTGTATCTGCCGCCAATCTGAATGCACACTGACTTTCGCGGAGCCAGTGAATCACAGCGGTATAAAACCTGATATTGATTCCTTTTTTTCTTTTACCTTCAGTTTTATTGTTGATTGAAAAGGAGTCATGCCGGCAGAAAGATCACAGCAGCTCAGCTACTCGGCTGGCAGATAACAATATAGACAAACAAACTGAATAAAAATACGAGGGGGGAAGGCTGAAGACAAAGAATCGCGCTGACGGAAAAGAAAAAAAAAAACATGCATTAAATTTCCAGAGATTTACAGACTGTGGGATGGGGAGAAGGACCTTCAGAAACACAGGACGGACAAAGAAAAATGGAAAAGAAGGAGAAGTGAAGTGAAAATAAGAAACAATTAGGTCTAAAAGTGAAGGCCGAGATTAAATGTTGACAGGAAGAAGCTGAAAATCACTCTCGGCGAAACAAATAATGGATGAGACTTCCACTTTGGGCAGTATGAAAGAGTAAGAGGTTGGAAAAAGGAGCGACGAAGCCTGCGATGAGCACTGATGGACAGACATTACAGGAAGAAAAACAGAGAAATGAATGAGGGGGAAAAAAAGACAAGAAAAATCTAGAAAAAGTAGTCGGGGAAGGAAAAAGATTTGTGCTTTAAAACACACGATGGTGAACAGTGAAAATTTGAAGAAAGCGGGTGGTGCGCAGCAGCGAGGAGAAAGCGCTGAAGGGGAGGAGGTGTACAGCCGAAAAGAACGGAGGCAGACGAGGGATGATGGGAGATGGGGGCGCCGGCGAGAGAGAAAAAGAAGAAGGAGGAAGAGTCGGACAGATAAGGGCGAGGAGAGAGAGAGAGAGAGAGAGAGAGAGGGAGCGGGTGTGAAAGGACGGGTGGACACAGCGAGGAGATAAGTGGTT
Organism: Lagodon rhomboides; assembly: GCA_039737535.1. Classification (NCBI taxonomy): domain Eukaryota; kingdom Metazoa; phylum Chordata; class Actinopteri; order Spariformes; family Sparidae; genus Lagodon; species Lagodon rhomboides. The sequence continues at coordinate 7,671,343 of CM077792.1, read as the reverse complement.
ATGGAGGAAGAGTCAGGGATGGACAGAGGATGAAAAGATGCAGAGAGCGAGAAAGAGATGGCAGGCCCCTCGGCAGTCGACACTAATGAAGAAGAATGAGGGGCTTTCGCTGCTTCCTGGACCTGCTACTGACCACACACACACACACACACGGAAAGTTTCACACAAACTTTCGCTTAAGTACGCGCTCCTCCATTTTTTGACACGGAAATTTACGACGCGAACAAGTAGTCAAACTCCACTTTCACCCCGTTGCTATGCGTGAATAAATATCACAAAGTGTCTCGCAGCTTTCTTCAAACTCGGCCTAATTAAGGAACGGAGTCTCCTTCAATTTTTATATTTGTTCTCAGAGAAAACGTCTCAGATTAAAAAACTCCAGAGTTACACCAGGCACTTCTAAATAAGTGTAGGTTGCTTTAATTGGGGCTAAAGTCGTGCAGTGTCTTCATATCCTCCTTCAAAGCGCGGAACTTTTCTACAAAGTCGATGTACCATGGAGCAGATAGCACTTTTTTTATCCTTTGACATTCTGTTTGTGACTCTATGCTTCTGCTAACGCGAGTCCCTGCCCACCGCAGGAAGCAGGAATAAAACCCAGAGGTAAAAAAAAAAGAAAAAAAGTTGAATCTAAAAATAAATCTTACCAAATTGTTCAGAATTACTTTTCTGTGTTTTTCGAAAAGACGGTATCGGATTGATTTGAAAAGGTGGCGTTCATTGGGAGCACATTTTCGTCAGATTCTTGTTTCCCCTCTGCTCTCAGTGGAAGGTCTGTTTGTGCCTCATTAGCTGTGACTGCCTACAGACACGGAGAGAAAAAAAAAGAAGCTTTTTAGAACTTTTTTTTTTCCTCCCCGGCTCACAGTGTTGAACAAATTTTGATCAAGAGTCACCAGAACACAGTGGTGGCATGTGTGGCGCAGTGATGATGGTCTTTTGACCAAAGGTTTTATTTTCTATTCCTGAAGTAGAAGAACACCCATGAACATGTTCATCATTCATTATGTTGTTTGTGTTTATTTATATGTGGTCATGTGTGCCTAAAAAAAAATAATAGCCTTAGTGAATTATTTTTTAGAAAAACTCCGGCTGTAAATGTAATTGGAAATTGTTTACATGACCATTTTTAACTCTCACCAGCAATGTGATATTTGATGCCCGTTTGCTTCTAACAGACAGTGGACATAGTCATGGTATGGTAGATGATCATGATATTTCTGCCTTTATGGGACTTTGATGCTCACAGGACAGTGGCATATTCTGACATAATGACATGCTGCCAGTGCCTGGGCTAAGTTTGAGAATGAACGACGTAGGGCTGTTGCTTTTATAATTAATGAAAGCATCCCCCACACAGCCTCATTCCTAATGTACGCCGTAATACCAACACTGTCTCATTCATTGACCTGCCTCCTGCCTCACTGAGTGGCATGTTTACAGGTGACTTCATAACTATAGTTGTGGTAATTTTTCCATATGGCTACTGAACACATTGACCAGTTTGCCAATTTCCACTTCCACTGCTTTATTTGCACCAATATGACCACTACAGCTATTGGAATTAATTCCAGGAGTCAAATAAAATTTGAATAGTGTTAAAGGTTTGTTTGATAATCATTCTCGGACAGCAGGGTTGTAGAACCTCATTTTGGAGTGGAGTGCGGAAGACTTTCCGTCTCACAGCCTGAGAAAAGAAGCTGCTCCGTAGTCTCGTTTTATGGCTGCGGATTCTCCAGATGGCAGCGGGTGAACTGACTGTGGCTGGGGTGGGTGTTGTCTTTTAGCATCCTTTGGGTTCTGTGTGGATACCACGGATGCGAGGTAGATGGGCACAGATGATGTTCTGGGTGGTTTAAATCACCCGCTGTAGAGCCTTCCTGTCCTCTGCCGTCTTTTTTCTCTGGGCACCTCACTGTACGATTGTTGATTTCCTCCTGATATGAACTCTCACTGTTGTTTTCAATGTGCCAATGATGAAGGACAACACCTTCAACACTTCGAGGTTGGACTTCTCTCGGTGTCTGGAAGTGCAGTCATGGGTGTGCAGTGTGAACAGAAGGGGACTGAGCACAAAGCCCTTGGGGACTCCACTGTTGAGAACTAAAGAAGAGGAGCTGTGACTTCCAATCCGTACTCTCTGGGGTCTGCTTGTAAGGAAGTCCAATATCCAGTTGCAGAATGTGGTGCTCAAACCCAGAGTGTTAAGTTTTCCAGTTAGTTCCATGGGTGAAACTTTCTGGAAAGTGTTCATGGCGGTCATTGGTTTGGTTGGTTAGGTTTAGATCGTCAGTGGTCGACAAAAAACAGACGTGTCTGAGAACATTCAAATGCTTTGCTTGACAGTGTCAGTAATAGATTGAGAAGATCACAGAGAAGCTCAACCTCATTGATAGAGTGAACATGGATGAACTATATGATGAATGCACCACTGCAGATACCATTCTGAAGGAGCTCAAAGCTGTGGCTCTCTGACCTGCCCAACATGCTGGCCATCATCAGCCTGAACATCCCGGCATCCACCGGATATGTGGGAAGGATCTTTTTCCAGAATGGCCAACAAATGGAGAGACAGCAGGAACAGGTGGATCTCATAAGGAGTGAGCTCTTGATCACTCTCAACTTTGAGCAGTCCAGTTTTACTGCAGTGTTTGGAAAGACAGCTACTCAGTGCTGCAAGAAGGGACAAGAAATACACATGGAAAAAGAGAAGTACCACACAGTGAGGAGGAGAGAAGTCTGTTGACTGTTAACCATGGTCTACCGCTCCACACAGACATGACAAAAAACCCTTTGTGATAAGCAGATGACTTTGTGGAAGAGAGATGAGGGAAGGAGGAATGTGTTACACTTTTAATGTTTCATAAATTCTTATTTGCACACTCAGAATTTGTTTTTGGTTTCCTTCGTTTGTGGTACAACAGAAAAACATGAAGAAAAGTCACGTGTGCACAAGGAGCATCACCATTCTGAGATTGTTTTCTATGATTATTCTCTTTCTGAAAGTCCTTCTGTTCTCTAAGCATCTGCTGAAGTCATGTAATGCACACTTCATTGTTACATCACTGTAAGTTTATAACTTAAATGTTACCTGTATAGATTTAATTCTAAAATCATTGTTAATGAAGCACCTCAAACTTTAAGAATTAATCTTTTTTAAAACAGTGTTTAAAATGATGATTTACCACCTACCCACTGTGGGGGGTGTCCTTTATTTTTGGGCTTAGGAAGGTGGCAACCCTTAACTGTGCCGTGTGTGTCTGTGTGTGTGTGTTTACAGCTCACACTCAGATCTTAAAACTTTCTAGGACCTTCAATTTTTCTGTTATTTTCTTCCTGATGGTCTCTTATTTTTTTCCTTTCCCTTCTATACCTTTATGAGTTAAAGTTGTAGAGCCTTGGTAACGGCAAAACAGTTTCAGATTGATTGCGTGGCCAATTTGGGGCAGTTGCCATGAAAAGCTTGCTCAGGTGATTCAGCAGTGTGTGAGCGTTCAGGACGGCAGTCGGAGCGGTGATGATTTATTTCAAGCATGGTTGATTTTACAAGCTGAATTTGTACAAGTGTTGACTCGAACACATAATGAAGGCTGCTGTTGGCCGCGGGGGGTTTAGTGCAAGAAAAAGCTGAATGAGACAAAGTGTTGCGTTAGTTACAGTAATGTGAGCACTGAAAAGACCATGTGGATGAAAGCGAAGGGGCTTCTGTTTTTTAAACTGCAGATTTCTCAGTCGGTGTGTCCCTAGTATTACTTAAGCTTTTATGCCGCCGTACTGGCGACAGCGTGGTCCGGAGACATTATGTTTTTCAGGTTGTCCGCCCATCTGTCGTGCTATGCGGGGTCGAGGTGAAGTCTGAACAAGTGAGTCCTGAGTCTTTTGCGGAAGATGGCGAGTGACTCTGCTGTCCTGACACTGGTTGGGGAGTTCGTTCCACCACTGAGGCGCCCGAACAGAGAAGAGGCGAGCTTTGTTTGCTCTCAGCGATGGCGGTACCTAACCTGACTCTCGCCAGATGAATTTCGTTCCGCCTAGCTCCACTCATCCATCTGGGATCGCTCCATTGGAGATGTGTTTCAGAAGGCTGGGCCTTATCAAAAATCCTTGCATATGATTGGATAAACCATTTGGTAGATCAAGCTCTTGCCAATTCCGGTCGGGAGAAGGGCAAAAACATTGTTTCCACCAACAAAAGCCTTCAGAGCCGTTCTCTGATGTTCTTTTAACGGAAAAATATTGGGCAGATTGGACAACATGGATGAAATAGCAGCATCAATGTTGACGCTTGCTTCCTCCATGCGAGCCGCCATTGTTGTCTGAATCAAAACAGTCGCTTCTCCGCTACGTCACATCTATGAAACTCCCGCCCAGCGGTCCTGATTGGCTCTACCATAAAATCTGGTGCCGAAATCCCTCCCAACGGGAGCGATCCCAGATGTATGTGAGTGGAGCTAGGTGGAGCTAGGCAGAACGAAATGCATCTGGCGAGAGTCAGGTTAGGCGGTACCAGCCGGCCAGCTGATGTAGTGGAGCGAAGTGCTGGCGCTGGGGCGTGTGGTAGGACCAGTGTTTGAAGGTAGACGGGTGCAGTTCCGTTGAAGGCCTTGAAGGCCAGTCACGGAGGTCACGGAGGTCACGGAGGAGGGGGGTGACGTGGGAGAATTTGGGTAGATTGAAAGGAAGGCGCGCTGCAGCGTTCTGGATACACTGCAACGGTTTAGTCGCAGAGGCTGGGAGTCCAGCCCTGTTCCATTACTCAACAGTTCAAAATCTAATATCCAATAGGATAGAATGACCAAGTTATGACATTTTAAATCCAAAAGATTAAGTTCATTGACATCATAATATTCTGTAAAAACAATTTCTGGCCATTATTCTGCGGCACAGCTCAGGAACCGCACCTTGACCTTTGTGCGGAGGCACATACCTGCGAGGAGTTAATTCCAGTTTAACTCAGCCATCGTGTATCGTGTTTTTTTGAGAGTGTTTTTCCTTCGCTGCTGTTCGTGTCATTTATGACTCTGAAAGCCACAAATTCATTGTGACAGTAGTCATGGTTTCTGGCTCGTTGAAAAGCAGCCAGGGACAAGAGGACAGAGTTCAGCCGAAGAAAGAGAGCTGAAGACGAGATCCACGGCAAATTTACCTTGAGACTGAAAATACTGTGTGAGGCACCTCTAAAAGTTAGTTTTTTGTATTTTCTACTTGTCAAATATATCTGTATAAATACGTTTAATTCTTGATTCGGCATTACTCTCTTTAAAAGGATACATTTCGATGCTTACGGAAGCGCCCATAATGAAGGAGGTTTATTCTATGGTGACGTGCATTACACTTCCTTACATCAGCGCCGAGGGTTTTGTAAAAAAGTTTGTGTCAGTTTATCTGATTGTTCCTCAGTTTGTTTTTGCTGTAGCCTCTTTTTTATCTATCTTTAATGAATCTCCCTTCATCTGTCAATTTTGTTTTTTGCGCCTCTGCTTTCTTTAAACCAACAGCTTTCATCTAGCTTCTACGTCTGTCTGCAAATCTTTTTTTTTTCGCCCTCTCTGTGTCGACTCCGCTCTCTTTGTCTCTCTTGTTTTATTCTGTCTTCTCCTATCTGTTTCTGTCTTTTCTAAACCCCCCTCTCTTCTCTTTCCCGGCCACTTCCTTCATTTCTCTCTCCCCGCGCCGCAGTTGACTTATTGATTTCATTTTCATACTGTTGGCAGTTGTTCCCGCCGTCATAAACCATCAGCGTTGCCTCCTTTCAAGCCGGCATTGATCATCGCACGGCCGATCACAACCAATCACCACCGAGCGTCATTATCTGCTCTCGCTCTTTCTCTCTTTTGTTGTTCGTCTTGTCTTGTATTGTGTGCCGTATGGGTGATATTTTTTAATCTCGCGATTCAGCACTCTGGTGAAATAACAACCCTGTACATTTATGTATTTAAGTAGAGAATTCTCTTTTCTTCTTCTTTTTTCTCCCCCCTCAGCCTCATGTTGTGAAAAATAGCTCACTCAGAAGCCGAGGGCTTTCAAAGAAAACTGCATCACACAACTCTGATAAGAAATAATCAGAACCTCACTCTTCCCGTTGCAAAAAAAGAAAAAACTCTAGCTTTTACCGTCCATGTATGTGTCTGCGTCTGTGAGCCGACTTTGACAATGACGGCGCACATCTCCCCCGCTCTTAGTCACTGTTGTATTACACACACAGAAGTTTCTCTTACTTTTTCTTTGAGAGACATGTAACACTTCCCGAGTTTCTATCTGCCACCTTTTTTTTTCCTGTCCCCATTCTTCCTTTCTCTCCCTCCCCCCTCCCATATTTTCCTTTCCCCTGTCTTTTGTTGCGCTGCGGTGTTCGATCGAACGGCACATCAAGCCGAATCTAGAGCCACTGTTTCCTCTTTCATCCGCCTCGTGGCCCCCGGTGGCCCTCAGACGCCTCAAAGCTTTCAAACGAGTTGAGAGCCGGGGGTGTGGAGACGTGGAGGGAGGGGGGTAGAGTTGAGGGTACTCGCAATTGCCTCCTGAGGGAGGCGTTTTCGCCAGCTTTTGTACCCCTCGCTCACTGTACCCTGACCTTTCTGACAGTCGGCGCGCCTGTCGGCTCGCGCCACCAGACCCCCTACTCTCCCCGGCTTTCTGCGTTCTCCGATGGGGGTCCCAATAATAATACAACACAGCCCCGTATTGTGTTCCATTGAAAGCCACCACGGCTGCATAAGCAATCGACACATTTTTTTTTTTTTTTTTATGGGAGCATTTCACACCGATATTCTGGTCAGCGTTTTACCCCCACCCCTCCCCGCGCACACTTAGCAAGAGGTTTTGTGGAACCGAGACCACCAGCTGGGATAAGAGAGGACGGCAGCAGGGCTTTTAGGTGGGTTTTTCGCCGGCTTTTGTTGCCGCGAAGCAGCCGCAACATTATCGGAACAGTCCACTTTGTACCAGCCTCTCCTTTGTGTCCCGTTGTCACTCAATCCATCTGTCTCTCCGCCTCCTCGTACTCTTTATGAGCCGAGGCCTGCCTCCGCTTTGTGATTGCGCTCCAATTCACACCCTGTTCTCCCAAAAGATCGATTGTTTTTTTTTTATTTTTTTTTTCCCTTCTCTGGCCTTTTTGTAAATAAATAAATACCATTGTGTTATTGTTTGCTCCCAGAGCTGTGTTGACAAGTCGCTTTCATGTGAAACTTTGAAATTGGGTTTTTATAGTTTGACTCCAGTAATTTACAATTGTTTGTCCAGCAAATCTTTCCAAGGCAGCTTGCGTATTTGCATTGTTCCAAAGTTAGAACTGTTTAACTTGTCATTTGTGGTGTTTTTGTAAGTGAAGTCTAACGTCGTCATCTGCATCATCAGTGAATGCAATTAAAAGTGTTGCCTTACATTTAGCCTGAGGGTAGTATCAGCTATATCTGTTTACTACATCTGTGTACTCCCCTCCGCTGCTGTACGGTGTATTTAGTGGCCAGAGGCTAAAGTTTCTCTCCCATTCAGTGCTTGAAGCAGTAAGATATAGTTCTGTCTATCAAAACCTTTTCCAAGAAGAGTGAACTTCTCAGCAATAAAACACGACTCGGCGTCCACAGCCATGGTAGCAGCTCTTTTAGGCCGAACTTAGGTACGGAGGTGGTTTGAGCTAAATGCTAATGTCAGTGGTCAACGGTGAAAATGTTGCAAGCAACCTCCTGCACACTGACTAACCTACATTGGTTCGCAACATTCGTTGCAAGACCATCAAGAAAATGTTAGCATGCTAACGGACATGCCGATATGAAGCAGGTATAATCTAACCTCACTCTCGCCAGATGAATTTCGTTCCACCTAGCTCCACTCATCCACCTGGGATCGCTCCATTGGAGATGTGTTTCAGAAGGCTGGGCCTTATCAGAAATCCTTGCATATGATTGGATAAACCACTCGTCTGTCGGAGCCATTTGGTAGATCAAGCTCTTGCCAAATCCGGTCGGGAGAAGGGCAAAAACATCGTTTCCACCAACAAAAGCCTTCAGAGCCGTTCTCTGATGTTCTTTTAACGAAAAAATATTTGGTAGATTGGACAACACGGATGAAATAGCAGCATCAATGTTGACGCTTGCTTCCTCGATGCGAGCCACCATTGTTGTCTGAATCAGAACAGTCGCTTCTCCGCTACGTCACATCTATGAAACTCCCGCCCGGCGGTCCTGATTGGCTCTACCATAAAATCTGGTGCCAAAATCGGGAGCGAATCCCAGATGTATGTGAGTTGAGCTAGGCGGAGCTAGGCAGAACGAAATGCATCTGGCGAGAGTCAGGTTAGGTATAATCTACACCATGTTCAGGATTAATATTTCCCACTTTCACCAATGGGTGGCACGTTGCTGCCACATGTCAGCTGGGGTCTACTCCAGCCCGCGACCCTGGCCCCCCCCCAAGGATAAGTGGTTATAGATAATGATGGAGTGGATGGATGTTGACCATCTAAATTCATTGTGTTAGCATGCTACTTGGTTTTGAGAGTATTGAGTCACAATCCAAAATATTAAAGTAATTAAAATTTTCCACAGTCGAAAGATAACCAGGGTAATGTGGATACTTTATATCTGTAACAAATCAGAAGGCAATCGATTCTAATGGTGTTTATATTTCTTAATATTTGACTAAAAAACACATGGTGGTGCCAGATGCAGGCTAGAGTCAAGTAGTAACTAATGTCACAAGGAAGAAATCTGCTGATCTAAGAGTTGTTATTGTGGTTGATATTTAAATATCGGCCAAACTGACCCCTAACCCTAACCCTAACCCTAGTTTATAAGCTCCCGGTGTACTCCATTAATAGTGCTTGTCAGATGGTTGAATAGCTTGGAAATCCTCCTCCTCCCACACTTTTTAATTTGGCTGATTAGGAGCAGGGATGTCTGACTTTATTGGTTACTCAACCTTTTGTGGAACTTCTAATCTGTACGCTCCAGTGAAACAGGAAAAGGGTTGCAAAAAGGTAAAAACTTTGCCATTATCTACCTTGGCTACATAGGACAAGTAAAAATAACACAAGCATTTTACAGTATACATTCAGCAATATCATCACAGGCAGAATTTCGTCCAATATCATGGGGATATGTTTAATTTTCTTTAACTTTAAAAAGCTGTGTGGTGGCCTTTTAACCAATTTAAAGTTGTCTGTATAGCCCAGATTGATTGATTGATTGATTGTACATAAATCTTATGGTTAATTACTCATATTATTAATATTATTCTTTGTAATAGATTAATCGTTTATCAAGTAAAAATTCTCATCATGTGTCCGCCCTCTCAAATGTGAGGATTTGCTGCTTTCCTCTGTTTCATATCATTGTATATTGAATATCTCTGGGCTTTGGACTAACTGATTACTCTAAAAAAATGATGAACTGATTAATTGATAATGAAAATATTCATTAGCTGCCCTCCTAGGTTCTGCATTTTTTATTGAAGTGGAAGACGCTGATTGTCCGGGTATCCTGAAATGAACTCTGTTAGTGGAGAAAATCTTCGCAGTACTCCACGTTCCCTTCTATCTCCATCCCCCCATCCCTCAGCAGTGGAGTGGTCAGGCCTATCAACCACAGAGCCTGAGCCTATCACCTGGGAGCCCCAATTGCCTGCCAGTCATCAGATAAAATGGATTTCCAATTGAGTCAAGGCTCCCAGGCTAGGTCAGGCAGAATGGAGAACAGGCGGACTTCTGTTGCTCCTCTGCCTCTCCCGACTTTCTGTTAGTTATTTGTTTTTCTCTTTCGATCTCCTACTGTGCTCGGCCCCTGTCCCTCCTCTCCTCTCTTCACTCCCGCTCTCTCTGTCTCTCTGATGTGCTGGCCGGAGCCACGCGAAATGAATACAGGCCCGTTGTAAAGGTTCAGATACCACACTGCCTCCCTACCTGGGAGGCAGCGTGTTGTAACCCCGGCACTATCTTCTTAGTCCGTGATTACTTCAACTAGCCGTGGATCTTCAATTAGATCCACAGCTGGGAAAATCCATTAGTTTGTTGGTGGGCGAGTTGTGAAGTGTTACCAGTTTTTGATAAGACAGTAGAAGTTCACAGAACCTGTCAGAATACTTTATCCTTCAAGTCATTCATCAAGCAAAACTTCGTCACAGGTTTCTAAAAGGTGGGGCTATGCTCTTTTCCTCTGTTTATATCACTGTAAAGTCAATATCTTTGGGATTTGGCATTATTGGTTAATTGGAAAAATAATGAACAGATAAATTAATGATTCATTTGTCATGATAGAAGTGGAAGAAGCTGCTGTTATTTGCATTTTCTTAGCCAGCTAAGCATGAAAGACCGAACACAATAAAGTTATGGAAATACGCTGCTCAGACGGAGACCATTATAAACCTCGCGCTAGGACGTGCGTCGGGACACTTGCCCGGCAGGGATGCGAGAGTTGATCTGACTCCCGTTTCTGGTGATGGGGAGCCAGAGTTGGAGGCTGCTGTCAGAGCCACAGTGGGAGACCCAAACCCCCAGGAAGAGCGCCAGGCTTTGAAGCCAACTTTCCTATTGGCCAAACCATATACTTTCAATGTCACGTGGTTCACTGGGGCCTAAAAGATTTTTTCCCTATAAGCTTGAATTTGTTTGAGCGTCACAACCCCCCGCATTGGCCCAAAAACTGTTAATAACACTTTGATGAGCTACACCGTAGCACTGGGTGACATGTTCCTGCGTTACCAGGAGTATGGCTGAAAATAGTCCCCAACAAACAAGCATTTGTGTTTTGTTTGAGTACAATTTGCTTAAAAAGAATACAGGGCCCTGCTCCTCTAGAAAATTACTTTTAAAAGGATGCACTGTATCGATTATCTTTTAAAGATTTACTTCTTCATTAGGGACCAAAGGGCTTCGAGCTGAGTGCAACAGATCAGGAAGAGTAGTCATGAGGTATTGAAAAGTGTACTAACGCGTAACACAAAAAGACACTAAAATATATCTTTATATAAAAGATACACACAGACTTATCCTTTAACCAAACAGACCACAGACTGAATCCGATCTCAGTTTTGTTGCTATTCTGGAGTTTCATCATATCACAGCATTTTCAAAAGCAGGTGAACGTTGTCCAGTTGTCATGGAGAATTGTCGCTAATTAAAATGTTCCCGACCACTTTATAGACTTTTTTTCCCCTTGATGGCTTAAAAGCTGAGGTTCAAAGTTAATTATTGACCTAGGTAATAACATATTATCACATTTTGCCGCAAAGACCATTTTCATACCAGGTATGTGTTTTTAAAGTGAAGGTTTACTTTGTGTGTAATTATCGAGCGCCGGTGATAAACATAGAAAATCAGAACACTCTCGGCGGACGCATAGAGAAGGGAACAATAACACGGGTAATGTGGAGTCATAAATACTCTGTTTTTGTTTTCATTTCAAAAAAAGGTATTTCTTTCTCTTTTCTTTTTTACAAAAGAGCTGAAAGGAAATATTTGTTTACTTGTCGTAGAGTTGTTATTGAAAATTGCATCAAAATCCATGCAGGCTGGATGAACGCTGAACACACACAGACCGGATGAGCATGTACTCCCGTGAGTAATTTTGAAAGTTGCCGTTTAAGACACAAGTGATTAACTGACACAGCTGCTTGTCACAGATATTGTTTTGAGCTGACACGTCGTGATTACACAGTTAAAAAGGCAACAACCTCTTTGTGTCTGTGACGGTGTATGAATGCAGACACCTCTTTCCTTTTTTCCATTGGAGTCGTCTCTCTCATAAACATACATAAACTTTTCTTGAGCACACCTGTCGCTTTATTTCTTTAAGTACTGTCACATTCAATCAGGCAAATTTAAAAACACCTGCTACATACAATACAGGGTAGAGGAGTAAAGGCGATGATGGATTGGAGCGGAGAGGAGCTGGAAACAGGAGAATGGGAAGAGAGTGAAAGGTGAGGGGAGGAAAACAGAGGGATGAGATGAGAGGACAGAGGAGGGAGGCCATATTGATCACAGTGCTGTGCGAGTCTCTCTGTGGTTTTAATAGTGTGAGTTTCACAGCCAGGAGCACTCTCTGCAGTGCTAAGAACGGAAACCCTGCCCTCTCTACACACACATAGGTGCACGTACAGTGCAAACACGCAGTCTGCCTCTCTACCAGCTAGCTTCAGGTCAATGCACCCCTGGCTTTTAGTCAATTTAGCTCATTGCATCGTTCCACATGGGCTACCGGAGCAATAGGACATCAGTGGGACCAGTAGTCATTTCTGAGACAACCATCATCCCTGTCGCGGTCCAGCCACGGAAGCCGAGCATGCAGGGCTGAGCCCTGATGTGTGTGTCCGCTGCGAAACCAAACCAGATGTACAAGAGATTGTGGTGTAACCTTGATTTTATGATGAAGAACTTTGGCTCAATAATATGTGTAACACTGGAATTGATGCACATGATGTGTAGCAGGGTTCTGTTTACCTTCTTTACCATGGTCACACAGAAAAATAAAGGTGCTAACTGGAACCAAAAATGGTTCTTCGGAGTGATGCCATGGAAGAACCATTTTTAGTTCCACAAAGAACCTTTTAGCAAGATGTTCTTTGAAGAACCATTCCTGCAAACGGTTCCTTAAAGAACCCCCAAAGGTGCCTCAAAGAACCATCAAAAAATGGTTCTTCAAAAAAAGTAAAATGTAAGAATTTGCTGCATTTCTGGGTCTTAATTGAGAAAATAATCTGCAGATTAATCGATTAATGAAAATAGTTAGTTGCAGCCCTAATTTCATGCTATTACATGCCAGCAAATAACTCCAATAACCATCCCCATATAAAAAAGGTTCTTCAATTGGTGATGGTTCTTTAAAGAACCAGAAAGCCTTTTGAAGAACCATTTAAGAACCATTATTTTTCTGTGAGTAGTTAGCGTGATCCCGGGCTTACATTTGCTAATTGTAAGAAAACAAAAAGTACAACTGAGGCAAGTATTTGATCATACATGAAAGTGATGGGCAATATAAAATTGTGAACTGATAAGAGTGCCAGTTAGTTATTAAATCTTTATGTTTGGTCTACGAATGTGTTCATTTACAGCCAAGCATGTCAAACTTTTGATAGCACCGCTCGAAAGTTACATCAGACTTTTTCTCCGTGGACCATCTGTTTATGGCAATCCATCCGATATCCGATGATATACAGTATTTCTGTCTGTGCTAGTGTGGTCGACCACCTGACATTGGTAGCACTAGAGGTCGGCTGCTCGCACCTCAGATTCAGTAGTGGGTTTTGTCTGGCATCACCATTCTCAGAAAAGAGATAACGGTGATCTTGATTTGAAAAACATTTACATCGGCCCCACTTCGCCATGACTTGATAAAAACTTTCATAAATATAACGATCGCAGTACCATCTTAGGGTCTGATGCAGTAGGCGTCGAGGCAAAGCTTATTGGAAATGAAAAAGAGATTGAGTGGCATAGCAGGACACACAAAAGGCACAAATATATTCCAGCCACCGCAGCTTGTGAAGTGAGAGCGATTGGAAAGGAGCAGCAGGTCCAGCAGCTCAGACTGCAGCAGGTGGAGATGGTGTTGATACAGCTGGTATCTCAGCAGAAAGTGAGGGGAAAGCAGCCACTGTTAATCTCTTATCAAAAGAAAGAAGTGCAGTTGCCGTCTCTGGTGATTTCAGTTTCCTTGAATGACAAATTCAAGTTTGCGCACCACAAGACTCCACCTGTGTGGATAGTACCACAAAAATAATCAGATATTGTGTTCACTGATAATCTGTTTTTAGTTAGATCAACATTTTTATTGCATCTTAAACAGTATCATTAGCTATTGGAGTGGTGCAGCTCTAAGGATGGCAGTGCCAATGAGTCTGGTGTTCATTCCTTCAATTTGCCCCGGACCAAAACACCTCAACAGCTTTTGGCTGGATCGCCAGGAAACTTTGTCCTTTTAAGAAAAGTGGCTCGACAAATTAACGGTACTCTTCATGATATTCATGGTGCCCAGAGAATGAATCTTGAGCCCCATTTCCACAAAGTAGTTTGCTTCAGTTGAGTTGAGTTTGTCACACATTACAATGGCAAAATTTTGTGTACCATGACCAAAAGTTGTGGATGGTACCAAAAGAACCACACCACTTTTTCTTGCATCGAGCAAGAGAGAGAAAGAGAGAGGGCTGAAAAAAATAATACAAAACTAATGACAGTCCCATCAACCTCGTTGCAACATGATAAAGGCAGTTGAGTAGTGATGTAGGGCTGAGTAATGTCCTTCAACAGGTTCACTCCTCCCCATTTCTGAGATAATTCCTACTTCAACCAAGTCTGACCTTTCAGTGTTTGTCAATCAAAGCTATAAAAGTTTGCTCAAAATGTGAACACCTCCTACCCGTAAGAGCATCTCAAAGGTCAGAGGGTTGGGCAGGAGCGTAAATTGACTAATTCTCAGTTGTTGTTTTTTTCATCTTTTCTTAGAACCTGCTGGTCAACCACGGATGAAGACGGGGAGGAAAAGGGTAAAACACTTACTCAACGAAGGCTTTTACTCTGGCACTGAGAGCCGCTCCTGTCGCAATCCTGTTTTGAGATATGAGAGAGTTGATTTGCTGTTAGCATGCCTTTTTTTAAGAGTTTCTTAATATGGTATTTATCCTTGGTATCATCCAGTAAAGTTTCTTTATTATTCGGCACAGCTACAGGGAAGCTTATGAAAAGAAAAAAGTGTGTGTGCATTAGATTCATGGTGAGTCAGTACACTTTCAATCGAGTCATTCGCAACAGCAAAAGAAAGTATTTCTAAGATGTGAGTTTCAAAGATCCATTCAGGGTCATTCCTGCTCCGTCTGAATGTGAGATCTGGTTAACGTCCAAACTTCAGCTGCTTTTGTTGGGATGAAAAAAAAAAGAAAATCATTTCAGGTGTGAAATGAATTGAGTGCATAGGGACCGTCCATGTCTTGATCTCTGATTGAAAGAAGAACTGATTGAGTTTTATCGCTTTTGAGTTTTCTGGTTTTGTATATTTTTTTAACACAGGAATAAGCTCAGGTAATCCTGGCCATGACTCTTAATTCATCAAACCTGTGATGTATTGTATGATTTTATTAAACCATTCATATTCTGCGACAGTCTTATGTGTGTCTTTAAGTCTTTTCTTCCAAACTCAACCACTTTATATGTGTATTTAATATTAAAGCTAAATGCATTTAATTTTAACTGAGTGAATTATTGATTCCACAAATAATACATTAATTTCTGTACAGAACATTTGCAGTAATAAAATGAACCCTTATCTCGTTGCACAGTTCGTTAGAGCCACAAGCTACCCTACAGTGTTGAATCCTATGAGATCAAGGTACAAACTGTCAGGCGGATGTTCCCCAGCTAGGCACCCCAGACTGCACCTTTCAAAGCCAGACGACCACTCACAAGTTTTCCTGTAAAATAGTGAATAATATAAAAACCATACACAGTTATTTTTCAAGAAATGAGCTGAGTTTTCTAGACACTAAAACAGATCAACTCTGAAACAACAAAATGTGGGCAAGTTAAAGATGGAGATGACATGATGGGGACTTCACAGAGAAATTCAGATGTAGGTTCACTCGGGATTCTGGTTAGCAATGTGGAGGACTTACAATGTAGCTCTAAAGATATATCAGCAGAGTCGACATTAACTGCTGCTCACGTCCTCTTTGCTGTGGCTGTCTTTGGCTGTGGCTACCACCTGGTCATTAGCAAGTTAGCTCAGTCAACACTGCAGCTTAGTGGCCTGATGTATATCGTATATATCGCCCTGCCCTTCTTTGGTTTATGGGAGAATGCACCACAGGCAGCGGGGCTCAGCTCAACTGGGCTCAGCCGCCTCCCAGTGAACACAGCTGGACATCAGGCTGAGAGTCAACATAAACTCTGAGATCAACAGATGGCAGTTTGACATACAGAGGTGATTTACAGCGACTCTGATCAGGACTATGACTCTGGGGACGAGAAGACATGGCATGCAGACAAGAGGGAGAGTCGGGAATCGGCAGCAGGTAAGCCAGCGGTGATTGTGCAAAGTTTTTAAGAGTTTAATTTTGTTTATGTTGAGTTTGAATAAAGTGTGTTTTATGATGAGCTCAGAATTCAATTACGCTGGTTTTAGTTCGGCTAAAGGGGGAAACTTTTATTGAGAAAGTGTATGGTTGTATGTTTCTGTCTTTTAAGGAAAAAAGGTGTAAATAAATTAACTCTTTTGACATGTTGACAGGCATTTATTTTTTACACTAAAAGTTAAAGCTATATATCCCAGCTGAAACTTTGTGGGCCATCACCATCATCATTATTGCTTCTTGAGGTACAAACCTAGCTGGTTAGCATGCTACTTCAGTAAACATCTCTGCAACACAGTACATAGACATCTTTGACATAGCTTGAACACTGTTGTTTCTTTAGATGATAATGTTAGTTCATTTTTGGACTTTGAACTACATTCCTGGCCATATCTTACAAATTGTTCTTTTGATGCATGAAGATATGAAGGTGAAGGCACCTACAAACAAAGTAACAGTTTCAGTCTGATGTTGAAGAGGCACATAGGAAATATGAGTCATTAACAAGGACATTGCCAGAACTAAATGAGCCTTTGTGATTGTCTGCATTAATAAAGTCTGTGGAATATACAGCACATGTCTGTTGCCAAGTAGCATGCTCATCCATTCATGAATGTACTGTAGTAAGACAACTTGCACTAATGAGCCCATAGAGTTTATGCATCAGGTCCTCTTTAGCTCAATCAGCTGACTCCCCACAAAGATTAATGGCACAAAAGTAAATCACTGACACAGCGGTTAGGATCATTTTTATCGGCACCAATGACTAAGAGTTCTAATTCTTAAGATTTTCATGAAGCCAAACTCAGTTTTTGGTACAAGGTGTGGGCAGCAGTTTTTTTGCTGCAAAATCCAATCAGTGCTTTAACGTTCCCTCGATAGTATTTTGGTTCGTCGAGGAGTCTGCCAGAGTTCAGATTGCCTTCACATGCACAAGGGATTCACAGGAACGATGCTTGCGTTAAATCCATCATCACTGTGATTTTATATCAGCGATATCAGCTGGAGCTAGATTAAGTCGTAGCCAGCGTAAACTAAAACTCCCAATGCTTCCTGTTCACATTAAAAGCATTCAGCTCGTGGAACACGGTGGGGCTTTTATTGTGAAACACCCAAAGGAAACACAGTGTGTTTGTCTCTGCGGTTTGTGCTGACAGCAATCATTGAACAAATAATGCATCATTTTAAAAATACCTAAGCCCTTCAGCTAGATGAAATCAGATCGCGGTTGCTCATGACATGATGGAAAACCAATTATTGATCAACTTTTTTTTGCTAAAACAAGATGAACGGATGTCATTTATCATTCAAATATGGACATAGGGAACATACCTGATCTTGAAAGGATCATTCAAGTGCAGATAGATTAGTGTTATTTGATTTATAAATCATCCGTCAGGGATAACTGAGACAAATCCTGGTTCATCTCAGTTCAGTCTAGACTTGCATTGTTCTTCGAGGGGAAACATACAAAAGAACATGGGGCATCACAACAGTACACAACCTGAGAAAAAGAATCAGTCCATACGCTCTTAGAAATAAAAGTTCTAAGTAGAACCATATAAGGTTCTTCGGCTTGTCCTCATAGGAGAACCCTTTTTGGCTCCAGGTAGAACCTTTTATAAACGGTTCCATCTGGAACCCTTTTGGAGGGTTCTATCTAGATCCCAACATAAAGGGTTATACCTAGAACTGTGAGTGTAAGGTTCCACCCAGAACACCCCATGAGAGGTTCTACAAAGAACCCATACAGGATCTTATACCCATGCTTTCAACAATCCCTGAAGAACTCTTCCTCCAAAAAAAGGTTCTCTGGATCAAAATAGTTCTCACTGGAACCGTTAGTGTTACCAAGAACCCTTTTAAAACCCTTTATTCAGGAAAGGGTTTTTAAAGGGTTCTCTGGATCAAAATGGTTCTTACTGGAACCATTAGTGTTACCAAGAACCCTTGAAAAACCGTTTCTTCGGGAAAGGGTTTTTCAGAAGCAAATGGTTCCAGGTAGAACCTCAGCCCTTGGAGAAGAACCCTTTTGGAACCCTTATTTCTAAGAGTGTAGGAATGGTAGCTATAATCGAAAAGACAGGATGCACATGTTGTAGTTTAGAGAGGGAATCTTGAAGATCGTCCCTAAATATGCTGGAAACAAGTTTTTAGAAGATGAGCTCAGTATTCAACTGTGGTCCCCATGCATGATGTATAAAGTTGAAAGTTTCAGATAAATTTCAAAATTCAGAGGCGAACTGTTGGAGAAATCAATCGTATTAATTTAAAAAAATAAATAAATAAATGCACGGTCATTATAGCCAGCAGCTTTGCCAGTTTTGTGAGATCAAATCACAGGTTCGGTTTAACACGGCAGCACACAACAATGCAACAGATGGCTGACAGTGAATCGTGAACCGGCGCCCTTTTGTAAGAGTTTGTTTTCAAATTCAAATAAAAGTTTCCATTTTGAACAACTCTTAGAAAACAGCTGCGAGTCGCCTCCCTCGGCCTTTTAGCCCGCGGGCACTCAAATGTAAATAATTGGGAGGACGGAGAAGGAGATTGCTGTCCTCGGGCCTGAGCTGGAACTACATCATGAAAACTAGGATTTTAGTTGGATTGAAGAGATGATAGACGAGAAAATTACTGTTTAAACCAATTATAATTGACTTCCATTACTGTTCTTTTTTTTTTTTTGAAAGGGGAAAGAAAAATACCAGGATTGTTTTTCTCCCGATGCTGTGCGGACGTTTTTCCCGGCAGCTGTGTGACTTGTGCGGCGGGAGGTGTCCTCTCTGAGGAACGCTGAGGTGTACCCAGGTGTGCAATAATGTACTTGATTGACTTAATGTAACAAGTTTGACTCAAGTGGCTACATTTTCTCTGCTCGGGGTAATTCTTCCTGAGTTGTAGCTTTCAATTCTGCGGCGAGGCTGCGGTAATTGGCTCGGAGCGCGGGAGTTAGGCTGGCAACGTTCTGCTGCTATGCACCTCGCACACACACACACGCGCACACATACGCACACACATTTGGGCACTAGCGGCCAATCTTAATAAAAGAAATGACACGGGGGTGGAGGAGGGAGGGTGCGGGATGCGGTCACGCAGATGTTGCTACGGTAACAGCGGCGAGCGAGGGGCTGGGAGCTGGGAGGCAGCAGGTTAGAGGAGAGAAGTGAGGAAGACGACATTTGGCGCATTCAAATGCGTCCTCGCTCTCTCCCTGTTGATCCCATGTCATACCCAATTACCACTGCAGCGAGGGGAAGGAGGGGGGCGCAGGGAGAGGTGGGGGGAGCAGGGAGAGCAGGGGGTTGTACAGGGAATACAGAAAGAGAGAGAAAAAAAAAGGAGTATTCTGGTGTCTGCTTGAACCTTTTCAGACGGATGCAGCACGTGCGCGCGCCGAGGTAAACACCCACGCCTGTCATCACACGTTTAGAGAGAGAGAGGGAGGTTGTGGCAAAAGAAAAAGTCTTTTTTATCTGCAGCTTCAAGAGAGAACGTGCGCAAGACAGGTGAAGATTTCAGCGCGTGACAAGTTCTCTGCGAAACGCAAGAGGATGTGGAGTGTGTGTGTGTGTGTGTGTGTGCGGACTGCAGATCCGGCTCTGCATACACATTAGTCTCTGTACTGTATAATGTTGACACAGGTATCTCCTGTGTGTGCGTTGTACAGTAGCAACGTGTGAGACCATCTGACCACGTGAGTTTGGACCCCTCTTTAGGAATGTCAGCACGTTCCCAGATCTCAAGGATTATGTAAATATAAACATAATGTATACTAGAATAATTATAGCGGCAAGACTAAATGTTAACTCAGCAGCGCTCTACGAGATGGGGCCTCGAGTTTACGTAACAATGCGGGTGCTGTTGTAAGTCTAACATTACTTAAGTTGAGAAGGTGCTGACCCTGGGCTCAGCAGACTGACCGTTTTCCAAAGGATACTGAAGACGATAACAGCAACATTCCACAAGATGTAACAATGACAGCCAGTACGTCTCCATGCACACTATGGTCATAGCTCACTTAGGCCATTTAATTGGAGTACTGCCATTGGAGAATTGATTTATTGACGGAAGTGTGTCCGACTCTACCATGGTAGGGGGCGCCGCTTCAGCTAGTTGTTACTGGATCTTCACCTGGTTGACCTTTTATGTCACACGGCAAACAAGTTAAGAAGCAGCAAACGGGCTGCACAGTAGATGGTGAAAACATGGATGACCTCTCGTCGCTGTCCATTACAGAATATATACTGTGTTAATACCTTAGTCGTCTTCTCCTTTTGCTTTTCCTGGCTTCCTGCTACAGATTTATGTAAGGGACGACTTCCGGGTCAGTGCCTGACTTGTGTTACTCCGACTTTTTCTAACATCATGTAAACATGCTGAATGTCATTTTGCATGTTAGCATATCAGGATGATGATGCCGAGGAGCTTTCCAGTCACCATTGGGACTGCAGCTCCCAATTGTCCTCACCATTGATTAAACTCCCAGTCATTTTCCAACCTAGTCGATCAGTCATTTGGTCTACAAAATGACAGAAAACAATGAACAATATCCAAGATGAGGTCCTGTCCATATCCTGTTTTCAATCCAAAACCCCCAAACATTAAATTCAGTATAAAGCAGAGAAAAACAGGAAATCTCAACACCCAAAAGGCCAACAAACAGCACCTTCTGCTCCATAAAATATGACTTTGTCAATTAATCGATTATCAAATTAGGTAGCAATCATCCCTCTGTCATTTGATCCAGCCGACCAGTCAACCAATCGTTGCGGTTCTAATCTGCCATGGTCAGCATGCCAATCAGACATCAGTCAAGACCACAGCTTATACTTCCCTCAGCTCAAGTCCAACTCAGTCATGTGCCACATGCATACACGAGCACATACATCGGAGTCAGGTTATTATTCCATTATTCATGTATTCTGTAATGACAGTCCATGGAGCACCTACTGTAGCCCATTATCACAGTCTCTAAGGATTGAGGCCCCGCCCTCCATCGGGCCACGTTCCTCTGTTATAACAGTCCAGTTTGCATTTCCTGAGTATTGTTCATAAGTAGTATAGTTCTTGCTTGTACATGTTCCATTGTATTTCAGAGTGTACATACATCAGGACACTGAGGAATATGAACATTTATTGACTCCTGTAAAACATTGATTACTTCAGTCCAGAAATGCACTCGTTTTAAGTGTCCTTGAGCAAGATACTTAACCTAAACTTGCTCCTGGTGTTTAGGTCACTGCATTGCCTAGTAGCTCCATTGATGAGTGTGTGTGTGTGTGTGTGTGTGTGTGTGTGTGTGTGTGTGTGTGTGTGTGTGTGTGTGTGTGTGTGTGTGTGTGTGTGTGAGAGAGAGAGAGAGAGAGAGAGAGAGTAGATGAAACACACTGCAGAGCTTTGGAAATTCAGTCCATTTTCCACAAACTAAATTGTAACATAGTGAATGTGGAGCCTTTAGGGCCCCTAAAAGTCTGCGTGTGTCCTGGGACAGATGCCTGCTTTGGCCTGTTGGTAATCCAGACTTGATATCAGATGCTTGGGAGATTATTATTACTTACCCAAGCAATGGAAATAACTGAAAAGAAAACACGAAAAGTAACATGGTCAACCACTATTGAACTAAGAGGTTGTTCACCTTTGGTATTACCATCCGTCCTGAGTGATCTGATCACAAGTGGACAGCTTTCAGCCCGTCAGTTCACACCTGGCACCAAAGACGTCTCAACATGCGTCGAGTGACCTCCTGTGATTGGATTGGAATGTTTTTTATACAAAGAAAGAAATATCTACGTGTATAACATTTGCTGAATTAACAACAAGGCCCAAACAGGTAAGAATTTGTTTTAGACAACGTCTCCCAACACAATAAGTCTGAAAAAAATATTTTAAGGGAGTCTGGGGACTTTCTCCATGGATGACAAAGAAGTATTATTATGTGTGTATGAACACACAAACAGGAAGACAAAGACATATTTTCACACCTCTGTAACACAACAACACAACATTAGTATTTTGACACTTACAATACGTTTTCCAAATAATGTCAGGCTCGAAATACTAAATAGTATTATATAGTTCTTTGTACAAACTGTATAATTTGCTTTTGTTTTTTGTATTTAGTACTTTTTAATTACCTCTTTAATCCTTATAAATTACCTCTTTATAATTTGATTGTTATATTAAATTCTACCAACTTAGGTTTGCTGCTCTTTGAGCAGAACTGCCTTTTCCGCTGTTTCTGTTCTCTAATTTCATCTGTGTGTTCTTTTTAATTAAGCTTTGTGGCATTTGAAGTATGAAAGGTGCGACACAAGTGAAATAATTGGTAGTATTGTTGTCGTTATTGTTGTTATAATACAATAAGATGAAATAAAGACAAATTAAATGGATGTCCACTCACCAATCAGTGAGAAATAATAGAATGGATTGAGGAAAATCTTGGGATGTCGGGCCTGTGTCTGTGGTTTGCAAAAGAGAGCCTGTTTGTTTCCTGGTTCTTGATAGAGCTCACTGGAGAAAAACGATGGCAGACATACGAAATGTAGGGGAACATCGTGAGTTTGAGAGTAACAAAAGCTCTCGAGTTTTTAGGTCAAGCGTGGAGAACCGCGTCCATCCAAAACTCGCTCAGCTCGTATCCATCAACTGTACGTCTGATGTATCTGATGTCCACCTTGATGACCTCCTGTCTCAGGACGAGGAGGATGTTACCTGAGAGTTTAGGGAAGCTTTAAACTCGTACCTTGAATTGTTCCTTTTCCGCCTGGGTTTGAAATCCTTCATCACTGGATCTCCAACGGGTTCAGCTTTGACCAGAAAGCTTCAAACATGTGGTTCTTGCCCTGTTATGGCAATTTCATGTCCAGCCAGAGAAGAACATCACCTTGTCACTTTGAAACTTCTGGAATTCTTGAGCTTTTGAGCTCTGCAGGCTGGCTGAAAGTGAGACAAGTATCTCTCACAGGTCACAGCCTCTCCAACGCACGAACATCATCATGCGACAGAGCGATCCTTGTGTTCTGCTGTCATCTCCTCCGACGGTTCTCTGAAAAGGCGACCTTGCAGACAACAACTCTTGCAAACAAATGTACCAGTCTCGTCACAGTCTCAATTGCCTCCTTTATTTCCTTACACAGTTTAGTACACAACACTGATTTGTGAACAAAGCAGTGAAGTGCCAAGAGCGCTGGGTAAGCGGGGTTACATGTCCATGTGTTCTCCCACCGTCGACAGAGTCCCATCGGTGGCAACGGACACAGTTTTGAGAACATCGAAGACATTCTTCTTCTTCCCCAGTTGTACTCCCAGACAGAAGAAGCAAACAAAGTAGCTCTTCATGAAAGATCCCATCGCAAAGACCTTGCGTCACAGACAACCACAACGATCAACTATCTTCCTCAAGAATCGCCCTCGGACTCAGGATCAACAGCCCAACAAAGTTGGAAATATTAACAATAAACACCTTAAAAAAAGCCAAACATGAAACCATTTAACTACACTGCTTACTCAAGACAACAACTGTAGATTCCTTTAGGGCCTAATTAACTAAGACTTACCAGTAATAATAAATGGTTCTGTCCAGTCGAGGCTTGTACAGGCGGTGTAGGTTAAATGTACAAGGTAAAGTAGAGCAGCGTGGACTCATTAGCTCCAGCAAGGAGGTTGTGTTTTCTACATGTGTCCATTTGTTGGCTGACTACAACTACAGAACAACTACAAAGTTCCACGAAAATTAAATGGAGGATGGGTCTCGGCCCGGAACAGACCTCATTGAGGTTTTTGCAGGATCCAAATACTGCAAGAAAGGCCGTGTTTTTGTGTTGATTGATTCTAATTCAGGGAAAGATGCATTGAGCTTGATGAAGAAAAGACGGACATTTGGCTCTAACAGGCCACCTATTGGGGTTCGGTGCGTGATTGGATTACACAAATCTAATAAAACACATACTGTACTCTCTCATCATCACATACATACAGTACATGCACACACATGCACGTGCACACACACTTGTACACACCTGCCACAAGGGAAATCAATGACTCTCTCTGTTATCACTCCCCTCCATCAGATTATCAGAAACACTGACATCTATTAGCCCGACACTCCATCTGCTCAACACTCCTGTGTGTGTGTGTGTGTGTGTGGTGCTCCTCACTACATTGCTCTGACGATTAAAGACTTCCACCTCTCTAATGCCATTAGACGGATGAGAAAAAGGAGGGAAGGTGGTGGAGGGAACGAGAGAAAAGAAGAAAAAGCGAGCAGGTAGAGAGCGGTCTGCTTAACCTCTGCCGTCTGACGGAGCGGGCGAACGCGCAGCCAGAGAACGATTTAATCCTCCTGTAGTAGCCCGGATTAGTCCTCCGATTTATCACCGCCTCTGTCTTTTTTTCTTTGCCTCGCTGTCATTTTCTCTCCCCTCTCATCCCTTTCTTCAGCCCCTCTTTCTCTCTGGGTAATGCGTCTGGTGCCGAGTGGCTTAATGCTGTTTAATGTGGTGACTTCCCTTTATCTGTCTATTGTCATTATTCTTTCGTGGGGACAAAGAGCTCCTGTAGTGAAGCTTCTGTAGACCTAAAATGGTACTGACTAAATAAATAAATGTCCCTGAGCTGTGAGCACTTGCCAAAAAAAAAAACATATAACTCTTAGTTTGCTCTTCTGAAACTTCAACATTTTGAGAAATATGCTTATTTGCTGGATGCTTATTTAGCACAGCGTGAAGCTAAATCAATGTCATCTATGTACGTTAAGTAAAGAGCTGGAATCGGGATGTGTTTAACCTATCTTGACATCAAGACTGTTAGCCCGACCCTGTCCAAAGCTCAAGGCACACCTGCCTGCAACTCTAAAACTGAGCCTAATCATCCCAGTTGCTGGGATAAAATGTAGGAACATTGCCTCTTGAAACCACTGATACGTTCACATTTGTACCCGTCATAGGCTATGTATCACTTTTTTGACGAAAAAGTCTAGATATCTCCAGCCATGTTATTGTCACGATCTTTTCCGAACCCTAACCAAGTGGATTTATTGCCAAAACCGAACCGGTGCATAAGCACAGCGTTTCCACATGATAAAATTTAAAATTTGACCCAAAGAAACGCAAAGTTGTCACATGAAGAAATGTTTCGACGTATGGTTTTACAGAAACATTTATACTTGCGATTGGGCTGGCAACATTTCGCCAAACCCAATTGTCAACATTTATTCTGGCGATTGTTTGGCGATTGGATGTTGTACAAATTAATGGTTCCCAGACAATGAAGGCTAATGATTTTGGTCATCTATGGAATTTTTCATGACACTTTTCAAGAAACTGAAACAAGCCCAGTTACCTACGATACAGCACTTAGAGTTTCCACATGAGGTTGACTACTGTGGTTTTTAGGGAAATCTCTCAAAAACGGCTGGATTGATCGCCATAAAGTTTGTTACAGACATTAATTTCCTCCTCGAGATGACTTGTAATAGCTTTGATGATCTACTTGACTTACTTGACTTTTCGTGTAGCGCCAACATCAGGTCAAAGTTTTAATCTCTCTAATACTTTCATGATAATAAGATAAAAAAAATAATTATAATAATAAACAAATACCTGACAAACTGGTGACATTCATATCAGCCTCAGCTGTACATTGCCTTAAGTGCTAATTAGCAAATGCTAGCATGACGTTAGTGTTGCTGGCCTTGTTATTGTGAACATTTTAACATGCTTAATACTTTAGCATTTAGCTCAAAGCACAGCTCAGCACAGTTGTTAGCACAGAAATGGGATCGCCATAGATTCTCAGAAAAATAGAGTGAGAGTATTGTATTATGCAGAATGTTGAACTACTTCTAGCAGGATTATGAGGAGACAGAAGAGAAAGTAACACAACAGCATCCCCCACACATGATGCAGCAGTCCTGTGGGCCGAGTGGACCATCAGGGACCGGCGTGTCAACTCGGTTCGACCTGTAATTGTAGCTCACTTCCTGGGCGGTGAAATCCTTGCACAACCTGGACACCAGTAGCACGCATCGCTCCCTGAAGGCTGTCAGAATGTGATCAGATGACATGTTTGACAGACAGACAGACAGATCCTCAGTCCACCGTCCTTGTTAAATTTTAACAAACTGACTACCACGCACCTGCTGTCAAAATGTTTGCTCTCGCAGCCACTGTCAGGTGGCTCACATTAAACGGCATCCTCCTTGTTAGGCAAAAAAAATAAAAAATTCTGACTCGCTACCTTATTAAATCCAGTGTTTTAGGTGGAAGAGTGAAGAGGAGAATGACAAATGTACTGTCCACCAGCCTTGTTAAAACTGGACAAATCTCCTTCTGCTGAGGATTTCTGGGTTAAGGGATGATTCCCACTGGGGCTGCGTGTAGGATAACAAAGCCTTTTACACTGTGTGTGCATTTGAGCCAACACTAAAACTAAAGTTCATTTAGAGGAGCACAGATTTTGTGTTACAAAGAAGTGCAAGAAATAGAGATACAGTTTATCATTGCTATTCTAAATTGCATGTTTGCATTGGGATTCTTTGTCACCTTGTTGCATCAGTCACCGGCAGAGATACAGCCAAAAACTGAACCTCGTGGCAAAGTACTTTTCAAGTACTCAAGTAGAAGTAAAAGTTTGAGTGCAAAAGTTCTTACTGAAAAAATTACCGGAATCGCAAGTAACTCAGAAATAAAACAAATAATTTTAAGAAATGAAAAAAAAAAAGTCACAAACAACTTACTGCATACAACACAGGTACACAAGACAAAGTGACCAAACAAACGTAATCTAACCTAATGGACGTTCAGCTCAGGAGAACCACATTTTACTTGCACGCTCGCTGAAAACTTTGCTTTCCGTTTAACATTCAGAATCAGTCTCATCAATCCAAAGTGCTCAGCAATCCAAAAAATAAACACTAAATACTATCTAACTCAACCCTAGGTACCCATGGTACTAGATACTCTAAATCAGTAGGATGGTAAAGCAACTGATACACTATACGCTATAGATGAAACAAGGCATAACCCTCTGTCTGAAACCTAGCAGGGGAATTAAAAACTCCAAAAATCAGGGCCATTCACTCAAAACTAGCACTGCACCAAAAGAACAGCTACCAGGGACGTGTTATTAACCTCCAAGGACAACGCCTGTATGCATCTGTGAAGACCTGTGAAGTCGGAAGCAACTAAGCCAGTCACATTTTTTGACGAGCCCCCGCTTGGTTCAACTCGGCTCAGAGGGTCGCAACAAAAAGTTAGACCACACAAAGGCGAACGTTTCAAATAATATTTTATTGAATCAAATTGAACCAAATTAGACCAAATCTGAGGCAGATCTAACTGAAGACAACTAAACTAAAGCCCTGCTGGTTGGGAGCTCGGGATATATCCAGCCTTCTTACAGCAGGTGCAGCAATCAGAGGAAGTCGCTTCAGGTGTGACTCAACTGGGAAAAACACAAGTAATCACACAGAGTGTGGGAGGGGTCCTCACAGGCTGGAGCTATGTCAACCACAGATGGTCTTTCTTCGGTAACGGTATAGAAGTGAACATCACCACCTTCTGATTAGATAACCTGCCACATTTACACCAGGACAGTGTTCCCAGTCTGTATGTCTCGAGTGCATTCACACAATATTGCATTAATATCATATCATTTAAGTAAAGATTTAATTAAAATTGCATCATTTGCTTGTTGTTTTCTATATTATATAATAATTTGGCAAATAAATCAGAAAATCGTCTGCATAATAGACCACGTCCATTGTATCAAAAATACACAATAGGCGTGAGAGATCCATTGGACCTGGGAGTAGATGCTCTTAAAGAAACATGTAGGAATGCATGTTAATCCTCACTACAGCCTCTGGCCACTGATCACAGGCCGTTAAGATGAGTACCAGTGCAGAATTGTAAAGCATCATTACCTGACATTTAGGAGCAGACTTGGACACTGCTTTTATTTGATGGTCCTTGTAATGAAGATAAAGATATTTCTAAGAATCTTGTTTTACATTTATAGACTGCTTAAGAATGTTAATCAAAATCTTATGACACACTCACAAACTCAGTTCTAAGGTCATTGAGATACATATGTTATTTTTACTTTATTATTTATTATGCATTTATTAACAGTTGACTGTGCTTTGTGCAGTGACCGATGGGAGAACAATGCCTTGTCAAGGTTGATAAGTCCTTTATTATGCACTTAATTTGACATATTCTGTACTTTCCTGCTACTTTTGCTTTCAGTGTTATCACACCATCACCCAGTAAGGTACAAAAACACAGAGAACAAGGATTTTCCGCTGCATCCCCACCATATCAGAGAGCCAAGGACATACTTCTTAAAGTAGCTTTTTCTTTATAGATTGGGTAGAAGTGGCGTGCTGGAAAATTGGAAAAGAGCTTTTCACCTCCTTCAGCCCACCCACTCTACGTCTGTATCTATTTATATGTCTCATAAAGAAACACTTTCTGTAGGACCTTTGTTTTGGTAACTTTTTTTTTTAAGTAACACACATTTCAAAAGACAGACAACATGGAGAAGATGCATATAACCTGTTTTTAACAGTATTATATGAAATGAAATGCTTCCTCTGCTTTCCATACAAGTTAAAACATACGTTAGATAAATCCACACCCCGCGTACAACCTATGAATTAAAATCATGGTAAAAGTAGTGTTGTATGAACATACTTTGAGGATGATACAAAAAAACAAAAACACATCAACAATGACAGGCATAATACACGAATAATTACAAATAAATACATGAAAGTAAATCAAAATAAAAGAGAAAAAGAGGACTAAAGTTCTGGCATTGCCTGCATTAATGGTGACCATCTGTTTTCATCAGTCATCTTGCTGTGATATTCATTTTTTAGGACCTTTGTTTTCTTTGTTGTCAACCCCAAATCGCTATTTAATAAATGTTCAATATGCATGTTTCTGCAGACCAGAGATATGTTGAAATTACACATTTATATATTTATATTTATATATTGCAACCTAACATTTCTTAAGGCTCAATTTACTATTTTATGTTGTTGTTTGGTTTAGGCACAAAAAACACTTTGTTAGGGTTAGGAAAACATCACGTTCTGGCTTAAAATACCTTTTTTTAAGTCATCAAAAACTCAGCTGGAGATGTCCTGAGGTCTTGTTAAAAACACCCGGTTTTGTCGGCACAAACATGGTTTGAAATGGTCCCAAAATATGTGCTAATAAAATAACAAATGTCGAATTGCAAGCTCTAACTGAGGTCAAAAATCTATGCATGCTGTCAAAGAGGCTGCCTGTGGGTGAGATACACAGCTCCCACAACAAAACATTGTGTGCATGTGCAATTAAATGCATGCACGGCGTGTCATTACATCTCGCAGTATAGTCAGATAACAAAGGGATAAACTCACAAGACCACCGGGGAAAGGGGATAATCAGTGTGGGAAATGGGAGACTGGGAAACTGGATTCATGTCCACTCTATGACCCATATACACCTCATTATAGAACAACCGCTTACTTTCACTTACATCATGTCATTATACGTGTGCGCGTCTGGGTGTGTAGGTGGATATGTGTGAAAGGGATTCAACACCTTGTTACGAAAGAAGAGAGAGAAGAATAGGTCATGTTGCTAATAAAGCCTTCTCTGCATGGTCATTAACAGTGGAGCTCCATCCTTTCACTGAAGACTGACCCAGGTGATTCACTGTTAGTGGGGTTGATTGCACATGTTGGTGTTGATGTTGGACTGATGATTAAAGACTCCCAGTATGTTATCTCCACCACTCAGGAATATGATATGATCACAGGCATTGACAAAGGAATCACCAAAGGAAGAGAAACTGGTATGTCTAACCAGCTAAGCTGAACCCTTTGGTCAATACATTAGTCATTAAATCTTCTTTTGGATGTTACTTACCAATAGAAATCTGCTTCTCCATTACACCTTTGACTGTATGGAAACCATGGGTAAATACCTTATTGTCTGCCCACACAGGTGTTTTCAGGTGTTTTTATAAGACTTAGTCTTATCAAACCCAAACTTAAAGGGAAAATCTGTCAAAAATTTACTCAATTATCAACAGAATGTGAATAAAATGCAGTCTTGATGATGCCTATGCGGGCTACACTGTTGCAGTCTGAATCACTACACTCTTAGAAATAAGGGTTCCAAAAGGGTTCTTCTAAAAGGGCTGAGGTTCTACCTGGAACCATTTGCTTCTGAAAAACC
This sequence comes from Lagodon rhomboides, assembly GCA_039737535.1. NCBI lineage: Eukaryota > Metazoa > Chordata > Actinopteri > Spariformes > Sparidae > Lagodon > Lagodon rhomboides. The sequence goes on along the minus strand of CM077792.1, from coordinate 7,641,050 downwards.
CTTTTCTCAAAGAAATGGTTTTTCAAAGGTTCTTAGTAACACTAATGGTTCCAGTAAGAACCATTTTGATCAAAAGAACCCTTTAAAAGCCCTTTCCTGAATAAAGGGTTTTAAAAGGGTTCTTGGTAACACTAACGGTTCCAGTAAGAACTATTTTGATCCAGAGAACCCTTTTTTGGAGAAAGAGTTCTTCAGGGATTGTTGAAAGCATGGGTATAAGATCCTGTATGGGTTCTTTGTAGAACCTCTCATGGGGGGTTCTGGGTGGAACCTTACACACGCAGTTCTAGGTATAACCCTTTATGTTGGGTTCTAGGTGGAACCTTTATGAAAGGTTCTACCTGGAGCCAAAAAGGGTTCCCCTATGAGGACAAGCCGAAGAACCTTATATGGTTCTACGTAGAACTTTTATTTAAGTGTAGCTGTATGGCTAACTGAGATAACTAGCGGAGACAGCTACTGTTAGCAGCAGTTAGCGGTTACTCTGATTGTTTTGAGTATGAATTTGACACGTGGCCTATTCTTACAATACGCATCTTAAATGGATATGGTGCTCTATTTTAAATGCCCGGTGTTTTTAACACTCACTCCACAAACCCATAAATCCATCTTGAGGTGCGCAGTGACATGAATGGTCATTAAGATTCACGGCGAAACAGCGCTGCAGATCTCTGTTTTGCTGTCAAGCTCCAGAAATGTTTTATCGGCTTCGAAACTTAACTTGACTTTCGGTTGGCATGTGGATGAGTAGATAATGGCTGAATTTTTATTTTATGTTCCCAAAGTCCTCTTAGGCAAGTCTTGTCAAGTCTTGGCACTCGTCAAAGCCCCTGGCAGTTATTTTTTAGGCTGACATAAAAACTGCATTTATAGAATCACCAGTCAAATTTTATAAAAAAAAAAAAACCCTGCATAAAACGTTGTTGACTTCACCTGAAAATAAGGTCTAAAACTTTTTTTTTTCCCCCACAGGTTACACTTTTACGGTTCAATGCAGTGTGACATGCCGTGTGGTACCGTGTTGTTGTCTGCTCATCCCACCAGAGCACCTGAACACATGCAAATGCATGTAATGGTTTGAGTTTTATTGTGAAAGCTCATCCTGATGCATCATGTTTTACTTTTCCACTTCCAGTCTTTGTCTGTTTTCTGGCACTTTATTCCGCTCATCTGTGCTCCCAGTTTTCCTGTGATCCTCCCTAGTCTGATTTTCCCTCAACGCCTGTCTTTTATCAGCCTCATTAGCCCCGCCCCCTTACCTGTGTTTAACCCAGCTTATCAACTCCTTCCCTGCCTTCTTGTTTCTTCCACTCATTACCCTCACCTGTGTTTCTCTGCGTCTCTCCACCTGCGCCTCATCCCCTCGTTGGTTTAGTTTGTATTTAAGTCTAGTCATTAACTCAGTCTTTGATGGTTTTTCGCCCTGCATCTCCTTTGTTTTCACATCAGTTCCCCGGCCCTGTTTTCTCCTCCTGTTTTACCTGCATTGTACCTCGTGTCATCCTGGTTGCACTTTGTTTAGTTTTGCTCTTGCATATATTTCCCAGCCTTGTTTTTTTCTCTCTTCGTTATTTGGAATACAGCTTTAGTTCATAAAGCTCGCTCTTTGTTACATCTTCAGCCTCTGTGCGTCTGCATTTGGGCCCTTCTTTGATGAACTGTGACAGCTCAATGTCTGATGTTTGAATAACCTCCCCCTCTTTGGTAATCCTGTGCATTAGCGTGATTTTACTCCTCTTCCGTGCTCATTAGGAGTCCGTCTGCAGCCTCGCTCGATCCCTTGAGACTTTCGTTAAATCCCGACTGTGCGCTTGCCTCAGCGCAACAACAGCATTGGCTGACTAGTTTCCTGGTTCGGCTGTGATACAGCAGACAATTGGCTTTTGGGGGGAAAAGGGCGGGACGTTTGATACACAACTGCCATCTCTGGCATCACAGACTTGTTTCTATTTTGTATGCTTGAGGTGGTTTGCTAGTCCTGGACCGTGTAAATGTGTACAGACTGTGTTTGACATCTTTCTCACTTTTTTGTTGCACCTGTTACATATGCCTTCATCTTAATCGGCGTGTTGAATGTGATGACCCGGCATAAATCTATTAGTTCTTTTGAAGGGTAATTCTATTGTATTAAATGTTCTTATGTTATTTTTTTTCACACACTAGCCTGAAATACACACATACACAAACAGGACCTATACACATACATTAAAACAACATCATGTCTGTGCGATTTGGCGCCCCCCACAGTTTCTGAGTGCAACACCACTGTCCTAAATACAAATCCCAGGTATGGAACAGTTTGTCAGATGTGATGTAGGTGTTAGCTACAAACAAAACTCGTTACGTCATAACAATGTTGTGTGTTGAAAGCTTGTATGTTGAAGCGAACATGTATGTAACGCTGTGAACCTACCCACGTTACACAGTGCAGAAACAAGTGACAGAGACACCCTATTCACCCTGTTACAAGACGCTGTACCATCAACATGATTTGGAAGCTAATATATGAAAATATAAAAGTTTCATTAAGTTGCTTTAATTTCTTGAGAGACATCACAGCGAGGGGGCTGCCCCATAGTCAGGCGCCCCGAGCAGTTTAAGGTTTGGTGCTTTGCTAAAGGGTATCTCACCATTACCCAGGAGGTAAACTTGCAAATTTGCACCTCTCCAACTACCGGTCTACTCTCTGTACTGACTGGTTCGTGCGGACCTTGAACCAGCCACCATCCACTTCCCCAGCTAAGTCCCTATGGACTACTGCTGCCCGAAATCAGAATAACTTAAGAACAATCTAAAATGAATAGTCGTATGTATCGTTTAACCAATTATCAGTGGAAGATTTCAATAAATTATGAAAACTCTATTTAATCAATGCTGTCAAATGTAGTCTGCTTTGCGGTGTCATTCTGAAAGCTCCCATGTTAACAGGAGTGTAGCACAAGAAGCAGTGACTGCAGGGTGCACATGTTCCCTCTGTAACAAAGTGCAAAGCACTGCATTGGAGCAATCACATATGTTGGGCTGAGAAGGACTTGGACTGGTGATTTAAAAATTGAAAGCTTCAGCAAACCTTTACTCATGCACCGTGACACGTGGATTGCTGGCAGATCAATAGAAGACGAGTCTGTCTCTACATAAATGGAGGTATAAAAACCCTTTCTTTTTCCTGATAGAGGCCTCGCAGATTGGACCAGAGATGGAGCACCGCTGTCTTTCTGCCCTGCAGATATGCCTCAGGAGTTCCTGTCATTTGTTCTGATGTCTTATGGCGCTTGCTGCAGATATCATAATTTTTCAAGGTGCCGTGGACAACACAATCCATATGTCTGATCCCCATTATGGAGACTAACAAATGCTTGATGTCCAAGACCCTAAGAAATTTTTATCATTGTGCGTCTCGCCCCACTAAGCACAACGAAATCCTTGACTTTCCGCCAGAGATGCTCACGCTGTGAATCTCTGACCCTGCATGCACCGAGGACAGCTGATCACGACTGTATGCACTCTATCCTCGCGAGCTGCACTCTCCTTAAGATGTTCAGGCATGGTCTGATGATTCCGCCACAACTCTCCGGAGCCGTTTGGACTGTCTGAGCTGAAACATGTTTACGGAAAGACAATGGCTTGCAGTGATATTGATGACCTCAGAGATGTTTTCAGCTCTTGGGTGTCGCTTTAAACCGATGCATGTACCCCCGAACAACAGCGTGAAAGTCTCTCCAAATGGACTCTGATCACTAAATCTTCTCCTGAACAACAAAAACAAGTGTACAGCAGGGTGGACTGCAAACCGTATCGGAGCTGAAAAAACAAATCAAAGCAGAAAATGATGATAAAAGACTCATTATGAACACAGGACCTGAGGTTTGAAGCCCACATTTTTAATGATGATACCTTTGATCTTAAAACACATCTTTAGCTCCTCTCGCCCTTCCTTTTAATGAGAGCTCGGCTAAACGTGTTAATGCTCAAACCCAAAACCAACTCTCGCCCAGGAACACTTTGTAGCTCGCTGCTTATTAACTGTGCCGAGCTATAAGGGACGAGCGTAATTCATTTCCTGATCGTTCTAAGCCGGCAGAAGGTGCCAAAGAAGTGAAGAAAACGTCTGATCTCAAACCTGTTGCCAACAGCAACCACACGGCTGCATTAGGTAAGTCGACCAGAAGTCTTGACATCTCTAGTTATGAATTCTTTGGAAAAAGGTGGTAAAGTGAAAGCTGCAGGTGGGAGGAGATGAATAGTTTGTGATGAAGAGACATAGAGTATATTTCTTTTACCCAATATATATTTCCATTTACCCTGTATATTTTGTTGTATTTGGTTCTACAAATGGAAGATGCTTAAATGTCGTTACATTTATATTGTTTCTTATGAAGTGTTGCTGCTTTAGGTACTACATGTGAGATATTGTGTGACTGATGTGATGTGCGGTTTCATGGATGATCAAGGCAGATGTTTTACAACCGTTATTAGATCTATCAAACAAGTTTTCCTGGAAAGACAGTGTCTGTGACCGTTGTTTGAGGGGCTTATAGATTATATAATTGCTGTACCGTACGGTTGAGGAGCATTAAGATATAGGTGATCAGGCACGACCCCCCCAGAACAAAGAAAACTGATAAAATCCAACATTTTTTCTTAATTTTTTATAAATAATTTACATTTTGGACCAAATTTACTGTGTCCCCAGATAGAAAATAATAACAATTATGAATAATAATATAATTAATTCTATTAGAAATATAATTTGGTTATACAAAAGTAATTACCAGTTTACTTTAACTTTGTCTGCTTTATTTGAAATATCTTTATATTTCATTTTAAAAGGCACACTTCAAAATAGATGTCTGTACCGAAAATAAATATTTTTATTCTACAACAGTGTAAGTTGTATTTCAGTGTACTTTACAAGTGAATTGTAAATAGGTCTCAAATGTTCTATAATAAATTGCAAGTAGTCGTCTAGTATGCTTTCTTAAAGTGTGTTTTCATTTCACTTCACTGTAAGTGTGATAAAGTATACTTACAAACAGTGCACCATTAATGTTCATTAATTTTAAGCGGTGCATCCTTGTACTTCAGCACAGGCGTACTAAATTGAATTAATTGCCTTTCTGATGCACTATTAGTCTGCTGTATTAGGGTATTACTGTCGGCGTCGCTGTCACACGCACAGTGTGTTAGTGACATGGCTACGGCTGATGGCCTGGCTCCTGTCCAAAGCAACCAGAACAACAATAAGAATCCTAATTTGATTTAGAAGCCCTGATCTCAGTGCTATGCAGAGGCAGAATAAAGCACCTGGTTGTACTGATAAGTAGGCAGGTTTGTCACTTACTAATCTAGTAGAAAGAATGTCAGTTTTGAAGTCTGGGTGGTAAGAGGACACATATACGCTAGGGAACAAACTTCGAAACAATACCAGCACTTTCCATTGAGTGAATGCCCTGTTCGGTCTCTGTCACTCTCCCTTTTTTATTTTCTTTGCCTCCCCCATCAGTCTGATTTTATTTGTTTTGCAGTGAAGAGTTTCCACTGTTATTCCAGTTGTTCCACTGAGAACCTAGTGACTGACCGAATAGAAAAGTGAAAGCTGGATTTGTGGAGAACCCATCTATATGCCGATGGTGTCATTTTTCTAAAGCCATTAAACTGTGCAATCAGTCTTTACTTCAGAATGATAAGCAAAAAAGTTGTCTGTTGCCAGGTTAATAAAGGACTTTAAAGCAACATTATGTAATGTTGGGGGGGGGGGGAAATCGTACAAAATGCTAATTTGTACATAATGTTGCTTTAAAGATGGATAATGTTATGAAGGAAAAGCCAATTTCTCCTTAACACTTTTGATTTCTTTTACTAAGAAGATGCTGAAACTTTCTACCCTCCTCTCACACTAGTACTAATCTTTTGACATCATTGTAACTTTTGACACTCTAGCATTTAGATATATATTTCTTGCTTTGATATTCGGTTCCTATTGTGTGCCATAAAACAATTAACAGCCGCAGCGTGAGTTAAAGCAGAAAAATAATTACTTGGGCCACTTGGGGGCAACAAAAACTGTCAACACAACATTGACATGTTCTGACCTCATAAAGAGCTGACTGAAACTGGGACTAAGCTACATTGTCCTCTCATCATTACTGTAAGGATTATAACTCCAACTTATAATTATCACAGTTACTACGACTGATGAAACTCTGTTTTGTCATGTCTGTGATTGCCATGTCTTTTTTTACATGTTAATTAAAAAGACGCAAATAGAGTTCTATAAAATACAAGCTGGGAAGAGGGACTTTTTCAGTACGTTGTGTCCTTCATTCCATAGTCTTAAATTATGTTGATCGTTTTTTTTAAAACACAACCTCATCTTTTCCAGTCAAATAACAATAATGTTCGCTTTTTCCGCGATCAAGTTTCAGATATGATGATAAGACACTGTGCAGACCTCTTTAAAAAGTTGAGATTACAGCAAAAAGATTGGACATGATAAAGGGATGGCACAGACCTGTGTCGTACTGCCATTCATTTACACCAGTCATAGTTTTTGTAGCTCAAAACGAATCGCTGTGTAATCGTTAAAAACACAAAGGTTCTCGTTTCCAGCAGCAGGGGCTGTAGTGGGTGAAAAAAATGGACATTAAAGGTGCATCATGTAAGAACCGGAGTTGAAATCATTGCAAAAATTACTAGAATTACTCGCAAAACAGATTACTGAAGTTAGCATGCTAATCAGCTAGCCCCGTCCTGGTCCAAAGATCCCGTGCTAACGGCAAAAGCAACAACACTTCCTCAGTGCGCGAAGCTCACCGTCTTGACTGCTAGCTGCATGGCTAACTGAGCTAACTAGCTAACGCCAGCTGCAGTTAGCAGCAGATAGCGGTGATATGCTACCCCCTATTTGTTTTGAATATGAATTCGACAGGTGGCCAAGTGTTGCATATTGCACCTTTAAACATGGTATACATTGTAATTTTACCTGTCAATATAAATTTAATTAGTGCAGCTTTAAAGGATAAAATGGTATTTAATTGATTCTTATTAAACTGCTGTGTGCAGCCTAGCTAACTTGGAAAATCTTGTTTAAAGTAGTTTTCATTATCAGAACAACCCTACTTATCGCTATATGATAAATTGAGCAGCTGGGTCAAATTTAACAAGAGTATAGTGGAATATATTCTCAGTTTACCTGCGCCCTAAAAAAAAAAAAATCCATTATTAACAAGGAACCAGGAGCCAAAACATCTATTTATTTGCTACCAGCCAGTCTCATGCTCCCTCCAACTGCCCCCTGGACATGTCATTATTTACCCAATTATAACAAGACTGCATTTTTTTTTATATTGCCGTATCCACAGCTTTCAAACCAAGCCCTATTTAATGATGTATGACAGAGTGTCTGGTTCGCCTCCCCCTATGGTCCCCTGATTGGCAGACGAGCACTTGACACAACACCAAGAGGAAAAACATCTAGTCCACTCAATTCTCAGTTTCTTTTAGATTAGTTTCTTTTTATATATATTAATTTGTACATAACCTTTATATCTAAAAGTGGGTCTGATGCGTTAGTTTAAAAGGAAGACGGGTGTTTAAGGTGTCATCAGTCTCTCTCATCGCAGGTGTTCGGACTGATGAAAGGCTTAGAAACACACACACACACAGATAGACACACACACTCTCACAACGCTTTAGGTATGGATGAATATTTCAGATTTCGCCTTGATCTAGTCAAACAGCTAATCATGTCAGGCTTTACTTTGTTAAAGTCCCATTTCAGACAAATATGCAAAATTAGATTTTCTGGAATAAAAAGCCCTCTGGGAAGAATGGCTCTCCGATTTCCACCCTGGCCTTCTAAATTTGTGTGGGCTGGCTTAATTGGGGCTAAGTCTTATCAAAACCTTGTAGTATTTTTCTGGCCTAACTAGGGGTTGCCATGGCAACGTGCACGTAGGCACCAGGGGTCTAAAAAAACAATTGGAGGAATAAGAAAATATCTCACAAGCTGGAGACACCACACCGACTTCCAAAACCCGCTAATGAGCATCCAAGTTTTTCTTGTTTGTCACATGTGAAAAACATATTATATAAACTCTGCCTCATAAGGTCTGCATGGAAAATGTCAGTGCTTTAAAACGCATCGCCTGCTAATCATCTCGTGTTAAAGGAAATCTGCTGAAAAGTGAAACAACATTCGCACTTTTTCCTCAATTTGTAATTCATGTGTAGGTTTATGTGGCCATTACTGTGAAAGGGCACGTGGACATCCTGTTCAAACGTTAGAGAAACACCGACCACGGTAACTGTAATAATAAAAAAGCCGTGTGTCAACAGAATAATCACCTCCGCGCCCGTAGCTTTTCATCTTAAAGCTGCGGACATACATTTCGAGGGCACTCTCCCTGCATCTTCTCGCAGCTAAGCCCGTCACATAATCCAGCAGAATTGAAGCAAAACTAACCAGATAATTTTTTTTTCTCTCCACACGTTGGAGGAATGCAATTTTCTCTCCTGGAGTACTTTATTGAGTCAGAAGTAAAGAAATATATTGGTTTTTGACTCAGAGGCTCATCCTTTGCCAAACATCATATTGCTCTTTGTGGTTAGATCTCGCAGCGCACATCAGATCTTTAGGCAAACAACTTCGCTGCAGAGCTTTAAAGAAAGCCGGCCAGTAGTTTTACTCCATGTACCGGTGCACCGCGGACTGGCCCGTGGCCAGAAAGTAACTTTTTATTAATTGTGCATGAAAGTCCTTTGTCCAGTCCGCTATTGAATTATTGAACATTTCATTAGGTATGCAGCATATTCTGGCGGATTCGTCTTATGAGGTGCATCCACTGAATTCTCGGATCATTACTGCTTTCACCCATTAATTCCACCGCCGTCACGAAGGTAAGGAGGCAGCCCGGAGAGGGATTTGTAAATTGTGGAAACTGGTGGAAATCAATGTTGAAGCATTGGCTAATTAATTTGTACCCTCTGATTCGAAAAAATTATTTAAAAATGCAAACAAGTGACAAAACACAAGAGTTGGTCATTATGTAGGTCTTGAGAAGTAATTCAAACTCAGAATTTTAATATTTACAATATCAGTGAGGTAATAATACAAACTCAGGAATATGTATTTTCTCCATAAGGGAATAAACAAGTTGTTCTCAGAGGAAAATAACGTCCCCAGAACTCTGTTTGAAGCTAGAAAAGTGGCAGGGTCCGCCACATATAAACAAAGTACGTGCACCTTTAAACAGGAAACATGTTTTAACAATGTAAAAAACATCTATAGGAAATGTCAGGTTTTAGTGTTAATTGTTCAGAATCAAAAAGTGAAGGAACACTGTTGGAACCACACACAATCATTGTGTATTTCTCATTTAGCAACCCTCCAGGGAATATCAGTAATTGTCTCAGTAGACCAGAATGCAATGCAGCCACGAGTTATTTTGTTTCGAGGAAGTGGCACGACTGCAATCAAGCTCCAGATATTGTCTCTCTGTTACTTTTGGCATCACCTGCCTTCCAGAACTGAACCACGACGCTACGTCACGTGTACGTATACCTGATGAGGGCCACATTTTCCTTGTGGCTTCTCTCTTATTAACCTGCGCTCAACGTTCATCCGAAGGGATCCGACAACGGACAGTTCTACATGAAAACTGAGTAGCGTGAATGCAGCTCTGTGTGGCTCCTCGCTGGAAAACCACTCTGATGCAGCCGCACATGGTGAGATCACGCGGGGACGATAGATGGCAGCCTTGGCTTCAGTTTACACACACACACACACACACACACACACACACACACAAGCCTCGTGCCGTACTGCTCGCTGAGCTGTGTTTCTTTCATTGAGCTTTGATTTTTTTTCTTTCATACCTCAAACATTCACATTCATAAAATGTCCAGCTAAACAGTTGGTGAAAGGGGGAGAGAGAGAGAGAGAGAGAGAGAGAGAGAGAGAGAGGGGGGAGAATATTTGAGAAGGAATTAACGAATATAACCTCAAGAAAAAAAAAAAATCAAGGATTCATCCAAAGCTGATTAACAGAAGTTATTATCCATTCCAAACTACTAAGACATGCACGCACAGGAACTGAGAGGCAACCTGGAGGCAACAGGCGGATGATTAATCACACAAGGTTAAATTCCACCAAGAAATTACTGAGAATTAAACATAGACTCGTAATTATGAATTGATCTGTTTTGAAATTTCAGTTTTCCATCAAGCGTGCGATGTTGTTTTTGGTCGCGCTTTTAGCTTCGATTGACCGTCTCCGCGCGTGCTGCTTTTAACCCCGCGGCACCCCTGCGCCGAGGGATCTGATCGCATCGCTTATTACCAGTCCGCCGTCGCTCCACACATTATTCATATCGGCCTAACGGGCTTCGGCTGGCAAAGGAAGCAAGGGCAGAGTGGAGGAGGGGAGGAGTGTTGAAGGAAGGGAGGAAGGACCAACTACTGCGACTGAAAAGAGACAACTGAGCCAACAGCCCGGGGTCAGGGCCCTGAGGGAAAGGTGAAGAGGAAATAAACTATGGGTAAATTAGCACAAATGAGTAAAAGAGGGACAAAAAGTTAGAAGAGCGATGAAAGGAATTAAGTTGCAGAAAAAAAAACAAAGGAGGCGCTGATGATGGCGAGAAGTAGAAGAAAAAAAGCGAAGGAGGTTTCACAAAGAGAGGAGGTGAGGAGCGAGGGACGGGAGCGCAGGAGAGAGAGCCAGCGGCGCAGAGGACGAGGAGGAAGAAGGTGCAGAATCGATGAAAACAAAAAACATAGGAAGTAGGGTGCGAGAAGAGAAAAGAAAAAGGAAGAAAGGAAAGGAGAAGAGAAGGAAGGACGTGTACGTCACAAAGGGAGATAGAAGGAGAGAAGTGGAAGTACAGAGGGAAATGGAAGTGGAGTAGAGGAAAGCAGAATGTGGGAAATAGGGCGTGAAAGAGAAAGAGGAAAACAAAAATGAAAGGAAAGGAGCTGCCGAAAGAAATGAAGGAGGTTAAAAAAAAAGAGAAGAACGGCGAGGGGAGAGAAGGAAGAAGGCGGCGGGATAGAGGAAATCACAACATGGGAAATAGGTTGCGGAAGAGAAAGAGGAAGGGAGAAAAAAAGGACGAAAGGAGAGGAGCAGGATAAGAAAGAAAGCAAAGGAGACGAAGACAGGGACAAAAAGAAGGAGAATGGAGAGAGAAGAGGGGGAGAGGATGTGCAAATAAGAGAGGGAGCGGAGGGAGAGAAGAGGGGAGCGGAGCAGATGCCAGCTACAGCAGCGCTCCACTAATCTGCGTCTGTCATGCTCCGCATATGAAACACCGAGTGATGACCGCTGTGATTCACTACTGCTGGATCCCAACCAGCCACTGGCCACCGTGTGTGTGTGTGTGCGTGTGTGTGTGTGTGTGTGTGTGTGACTTTCCATTCAGCGCGGAGGGCTCCTTTTAACAGCAGATTTGCACTGACATGATTCATGACGACCTGCCTCCGGGGGGGGGGAGGCACAAGGGACACACACACGCACTCACAAACACTTTAAATGCTCCGAGTCCACAAAATGAGATCAGAATTATACAAAAAAATTGAAATCACGCAGAAATGCAACGTCGCTCGGGGTAACGTAATGTGTCCACGCCTGCACACACACACACGCAGAACTTAACGAGAATAATCCTCGCTCTCCTCGTGAATCAACGTGCACGGATGTGTTTGAGAGTGTGTGTCTTTGTTGCGTTCCTGCCTGTGATTGTGTACCGACCGTGTGGCTTAAACACACACACACGCGCACGTTCGAACAATACACGCTCAGATGGAAAATGTGTACACACATGTTGAGTAGGAAACACGGCGCTGTCATCTCCCATCCACGTCGACAGCGGCGGACCCCGAGCCACCCAGCCAAGTAGCCACTAATGGAGGCTTGATTGACGGGTGGACACACACACACCGTTCGCCGTGACTCACTCTCTCCTGTTTGTGTGTGTGCGCACGACCCCTTTGTCTAATGGAGTCAGGTGGAGACGAGGACAGAGGAGAAGCGGAGGAACGCGGGGAGCTGTGAGGGCCGGTCAGTCTCAGAGAGTCAGAGGCTCTCGGACGTGAAACCGCAGATTTTGTGTGTTTTTTTCTTTGGACTTCAGTCTGTGGTGGTCTTTGTTCTTGTTGTTGTTGAGGATGTGTGGGAAACGATCGCTCGCAGCAGCTGTTCATAAAAATATGAGCACGGGCTCGCCTCTAATCATTTCAATTTAAATCCGGTTGCAGCCTAAATGTTGCATGAAAACTGAACTCAGGTATAATTTACAATCGAGTCAATTATTCCTCAGACTGGCTGAGAGCTGTTAATTCTCTGAGTCGACAACGTGCCGCACGACAAAAATGCTGAGGTGCGAACAACAAATTGTATTTTTTTTTAAATCCGTTTTTTTCTGATGAATAATAAAGGCGGAACATGTTGAAGCTCGAGGCTTCACGGCGCCGGGCCCCGCAGCGTTCTGCAGCCAGCAACTAAGTGGCAAAGCACACAAATGAAAATTAAAACGGATTATCGCTTCGTAAGGACAGCAGGCGCGTTTACAGCGTCGCGTATCTGCAGGGGGTCGGCCGAGTAATTAATACCAATGTGTCAGTGAATATTTTGAAATACTTTAAAGTCTCCTTTTTTTTTGGTTTGCAGCAAAAAAACATGACCGACGGAATTTCAAGTCACTCGTGATAAATTGAAAAAGTGTATTAAGAGGTTGAAGGAACGGAGGAGAAAGCCAGACGTCTCCCGGAATAAGTTCACCGGCGGGACTCGCCGGGCTCGTGAGGCGAGCGCCGCTTTAAATAAAACAACACGACTCCTGGTTCTGCCTTATTACATGACCCTTTCTTTTCTAAATCTAGATTATTTAATAGCAGCTGAAGATCTCTGAGGCCACTCCCTCATTCGCTTGTTAAAGGAGACCTAGCATGCTTTTGTGTTTTTATTCCTTTTCTTCAGTGTTCATGTTGGTTCTTGTGTGTGTGAAAGGTCTTGAAAGTTAAAAAATCTGCGCCGATTACTGCCCCTGTCTCCCAAATAAAACACTGCTGCTGAAGTGCCTGAAACGACCTGTTAGTAGTCCCGCCTTTAATTCCGTGACTTTGTGACATCACCCTACTCAGTCACAGAGTCACACGTTTGCATAATTAATGCCTAAATTCACACTCGAAGTGAAGCAGAGCCAACAGGAGACGCGGTGAGCAGGGCTGGCTCAGACGTGTGTGAGCTGACCAATCAGAGAGCAGACAGGGTATTCAGGAGGGGCCGGGTCCTTAAAGAGACAGGAGCTAAAACAGAGGGGGAACACAGCGCTGCAGCACTGGGCAGTATCAGGAAACTGATGTGTTTTGAGCACTGAGGCATGTAAACATAGTAACCAAAAATAAAATTATCAACCTGAAATTAGCATTGATACTTATTTTTTGCAACTATGGTGCATGATACGGTAAACAGGAAGTGGTTTTGGACACAGCCCAGGACCCTGGAGCCAAATAGAACTCACCCATCACTGATTGTATTATTTCCACCTGTGTTTTCCTCACCGTGATGTTAAAATGGCCTCGGAGCATGTTGCATTGCTGCTGCCACTATCAGTGACGTATTAGCAGCATGCTAATGCGTCCTTAAAATACCATACAGCAGGGTAGCGCCTGCTGTCGAGAGATGAATGTAAAAATCAAGCTTATTTTCATCACGAGCGAGTAAATCAACACTGAAGCACAATAAGAAAGTTGCTGTTTGAAGGTGGCACTCGTGGCCGTGCCCTAATCAGTGATGTCACAGCTGGTGTTTCCAATCAAGCGATCAGGTGAGAACACCTGCTGTGATCCCAGGACTTGAAGCAGCAGCAGTTGTAGTCGTCTGGACTGTGTGCTTCAGTTCTGATGTACAACTTAATATTCCACGTTCAGCCAGGAGCTGCAACGCTCATAACGCAGTGAACGGGCACATTACCGTTTAGGATCAACATTTGCGAGTAGAGGCAGCGAAGTCACTTCTTTGGCGCTTCCTTCCACACCTTTTATTCACCGGACATGACCTGACGCAGAGGAAGATATCTACAGGCGGAGACAGAAGGTGAGAATCTGCCAAAACAACTGTGTGAAAAAGGTGAAAACTGTATGAATAAATGAGCTCACGGACAGCTGTGCTCGGAGCAGAAAGTGTTTGGATTATTTATCAGCGTTCTTAGTGTGCATGGTGTACACTTAGCTGTCCTGCGTATGACCTAAAGTAAAGCATGATGCATCGGTTCACGGTGAGGAAATAGTCTGGCGAGTCCAGGGAAGTCAGCGGTCGATGTTCAAGCGGAGGTGACGGAAGAATTAAAGGAGTTTTTTTATCGTCTGTGCTCTGTTTCCTGAAGAGCCTTTCCTAAAAACAACCTCCCTCGCAGGGTTGTCCGCCCTGCATACGTGTGTGTGTGTGTGTGTGTGTGTGCGTGTCGCCTGGTGTGATCTGACCGAGTCCAGCTCGTGGTTACAGCTTTGAAGAGCGGTCTAATAATGCATCCTCTTGTTTGGGCCTCGCAGCTGCTGTTGTGTTTGTCTTGGCAGTCATCGGAGGTTGAGGACGGACACGGAGCCGCGAGGTTTCCAGCGCCCCTGTGTCACATAGTTCTGTGTGTGTGTGTGTGTGTGAGTTTTAAACCTCTGACTCGTCCAACTGCTGCGTGGATGGTGATGGGGTTGGCACGAGGGTATGGCAGCTACTGTACGTTAAGGCTTAGAATTCTGGTCTTTCTCGGTTGGTTTTAAGCACGGAGGGAAAACGCCAGCGAAGACCAAAAAAAGTTTAACTTTTTTCTTTTTGGCATTTCCTCAGACCTCCAAAATCCCCGGGGGCCTCTCGTGAAACGTTTCCCGGCGCTGAACTTGTTCCGGGCTGTCTATATGTCTTACTTTCCGTCATTCCTTCCCTTCAGCCTTTGCCTGCATCTATTTGAGGGTCACTCTGGTGTAAATGAGAGCATTGTTCCAGAAGGGGAAGGCTGGCTTTGCAGAGAGGATTATCTGTTGCTGTTGAGCTGTGGGATTCGGTTCCTTCTGGAGTATGAGCCGGTCAGCGAGCTGCATCGCTAAGCTTGTTATTATTGTTTTGGGAGAGGGAGACCGAGTTCCGAGGGAGAAAGTCGAGGAAGATATAAAGTGGGGAAGGCAGAAAGAAAAATGGAGGGAGAGTGCGTCTAAAGACAGTTTTAAAAGTCCGGGGCCCGATCTTTTAATGATTTGGAAGGGAAGGGCAAAGATGAGTAACAGCAGAAGGATAGAAAATCACTGCATCTGCAGAAACAGCCGTCGGACGCAGGTTTTAATGGGGAGGAGGAGGAAAAAAAATGCTTGGATGTGCTTTTTCCCCCCACAAGCGAAAAGTGTGAGGAGAAACCTGAGGAAAAAGCTCAGTTATCTCCGCAGACGGCTGCAGACGGACACAGTCAGACAGACAGACGGACGAGAACATGACTCCGTTGAAGGGTGAAATCTTCACAGAGACACTGGATCCCGCAATCTTTCTTTGGAGAAACAAGAGTCGTGTGTGACTTTTTAAAAATAGTTTGAATGGGCCAGACATTTGCAGCACACTGAACTGATACCGCTGTGTGAAATATAGCAATACCTCATATAGAGCAAATTCTGAATGGCAGTAATGAATTTAGCTTCAATTAACTGTCTTCTGTGTTTTCCTGTTGACTATGATATGCTGGTTGTAAAGATAGATTGTAGATAGATAAGATAGGAGAAGAGAAGATCCTCCTGCTCTGATACCAACCCAGACCAGAACATGGAAAGCTACCAATTCAGCACTCATGATGCTTGCTTATATTTCCAAACAGGCCGAACCACAAAACGCTTAAAGAAAAGCATAAAGCAAAGGAAAGCAAAAATAAATTAGTCCTGTAAGTGTGGTTACGTAGAGAGGAGGGAGCTAAAATGATGACAGTGCTTGCAGCAGCTTGCAGCAGCTTTAAGAACCGCAAAATAAATTCTTATATATACTGTAAATACAGCATACATCTTTAGATCCAAGTCACTTCTTTTGGGCTTGTTGCCATAGACCCGGTTACTTGTTTCTCTAGTGAGACCTGGCAACACTGTTTGTAGTCTATCAGGAGGAATTAGTCCAGGATGGATGCGGGCCGTCGCCCATAAATCTTCCTTTATCTGACGCTGTAGCAGCTCATCTCGAGCTAACCCTGACGGCGAGGAGTACTTCAGTGCAGTGGCGAGCGCATGATGAGGCTGCCCTGCGGTCGAGAGCACAGGTAGCCGCAATAACGCCACACGAGCAAACACTGCCACGGTTTGGTAAAACCAAGTGCAGTAAAATGGCACTGAGTGTGTATTTCACTCAAAAAGTAAAGGTTAGCTGACAATCCCGGCTCATATCTCCGAATCAAACAACTTACTGAACTAAATATTGAAGAAATGTCAGAGCAAAAAATGTTTTAATGTAATTTATGTGCACTTACTGGTTGGCTAGACTGCTGGTTGATTCCTCTTCTCGCCCCCGCCCCCCTCGCCATCTCTCCAGCCTGTCAGCGTTTTGACTGGGCCTGCTTCAGGTACTGTACTCTGCTGACACTGATGGTTGCACCGTGCACATCCCATGCACTCAGGCTGAAAACTCAACCTGGCATTTTCCTGGAGCTGGATCGGAGGCAGGGGAGGCAGAGCACTCCCGCACTGACAGGCAGGTCCAGAGCCGTACTTATGACATAGTCATATCAAAGAAACCAGTGGCTGTAAACATCCCGAGGATCTAATGCTGCCCGGAAACAACTACAGTAAAATGTATTCTCAATCTTCTCCCAAAACTACTGGTTTCCATAATTCTCTGGTGTCGGAGGACGTGCTGAGTTTTATTCATTCCGAGCAAAATATCTTTCTCCTTGGTCTGAGAAATCATCTGATGTTGGGCTGGAATGAAAACCGGCAGGCTATTTGATGGCATGGGACCGACACCGCCGACCAAGAGGAAACATTCTCTCTGATAACGAAAGTATTCCGTTTGATTTACGACTCTCTCTGCATCTAAAGACTGAGTAAAATGGGGAAGGCAACGCTCATCGAGAAATAAAACTTGCTTGACAGTGGGAAGGCAAAACTTTGTGATTGTTCTAAATTCTACATCTGAGTTGCCTGTGGCTTTGAAGTTCCCCCTGACTCTCCGTAGAAACCATAGGAAATAGGAAACTTGAGATACAGCTCTACTAAACCCCACAAAAAGGTAATAAAACCAGATACAAGACTAGTCATGCTCGACTCACACTGCTTTAGGCTAAATCCATGCTATCATGCTCACAAACATGCTGATGTTTACCAGGTAGCTGTGTTCACCACCTATGTTTAGTGTGTTAACATGCTAACATTAGCTTCTTAGCACAAAACACATAGTATAATCAGAAGTGCCTGTTTGACGGTCAGATTTGGTGACAAAGGATCGGTGCAGTGACGAAGATTCTGCCAACTAAACCATTTAATGAACATTAAATCTTAGTTGACCCTGTAAACTCAGAGACAGAAAATAAACGTTCTCGACTGATGGCTCTGACGGAGAAATTAAAGGGATTTAATGTTTCCATTTTAGCCGTTTTTGGGAAATTGTTGTAATAACACAATGTTGATCGTGGGTGGGAGCTTAATTTCTGCAACACCCATCAAGTTGCTGGCATTGATCTGGAAATGATCACACAAGTCATATTAAAATAACAGCGTAAAGTTGTTTTTACAGAACTGTCTCAGTCCCATCGTTCAGCTTTGTTCGGTTACAAGGACAGTCCCAGAGACAGTTCTTTTCCTTTGAAAAGCAAAGGCAAACATAACACATAGCAGGTTGGTGTATCTTTTATCATGGTGCCCTCTCTTTGCATTCATTGGAAATAAGGATTAGATTTAGGTCCTTGTGTATATCAAGTTGGGGTGGGTACAATGATATAGTGGCTGGGACTCTGTATCGTGAAAAAGTACCACATAAGGAGAAGGTTGGGCTGGTGGAAGGAGGTGCGGTGGCAAACAGCATTGGCATGAGCTCGATCAGCAGAGTAAACTGTAAGTGTCAGGTTATAATTTTCATGCCGTACACCAGCATGAATTTGATTGGATGTTACCAGCCAAAATGCTTAGAATGAGCCAACAGCTGGTGGCAGTTGGCCGGTAAAAGCACGACCTCAGTGATCTGGTTGAAACAACTCCATCAACTCATCCCGTCGGCAACATAAAATATCCATACCAATTTCCATATCGTGGTACAGATATTGTATGGAATGAGCGGGGGGAAAAATACACCAGGGTAAGGGTTAGGGTTAGTAGCTAGTATGCAGATGTTCATGGGATCCCACCTAATAGTCGCTGAGATATTTCAGTCTAGATGCAAATGGTGGGGTGATCAACCAATCAGCTAGCAGGGCTTACAACTCTCACTAATAAGGAGTGAAGGGCAAATGGCCTAGATGTCTCTTTTTTTCCTCATGAAATCACTGTCTCAATGGTTAATTTCACTGTTTCTTATATATGCTCTGATGGTCAGTACTTTCTGATTGAGAAGAAAGCTGTCAGTTAAAATTGGCTAAATGTCTTCACAGACATCTCTGCTGGACTGATAAGTACCTCAAACTTTAACATTTAGCTTAACCAGGGTTCACCTTTTGCTCAATTTTGCGTGGTAGATGGAGTGCTATCCAATTACATCTCCTTCTTCGTCTCCGTTTTTCACCTTAAGATAAAAAAAAACCCCCTCATGTTCATCTCCCCTCCACCTTCAGTGTGGGCAATGGCCTCACCTCACCTCACCCTACATCTTCTCATGTTCTCCCCTCCAATTTTCTCCCTCCTTCACCGACATCACCCTCCATCCACTGCCCCCTTCCCCCTCCTCTCCCGTGTTCTTCCTCTTCTAGCCCACCGTCTCTCTGGTGTTAATCACAGCATCTCCATCTCGCCACGGGGGAAATCTCCATTGCTACTGCTCACTTCATCTGGAATTAATGCAGGATGTCAGAGAAGGGTAGGAGATTCTGAGCTGCCAAGAGTGGATAGTCAGGTCGCTCGGGAGAGGATACAGAGAGGAAGAAGTAAATACATTATTTACATTAGGTATTTACCTCCAAGATGGACAGTGCTCAGCAAAACATCACCCGTTCGGGATTCCGAGAAAGTATTGTTTCATCTGATTACATGCAATGTGCACATAAACCATTTTATTTCTTGTGTTTGCACTTTCTTCCACCGGTAGGCAGAAAAAAAGGGCGGAAAGCGGAGGGAAGGAAGCATAGAAAATTAGTTTCATGGTGTGAAGAAGGGGCTGGAAGAGTGAAGGGAAAAAAAGATTCATGTAATAAAACGGCTGGTCGAGGTAGATTAGAGTAGAAAAGATTGGTTTAAGGGTCACAGGCCGGATCCACCCAAAAGAACAGCTCGGTTTTCTCTGAGGGGTCAAGTCAGTGGGTCTCAGAGCCACCGAGCCCTCTCTTCGGACCAATTGCTTCCGTGTTAGGAATTATCTATGCTGTGGATTAATGTATCATCGTGACTTCAAAAACTCACACGGTTAACAAGTGAATATGAGTGACAACGGAATGAGCAAGGGCTCTATCAAGAAGAGCACGTTCAATTGTAAATTGAGTGATTATTCAAGGTGCAAAGTGATTAATTTGTCATCGTACAACAAATAACAAAGTGAAAAACATTCATGTGATCTCTTTAACAGCTCTCTGATAACAGTAATATACTATACAGAATATAAAAATAGTCTTTAACCCATTCATAAGCCGTTAGCAACCAAGCCGCCATGCAAGGATCAGACCTAACCATTGGACTTCAGCAGAAGGACACTTTGACACGTGAACAGGGGAAACTGGGAATTGAACCAACATTGCAATCAATGGACAACCCACTCTACCTCCTGAGCTAAAGCCACCTCAGTATAATTCTGTTTTCCTGACCCTACAGCTGTGTGATTCCCATGTGCTTCCATTTGTATTTCTCAATGGGGAAGTAGTCTCGCCAGCATCTGGGTTGCACAGCCTGTGGCAGCATATCTGTGGAAGTACATTTGTCTTACCTTGACAACAATTACAAGACTGTCTTAAAAAAAAAAAACAATTTGCACATTAATGTCTCATTAACTCCTTCGTTACTGTCTCCCTTGCAGCTTATAGTTTACTGGCTTGCTTTTCCGTGTCCAACTTGACTTTCCTACCTCGTCAATATCTTGGTGACATTTGTGACAGAATTCAATGTATAGTTACGGTTTCAGCCAATGTTGTGTCTGCAAAGTTGTTTGAGTCACCGAGATGAAGTTCTCAAATCAGTTACTTCAATAATTGCAAGTCTCCTGAACCTTTGAACCATCGTTTTTGTTTTTTATCTGCGTATGGCAAGAAATAAACTAAGCTGTAGTCGGCAATGTTAATATGAGCCGGAAGAACTGGTTGAATATACATGAGAGTGTATTTGAAAATGGGTTTTCATTTTAATAAAATAGCTTGAACCCGGACGTGGTGTATGAATATCTCAATACATATCAGCTGCATCTGCAAAAGTGCCCCCCTGAGTCCTCGCTGTCCTGACGTCTTTATTTAGCACAGCTATGATGTTTCAAGTTCTGATCCCAAAAAGAAAGAGAGACCCGGAGACAAACGGCGATGGAGAAAAAAGAGAAAGAGAGAGAGAGAGAGGGACAAGGGCAGTCTGCTTTCTTGGGTCAGAGCTGTTATATAAGGATGACATAACTCTTCAAAATTGATTTGGACGGACAAGTCTCAATCAAAGCTGTTTTAACCGCTCAAGGTTTCAGGAATTTGACTTGCCTTAGAAACATTATCTATGCACCCTGGCACCGCGCTGTCCGACCGTCAGGTGTTCAGTTTTACAGTTTCAGTCCATGTGTAATGGAGACATGTAACTCTTAAAGGACATTCTAAAAAATGTGCATATTACTGGTCCTAGCCAAGACATAATCCGGCAAATAAACCGCTGTGAAAAGGTGATTCGGTGTTATTAATTAGTTAGCTTTAGAAGTATTGGAAGGCAGATTTTGTGACTTTGCACAGTGCCAGGATATCTGTTTCCCCCTGTGTGCAGTCTTTATGCTAAGCTAAGCTAACCAGCTGCTTGCATATATAGCTATAGTGCGAGTGTGTGAGCAGAGAACGACAGACTTCGATCCTCTCGGCACAGCAGAGAATCAGGGGTGAGAACAACTGTGAAGTTTGGCGGAACATTTTGGGCGTGTAGTGTTGTATCTAATACGTCCCAGGTTCAAACAAACAGAGAGGTACACGGTAAACTACTTCAGAGTATATTAGGATTCTGCCGACGCCGCAGCCGGCGCTGTATTTGCTGCAGGCTGTAGCTTAAGGGCCTTGCTCACTGCAGAGCCTGTCTGTCTGCCTGCAGCCCCAGCTGGTTAGAACAGAGCTTGACCCACATCATCAGATACAGAGGATGAATAATGAATGCACAGACAGCCAACTAGCCATCCACAGAGACAGCCAGCCAACCTTTACACCCTTCAAGCGCCCTGTCAGCCAGTCAGCCCGCCGTGTAGCCAGCCACAAAACCGGCGCGCGAGCCTGTTGGTCGGAAACGCGGTCAGTCAGCCATTCATCCTCCGAGCCTCGGATCCAGCCGGCCAATGACGCAGCCTCGCGTCGAACGAGCCAGCCAACCAGCCGCACAGCCAGCCTCGCAGTCATGCCCCCCACTTGTTTTTGCCCGAGACCACCGTGACCCCGCATCGTCGTCTCTTCACTTTCCCTCCTCTCCTGTCCTCCCTCACTTCCTCCTCACTTGTTTGCATTGTTCCCCCCCGATGACCCCTCCTCCACCACCAACCCAGCGCTCCGCTCTCCCTTCCCTCCTTCGTCTTCCTCGTGTGTAAAAAGGGCAGGCCTGTCAGAATAGTTTAGCTACAATGCGTTGTTTTCTCCGAGGCACAGACAGGGTCAAGTGACCCCGACTGTGTATTTACTGTTGGGAAGGGGAAGGGGGAGATTCTTGGCAGAAAGATCTAACTGTGGCTGAGTGTTTGACTGTTCTGATTTCTTCGTGTGACTCACAACATAACCGTTTGAGTCGTAGTGTAGGAATCAAATGACACAGAGACAAAGAGATATGATTAATTGAATTGCTCAAAAGTACAGCAGATTGTGTTCTCGTGGAAAACGTTTCCAATTGACAAAATACCAGTTATGCTAAAAGTTTTACTGTCTATTTTAATGTCTGTTTTGTTGTCTCTCTTAGGTTGCAATCACTGTAAGACAGGGGTTGGCCAGAAAGGTGTAATATATGACAACAACAACAAAATGCCAATGAAAAAGGCCAGCGCTAATTTTGTTACCTCTGCTTTGATGAATTTATTTGAAAAAGGTCATTTCTGTCGAGACACGACACTCACAAAGTGACATAATACAGCCCACATTTACAAGACGATCCACAGCTGTACTGGAGGTGTGCTCACAGTGACATGCAACAGTTCATCAAACCAGGGTCACCACGAGCTATGAAAGTCATACAATATCTATAATACCCCACACCAAGGAGAACATTTGTCACTTATAGCATTATTTATACAAAAAAGGTCCAGTCCATAGGTCTGTGAATATTCTCATTCATCCAGGTCATAGTCATCTCAAGGAAATTGAATTGAATGCAACTGGATTTGGTTTTTGTCTTGAAGACGTATATAGAATAGATCGCAATAGAGCACTAACGAAGTCGAAACCAACTTTCCACCATCCCCAACGACCATACTAACGACTGTCGTTGGCAATAATGGAGCACATACGACCCATAGGCATCAGTGGCCTTGTGACCGCCTCCTAAGAGGTTAAATAGCTGGACCTCCACACCGGCTAGTTGGACTAGTCCCAGCCTAGTCAAGGGAGCAGGAACTGATGAAGCCTCTTGGATGAGTGGTGGAACATCTTCAAAGACAAAAACCAAATCCAGCTGTGTTCGATTGAATTTCCTTGAGATGTCCAGTCCATAGCATTTGGCATATAAATTCCCTACCCTGCAGGGATCCTACAACGGCAAACAAAAGCATTGTCATCTTCTGTTGGCCAATTTTGATTTTAAACAGGTCGATTGGTTAGTTGTGCAGGACTGATTTAAAATCCACCTGATCACGGGGCTGAAAAAAGGCTCACCACAGGAACTGCTGTTCATCTGGTGGGACGTCCATGGATGTCTGGCCAAAGTTCGACGGTGATCCGTTTTAGCAGATGAGGGTGTTTTTAAATATGGATTAAGTAGTGGACTGACTGGCAGAGAGTGCCATCCCTATACAGCTCCACTGCGAGCGTGACTAAAAATAGGGCGAAATCACTATAATTAAGCCAGCGGTTGAGTTATTTCTACTGCTGCTATGGAGAAACTGACACATTCAGAAGTGGTTTCACATAACAACATAAAGGTTAACTGTTTCAGCATTACAGGATGATTTCTTTTCTGTTTGCTTTTGTCCAGAAAACCACAAAACTTTTTTTTTCTTTGCTGTAAAATAAAAAGGTTAATCCTCAGCAATAAGAGGAAGAACAACTGGATCACAGTGACAAAAAACACAGCTTCCGGTGACGGCCGCGCAGCCGTTATGTCATAATTGAGGCTAATGCTATTACAATAATGAAGAATAATATAAACGGCGCAAACAAGACTGCAGCGTAATTCTCTGCGTGTCCAATATGCAATTGATTCTGCGCGCCGGGCCGTGCCGGGGTGCTAACCCGAGCGCAAGTCAAGCACGTCCTGGTCAAATTGCATAAGAGGCTGAGCTGCCTTTTGGGCAAATTAAGCCCCTCTGTCGCCCTGCTGCTGACTGCCCCAATCCTCCGCCGCCTCGCTCGCGCCGCACCCTCCCTCTCCTCTTCCCCACAATCGCCCTCTGTCTCCCGTCCTCCTCCGTCCCTCCTCCGTCCCCCTCCCTCCTCGTACAGTACGTACCCGCACAAGCCGAGCCGAGCCAAGCCGAGCTCGCCGGGCCCGCCTGCTCGCCGTGATAGTAGCGGCTTTAATAAAAACACCGTTTGGGGGATGAGAATTGAATTTCATACTTGGACGCCCCGACACTACATGTGTTTCTTTTTAATAAAGAAAGGAGAGCGAGCGGAGTGAGAGAGAGAGAGAGGCGCAGCGCCACTCGGCCAAGAGAAGATAGGCCGAGGCTTTTCTCATTTCTCTTCACATTCGCGCTTCCTTAAGCTCAGCTGTGCGCCCGGTGTTCCGTGGGGGGGAGCTGGAGGGGGACATCTGGCTTGTCAATCAGAGCATTTCCGCACCTTTCCGCGATAAGGCTGAGTGTTCGACTATTTCAAAAAAACGAACTCTCAGATTTGTGTCCCCCGCTCGCCGTCCCTTACTCTGAGACAAACAGCTCCAGTCGCCGGGATAAAATGCGAGCAGTTAACATTTCTGCAAACCACAGACCGGTTCAGATTTGTACGTGTCAGAGGCTACGCGCCGTGCTGACATATTCGCATTAGGTGTTGTCATTTCATGGGTTGGAGGTGACGGTGGTGGATTTAGAGGCTATAAAGCTGCCAGGCCAGCGGCCGCAGCTCCAGTCTGCATTTAAATATTTGTGAGCGTGACACCACTGGGTGTCTTTAATGAGGCCCCGGGACAACTTCCAGCCGTGTTTGTGGCAACAAAGACCGGATCATTTTTAACGAGACCTTGGGACGTTTCCAGCAGTGTTTGTAGCGATCGAAACAGGTATTATGAGCCAAAACATCATCTTCTCCGAACCGTAACTAAGTGGTATTTTAGCCTAAACCTAACAAGAGCGTCATCACAGCATTTTGACAAGAGAGAAACTGAAAACTGAACCTAAACAAACAGAAATTTGCAGAAATGCACTTTGCCATCATTTATTCTGACAATTGGGTCGAGACAAACACATTGCCATCAATATTTCTTTTATCAGCTGACGCATTATTCAGTGAGATGATATCCGGTCGCATTCAGTCGGACAGTTCTGGTTTGTTAACATACAGGAATGACTTTGTATTCGGCACGAGTGTGCGACAGCCGTCACTTTCAGAGACTCTCACGGTCGTGGAAGGGGGAAATGACAAATTCACATAGAAGACTCATAATCACTGATGCTGATGCTGCAATCACATTGGACTAGACATCCAACTGGACATCATGTCAGTGGATTAGAGACGAGGCCGACGGAGAATACAGGCAGGGTTAACAGTAGATGCCAAAAGGAGAAGAAAAGGGCGATCTGGACATCAAGAAGCTATTTAATAGTTCATCCAATCGTATATCTAACAATTCATGTTTTTTTGTTAATATGAGATCACCCGAGCAACTGATTGTCATGAATGTATTGCTGTGCAGTCCTGTTCTTCACATACCAGAGGGTTATCTGTCACCGTTCCATCGCCACATCAACACTCACATCAGTAGTGATTTGAGTCAGCCTTCAGAAAGTTGAGGCCTTTCAGAGTTGTTTTCTGCCAATTGCTGCTGCTTTCAAAGTTTTTTTTCGATACAGTTCAAAACTAAGCTTGAGACGCCTCCGACGTTGAATAGACGTTAGTATTTAGTTGAAAATGAAAATCGGGTTAACGTCTGAACTTAACGTTGGTCCGACGTTGGATATCAGTTATGTAGGCTATCTTAAGTCAAATCAACGTTGTTGATAGATGTTGTCCAGACAATTTTGTCATCAAAAAGGTCATTATTCAACGTCAAAGTTGTGTGAGTACAAGACGTCTGACATACGTTGGGTTTTGGTTGCCAGACACCACAACATAAAAACAACAAAATATTAACGTCATTTGACGTCAATATTCCTATGTCAAAAGATGTTGAAAGTAGATGTCAATGGACGTTGGGTTTTGGTCACCTGACGTCATGACTTGAATCCAACCAAAGACCAACGTCTATTGACGTCCGGTGCCAGCTGGGAGCCTACGTAACTACTTTTGGTGGCTCAATGGCTCATCAGCCGACCACCTGCTGCATGTTCATCACATGGTGTTTTACTCCTGTAGCTCTACCGTGAGTAATGAGGGCTCCGGTGCAGGACGCTACCTATTTCATCTATAATGCTGATGATTTTTGCATCGTCAGTGCGCCGCGAGGATTCAGTTATTTAAATAATAATTCATTCATGTGCTTACACCTCTGTGTAGATGACATTGTTGAGATCTCTGAGAAATCCAGTGCAAAGACTTGACAGGAAGTGCATCTTAGCAACAAAGATGCAGGAAACGTTAAAAAATGAGATGTTGCACATTACTAATTCAAAGTATTTCGTATCAGATGTTGTTACACATACTCTAAGAGGCACCAGCTCTGAGACTCGAACGCAACTGCTTCATCATTTTCCTCTGAGGCAGGTTTGTGTTTTCACAGCTGTATAGTAAATTTATAAAGACAACGGTTTCGTGAATAGAGTCCTATGACAGATCCCGTACGCCTTCTTCACGGCTGCAGACAGTCGAAGCCGAAATAAGAGACAATTGTTTCAATAAACAAAAAACAAAAATTGATTTGTCTCCTCGTCATTTCCTTTCCGAGACCTATGAAAAATCAATTTCCCAACCGTGTCTGGTGGGATAACTGCATGTCAGAAATGTTCACGGGCTCCGGATGCTGCCGCCGCCGACTTGTGTTGCAGCGTTACAGGAGGAAAGCTGAGTGCGGCGCGCTTGTATCTGTGCAGACCCAATTTCAATGACGCAGCAAACCTCTGAGCCACACCAAAGTACTGATTGTTGGAAAAAAATCACATGAAACCTTCCTCAGACAAAAAAAAAAGACGCGGGCAGAACAAGAACATCTCAGTTTGCATTCATTTTGATCAAAGAGACTGGGGAAGTCTTTACTCTCTCCGAACAAGCGAAAGTAGTTGGAGCTCCCCGAGAGCTGGTAAATGGAGTCTAAATACACGTTATTGACCTCAGCCTCCCTGTAAGTGACCCAGCGCTGATTTCCTTCAGATATCTGAGCTCCCTGCACCGTTAGAGCTGAACGGCCTCTGACACGCCGGTCGCGAAGCGCAAACTCGGTCTTATTTCCTGCAGGAGCCGCTCCCAAATGCCGAACGGGACACAAGCGAAACAAAGCACCACAAGAGAAGATGTAGTATTTAATAAAAAAATACTTTCGCCAACCATCTGCAGCGCCTCAATAACAAGTAGCGTAATTCCAAAATATTGGCAGAAAAATAATTCTTCTGTCAGAGGAACGTGCACGCACACACAAACGCCGATAATGATTGCTGAAAGCTCTTTTTTAGAGATTGCGTCCAGCCACTCCGCGGCGTACATCCTAGATCGAAGAGTTTCTCTGTTTGAGATGAAGCATAGTCATGAAAGCAAACGTGGGGGGAAAAGCAATGAATGGGAGAATCATAAAACAAGAAAACGTGGTGCTCGGCTAAAGACGTCTGTCAGCAGCGCCCGTCGATTCATCAGCGTTTGCATGTAAACACATGTCTGTTAACTGCCAAATTATATTTCTCACTTGCGATCCAGCCTGCGTCGGGCAGTAACTCATCA
This sequence comes from Lagodon rhomboides, assembly GCA_039737535.1. Classification (NCBI taxonomy): domain Eukaryota; kingdom Metazoa; phylum Chordata; class Actinopteri; order Spariformes; family Sparidae; genus Lagodon; species Lagodon rhomboides. Next base: position 7,613,513 of record CM077792.1, on the reverse strand, counting down.
TTTAGTAACACATTAGCCTACAGTAATGGAATCAAGTTCTACTGTAATGGGTAGTGTACGGGGATTAGTCAGTAATTGCTTTACAGTTATCCTTGTAATGGCCGCCACATAAATTTGTCTTGGCTTGTTTGAAACTTTATCTTCCAAAGTACCAGTACAGGATACGTTAGCCTTCCAATTTTGTCCAGTGGACACTCAAGGCATTGCAGCTAAAAAATCCTGTGGCTGAAAAAATATTTTTTTTCCCAATAGAGCGCCATTATAACAAAGATGCCTGTTACACTGTTGACAGGACACTTCACAATTACAATATAGGTCTATGGGCAGAGAAGAAGAAGTCATGGTATGCTAGGAAGAGATATGCTAGGAAAAAAAAACAAGAAAAACATAAAATAGCTTCATACAGCTCATCCGGTGTAATCCAAGTCTCCTGAAGCAACGAGATCCCACAATGATTTTGGAAGATATTCTTGATGCCCTCAACACACGGTATACCTGGGTTGTGTGCTAAAGCCTTTAGCCCAGCAGCTTCACTGAATCTTTCAGCTTGTAAATAACATCTTTTTAAATCACTGCCGGATCTTGGTTCTTCAAAAGGCGAGCTGTATGGAGCCATGTGTTTTTTTTTCTGTAGTTGTTTTCCACATGTGCTATAGTTGTTTAGGAGAATGCTGCAGTGATGTTTGCATGGGCCTATAGGTGACTAGATGATGGCTGAATTTTCGTTTTCAGGTGAACTTATCCTTTAGGGAAAGTGTAACAGTAATGTGTGAGGTAATGTCTTTGCTGTCTTCTTTGGTCTTGTGGCAGTGGAAGTTTTGCATTTAGAGTTTGTTTTTGGTTGCATGTGGGAAGAGCATGAGCCGGTACGGGTGAACTGAGATCCTGATCATTTCACACTCTACCAGGCTGGTTAAAATCTTATTCTGCTTTCTTCTTTGTTGTAGTAATAAAGCACAGTCTTTCATGTGTTATGTAGAGTCGTTGGTACATCTGTGAATACATTGGTAAAAAAAAGCTGTCGACAGAAAAGAAACAATCAATCCACACGGGCCACGCGTTTGCTTTAACACATCAAGAGCAGGTGACAAAGGAAGGAAGCTATAAGGGGATGTAAAAGAAAATGATTTAAATGTGTGTGTGTGTGTGTGTGTACTTCAGTGTAAGCTAGTCCCGGGTAGCAGGTTATCATGAGAGCATACAGGCCTTAATAGAAAATGGCTGTGTTGTCTCCCATCTCATTTGAAATGTGGCGCAGGACGACAGTTTTTAAAGTTGCATGACATCTCGGATAGGGGAAAACCTCTTAGCAGATCGGTGCGCGTGCACACATACACACACGCGTATACGCACATCTAGACAGTCCTATTGAAAGCTGACCAAGCTATCATGGGAAAAATGAATAAATGGATGAAATGTGGCATGATTTTTGAGGATATAGAAAGAGGAAAAAAAATACCTGGGTGAAGAGGCAGATGAGAGTGAAAGAGGGAGCAAGAGAGAAAAAAAAAGATCATGAGATAGAAACAAGGGTGAGCGATTGTGAAAAGAGAGGAAGAAGGAGGAAACCGGTGACAAATTGCGAATGCTCCCCAGCAGCTCTGACTGACAGGCCAATCATCTCGCTAGCATATCTTGAGGCGAAGCCCGGCTGACTGTTATTAATTGAAATGTGATTGGAGGATAGGGGGGTGCAGGGGGTGGCCACGATGCTCACATCTAATCCACATCAGAGCAATTAATAACGCATTCACTCCTCTCCTCTTCTCTCCTCTCCACTCTCATCGCCGTTGATATTTCCAATGGTGACTAGAAATTAGAAAAGGAGGGAGAAATAATTGAAAAGGGATAATTCCGAAAGGGGAGCTCGGGGGCGAATGATGGAATTGGGAGAGGGGATTAATTTGTGCAACAATCCAGGGGGCTGCCCAGGAGGGGAGCTTCTTCTTCTTCTTCTTCTTTTTTTTTTTTAATTCCTTGAGAGAATTTGCGATGGCCAAAGTCTCACGACTCAATTTCATTCATTGCATGTCTAGACGACGGTAAAGACGGAATATGAAAGGGTGGAAAAGGAAAGGAAGAGAGAATCAGACTTTTCCAGGTTCATTAACTTTCTTCCTTCATCAAGCTTTAAATAGGCAGGTAGTGCTGGCAGAAGTGCTTAACCAGCTAGAGTCAGCTCCAGGCCCTGAAGTTAAGTAAAGGTAGTATTCCTCAGAGTTCTGGATCATTCTGCTCTTTCCTTTATTTTTTCGTTCCCTCTATTTTAACCTCAGCCCCCCCCACAAAATATCTATTGTTTGGTTTCTAATTTTTCTGCCAGATTTGGAGGACATTAATTGCTGCCTGAGCATTTAAAGTGTAGGCATTTATTTATAACAGAACTGTTGTGTGAGCACACAGGAAACACGTAATCCATCCGCAAGTCAAGATTTCGGAGCGTGCAGGGTCAGATTTTGTCTGTAAATAAAACCAAATAACACATCTACAGAGCCGGTGGAAAGGTGCAGTGTCTCTTTTCCTTAAAAATATTGTCATGATTGAGAATTAATCTTTTTTTTGCATTGTCAGAGGCTGGTCCCAGCTTCGAAGGTTTTTCAGCCAATAGCATAATGCCGTTGGGATCATGTGATCATCATGTTTCGTCAGTGATCAAGAGTCGTAGAAGTTGCCAGTTTGTGAAAAAAAACAACAACCAAAAAAACCAGAACAATGGCTGAGTTCTACAGTCTGCGGCCAGCATGTTGTACTGCCCTAACGTTAGCTAGCTAGCATTAGCAATTTTAATTTTTACTGGCTAGCAATGTTAACGTAACCACCTGAGGGGGCAGATAAGGGGCAGCGGTGTTGTGACATGAATGAAAGTGGAAAGGGGGATGGAATGCCACATCTACAGTCTGAATGTTATCAATAATACCTTTTTAAAGTAAATCCTCATAATTGCGCCAATCAAAGCAACTGTACCACCAGATCTGAGAAAACAACATGGCTTCCTCTGCTGGCTATCTTCGAAGCTGCACACTCGGTTTGGGCAGTTTGTATCCTTTACATTGGACTTCAAGTGTCGATCTGCTAGACTCCGTCTTCTAAGTGTTATTTGGTTGCGTCCGAAAGCCGTTGGTTGAGGGGCTGCTGAACCATGGCAGGAAGTTGTTGAGGGAGTAGATGAGACATTGATCTCAATGACTACAGGGAAATTAAATTGCAGTCATACAGTGTACAACGTAGTGAAAGTGGTCCTCTGCATTTAACCCATCCCAGATGAGCAGTCGGCAACCAGCACACCAACTCCAGATCTAATCAGCTCACTGACTGGGGAATTGTCCTAATATACATGTGTTGATGGTTGGTGAAACCCGACCCGGAGGAAAACCAACGCCAGCATGTTAACTCACATGCCACGTCAGCTGTGGTTGAAACAGACACAGGAGGGGCAGTGAGGTCAATGGATGCAAGTGCAGAGAAGTGCTCCTGGTCTGCAATCCCACTCTTACGCACTTAATTAGTATTATTCAGTCCTGAGCGGAAGGGAATCCGGCACTCGGGGGATCTGTCGATACATTACCTGAGGACAGAAGAGGAACTTTCTGAAATGAGTGGACCTGAGAGCTAAATTTGATCCTGTTTTGTGAGACCAATCAACAGCAGAGTTGAGCGTATCACGTACTATAGGAAAGCAATCCAAAATAAGCTGATTAGCTGTGTCGGTGACGAAATACTGGAGAAAATGAAGGCAGAAATCAAAGATTCATGCGCACTGTAGGTCTTGAGGAAACAACAGAGATAAAGGAGCACTTGTTGGGATTTCTCGTAGCCGCTGAATCTACTGGTCCACACGTGTTCTTGTAAAACACTACATTTTCTCAACCGTAGTACCTCCGTATCCCTACATGCATAGGGATACGGAGGTATATAGATATGTACTTTATGTGACCCCACTTCAAAAAACCCAAACTGTCCCTTTTAACTAGAGCTCTTCACAGGTCCACAATTCATGCCCAGGACCTGGATATGTGCTACCCCCAAAATTCCAGTCCTCGAGGACCACTGCCCTGCATGTTTTAGATGTGTCCCTCCTCCACCACACCTGATTCAAATGATCAGCTCGTCATCAAGCTCTGCATTGGCCCGATAACGAGCCACTCATTTGAATCAGGTGTGGTGGAGGAGGGACACATCTAGAACATGCAGGGCAGTGGTCCTCGAGGACTGGGATTGAGAAACCCTGAACAAGACTCATCTATTATTTGAAACCTCGGCCGGGAGACACAGACCCACTTTCGTAAGCTCACCGCTATCAACAAGTTCACTCTAGTTTCTAAGTTCTCGAAACAAAACTTCTTATCTTGGCAGCATTCTCACCTGCGCCTGGCCACGGTGCATGCAATCTTTCTTCTTTGCCAAGACACATCCAGGTTTCTCTGTGATTCGTCTCTCGCTGATTGAGACAGCATGGCCAATCCGCCTGTTATTTCAGCTGAAAAGTCCACTTGTACAGATAACAAGCATGAGTTGTTTAGAATCAGGTCAATACACTGATAAATCCTTAAATGACGCTTTTGTCATATGCAGCACTGACATCCGACTCTTGAACATCTATGCACATCCAGCAGGAACTGAAGCAACACCAGCCACCATTTAAAACATTTCTTTCCTTTAATCTAGTGAATGACAAATCTTTGAAATACCCTTTAAAGAGTTTTCTATGGGTATAAGATTCCACAGTTTCAACTCCTCCTGTCAGGTTTTCTCATTCTCTCAAAGTATTTTGCACAGTTTGTATTTGCGCCAGTTTGTCACGCGTTCCTTTCCCAAACTCATTAACGTCTTTTGGGGCTGAAGTGTGTTCGCTTAAAAATCGACGAGGACGGGCGAGAGTAACCTCGCTCTGAGTGGCGGCCTTTAACGCGCAGTAATCTACGTGAGGATTTGATTTTCTGTTTCTCTTAGAAAACAATTTTTTGTGTGTGCGTGTTAGCTTTACCCTGACATTCTCCCTCTCGGTGGGAGCACGCTTTTCATGTAGTCACACACACACACACACACACACATTACGAATGCCATTGTGGAGGACCGCCATTATAAGCGAAGCCACACCATTGTGAGCATTTAGCGTACGGAGTGAATGGGCTCTGAAAGGAGTGCACCAGCACATAGAAAAGCGGCACAAAACTTAAGGTCTTCACTCCGTCTGTCCATCCTTGGCCCTTTTATATTCTCCTGTTTTGAGACCTTGATGTCTGAATATCTTTTGAAAAGTAGTTTTTTGAAAAAGGTGTGGGAGGCTAAGTGAAAGAAGGAAATCGGCGGCTGTAGCTCAATGGACGTGGGCCGAGATCAACGCTAGTCGGGTGTTCAAAGTTTCCCTCTGACTTTTATAACCGAGCATACACATTTTATTGCCGCTTGAAAATGAGTCATATAGGGGCAAACGCTGATCACTGCAACTAGTAGTCAGTGTTTTCAGTAACTGTACTGAGATTATTGAAACTGTGACCAGAATATCTGACAATCCACAAAAAGTCTGTTTTTTTTATTTTTATTTTTGAACAATTGGTTATGTTAATTGTGTTTGTTGGATTTGAATGATTAAAAAAAAAGTCTACAAAGGGTGATCGAGCCGAACTTGAATAGGTTTTAGAGTTTGATTTGAGTCTGATCATAAGATCAGTCACACAAAGTTACTTAAAACACTTACTGATGAAAAGGAGAGGTAGGATAAATGGCGACGAGGATGGTGAGCTTTGAAGTTTCAACAGGCGTCATTAATAACGCCATCAAGCACATCATGTTTAAGAGAGTAGTTTAACGACACACACACACACACACTGGGTACAATTGGCTGATAATTAACCTGATCAGGCTCCTTGTGTAATCATGCTGAACTGGCTGGGTATGAGGGGCAATACTTTTGTTATTGGTACTTAACAAAAAATAGGATATTACGAAATAGCTGGGCAAATAATTAGTTTTGTAAAGCTTTTAAGTATCACTGAGATATTTCAATAGTCCTGATAAGAGTTTAAAGCATGGGCAATGTCATTTTCCTGTAAACCGGTGCCTTTAACACGTGGTTACATACTTTTATCTATCTATACGCTTGCATGAGAGAAAATTAAGTGTACATTTTGTCATTTCGTCTGTAAATGTCTGCCCCCAGATCACATATTTGAAGATATTAAGAAAAGGAAGATGTGCAAAAGCTGATTCGCTGACTGATTCAGGGTCATCTTCAATAACCACTCACTGTTTATTCAAACTGAGGATCCCTTTCTGCTCATGTGAGATCGCAATTGAATGAATTTCTTTGACGTTTTCAAAAATTAATGGATAAAGTCAAGTAAGCTGTCATCGTGAACACATCGTAACAGCTTTGTGGCACAGAGATGGACATTTAGTTAAATGCCGAACTTTGATTTTTGGTAAGTTTTCAATTTCCTGAACAGTTTGTGGTGACGGTGCACGACCCACCTAAACTCCGAGCATCAAAGCGACCGGAACGTCAGCGACGCCCTCGTACGTATGCGACAATTTGCCTGGCTGCGAGGTAGCAGTGAAAACCTGATATGGAATTCCATTGATTTGGGAATTTTCTCAATAAGAACTAAAGTGATACTGAAAGATGTTAAGTTTAAACGCAATAATAATGTTTTGGATGGTCCAGCATTTATCCTCTAGTAAAAATCTGCCTCTTCTTCATTTTGTGCTTCGAGGCTACAAAGTTGTTTCCAGACCTACAGTGGACAAGTCAGTCCAGCGAATCGTATTGATCTTGGGCTCACAGTCCCTAAAACACAGATCACTGCAGGAGATAAAGGATGTGGAAAAATAAACAGAAAAGGAGTATTAAAGGGAAGAAAAGAGAAAAAGGCAGCAGGTGATGGAGAAGTTTCTTATCGTATGGTGACGGACTGGTTCAAACATGTAACACCTATTCTGATAAAATGAACATGGGAATATAAAGGTAAACTCTCCTGTCATGAAGCCTTCTGCTGCTAACATTTCAGTCAGGCCATCACATATTTATATCCACCGATCATCACTAAATACACCTCTGTATTAAACTGAAGGATTAATGTTAGTGCTGCTCCCTGCTGAAAAAGAGAACAGGAAGTGTTTCATTTCCATACATGTGGCTCAAATGATACTTACATCAACTGAAAAGCATTACTCGTCATTTCTCTGAAGCTCTGACCTGACGATCGAATCGCCCGTATTGTCAACAAGAACAGAAAAACACGGAGCTGTCTGACGGAGGAAAACGTGTCGATGTCTCTAATGAGGAGGCGCCGTCTGAGAAGGTTTGCCCCCCCCCCGCAGTGGGAGACGCGCTAATAAGAATGCGGGGCAGGGCGCCCGTCTTGTGTTAATCACAGCGGGGCGACTGGGAGAAAAAAAATCAATGAGCTAAACGCTAACACTTTGGCCGGGACACAGACGGACAAACCGGCCTGTTAGCCGAGGCCAGAGGAGGTGACTCCGTCGCTCGGCGTGGAGAGCTGGAGGCGACCGGCACACCTTCCCCTGCCACGCGCTCTCCCTTCGCCATGACAACGGTCGTGCAGGGATATTTCGGAAGGCTATATATGTACAGTATAGGCTAAATATTGCACGGAGGGATTTATTGACGTCTTCTCTCTTTTTCATTTTCTGCACCTTGTTCAATTCTGCCCGCTGACTGACAGAGGATATTGGTGTAATGTTCTTCTTCCCACTGCTTTTCCGCCTCTGAAACGGCACACACACACACACACACACACACACACATACATTTATACATACAATTGTCTCATCTCCTCCTTCCTGTCCGTCTCCAGCTCGCTGTACCTCTCCACATCCATATTGTTGTCCCCCCCCCTCTCATTTCTTTTCCATTTAAATTGCCTCGGCACATGACACAAATAACACAATGCCGGCCGCGGGATTTCGGCGCGACTTACTCCTTATCCCGCGAATCTGTAATGGTCGAGGCCATCCGTCTTACTACATCTCTTTATTCCTTTTCTCTTTTTCTCTCCCGCTTCTTATTCTCGTTTTTAATTCAACCCTGCCTTCACCGGCATCAGAGCGAAGAAACCTGCGACGCCGTCTGAGTTTACACGCACGCTCATTTTCCACTATTATTCTGAATAGAACAGAATTTGATACGGGTCATGTCAACAGCGGATTCCATTTGGATATTCCTAATTAGGCTTTATTCCCAATGTAGCATTTTCCGATTAAGACGCGGGATATGCTGGTTTTATTCTTGTTTTCGGACCATTCCTTGTACATACGCGTACAAGGGACATTTGGAAAATGCGCCTCAGTTGGGGTTTTTTCGGGCAGTTTGTGACACACGGCCTCAGCTCTGTGCATTGTAAACAAAGGTAGAGATAGAAATAGAGATGCATGCAGAGAAAAGAAGCCCACATTTCTGTTAGGAAGGAGAAATGCACCTTTCAAACTGTACAAAAGACTTGGAAATCAACAGGTTTTTAGGAGGGAGGCTGCGTTTGTTATGGGAGTATGTATTAGTGGAGTTATCATTACATTTGCCACGTGAACACCTGAGACAGAATATCATCTTTTTGGGGACGAGAAAATATTGTGTGCTATGTAAACATCCTGATGGATGTAACAAATAACTTATATTAAGTGCTCGTATCAACTAAAACAATACGTTCCATTTTTATAGCCCTTTGAAGCCAGTGCATTCAACTAGATAACAGTTATAACTATACAACCACCTTCCTCTGTGCTGCCTCATTAGAATTAACCAGAAAAGAGGACAAAACTCACAATTACACAACAGACAATCAACGAAGAATGACCATCAATTAATAAAAGCAAGCAATATCAGGCCACGGTAATAAAATAACCTCCCGCGAGCAGACGAACAAGACATCACCGAAGCAGACCTTGGAGAGATTTATAAACAATTTAACTCCACACCGGCAACTTTTTCCACACCGCCTTGCATCCACAATGCCACGCTGCTAGGCAACGCCGTGGAAGTACTCACCTGCATGAACTTCATTCTGCGAGACGTGAACAACCACAAACTCCCCAGCATTCTCCTCTCCTCGGTTCAACTCCTTTGTTTGATCATTTTCAAAGGATAAAATATCCGGTCCACTTAGGCTCTCTGTCCCCCTGAAACCGGTCCTGTCAGACCCTCTGTCCCAATGTGCTCCCCGAAGGTTTCCACATCACACAGCTCACCGCTGCTCGAAGCTCCTGAGTTGAGTAGCTGATATAGAAATCACAGCTGGAGGATCCGTGTGAGAATTTCATGAAGCTTTAACAGTGATTAAAAATTTTGCCATTGAAACTAAAGTTTGGCAGGAAAACAAAAGCTGAATTAAATTTGCATTAAACGCTTATCTTCAAAAGTGTTGGATCAGCACTTAAACAAGCATTGGCACCAAAAGTTCCACTGAAATATAAAATGCTGGCATTAAAAAAACACAGTGATAGTGGTTTTCAGTTTCAATTCTTTATTACCATGAAGCCTAGACATACTGTACACGTATACAGCGATGGTTTCAACAAGTTTGTCTGGATTTCCAGGTGACAGTAGGTTAAATCTGCTAATCGCTGTTGCTGATTACTCCCATAGAACAGGGCTGGGTTAAAGGTAAACCTTTTGACTGATGCTGGTGCGGCAGAGGTCCAAAGGATAAAGTGCTAATTTAAGCTCAATGGTGTTAGCGCAAGGCCATAGATGAGTAGCAGGCTTTCAAGACAGGTTTACATAGTGGCCAGACTGTGTCATTACAATGTCACGTAATGTACAGCAGCCCAAAAGAATTTCTCCCCATAGGCTTACATTATGAAAGAAGTTGATGTAAAACAGTGGATACCCCGCAAAATGACTGGTTTCACTATGATAGGTCGATCCATTCAGTCTGATAACACTGAAAATTCTGGATGATCCGCACGATTAGATTGTTTTATCCACATTCAAGTTAGCAGGGTGTTAAACTGGTAAAAGTTTGCCAGCTTGGTCGGCAGTAGTCTTCGGTGTGCACGCTCTATGGGCCCCACAACACGGAGGATCTGGGTAAGTTTCTAACCAGGAAGTCAAGCTTTTTTGGCTTCATGCACCACTGGGCAGATTTTTTCCTTATTGGATCCATGTGTCAGCTAGCTCATGTTAGTTTCTATGTCATGGCAATCCATTTTAGTCCAAAGTGGTGGACTGACTAACTGATAAAGTTGGTCATCGCCATCCCTAGAGCCAAAAACTACTACTTGGTTAAAACAGTGAGAACAGCTATTTAATGGCAGTGTAACACACTGTAAAGACAAAATCGACAAAGTGTTGCCATATAATGTTGTTGTGCTCTTCATTCACACATCCAGCATTCATCTGGAGTTGTGTTTCTGGTCTACCTCACAAAAAGTCCCAACATTCTCTCTCCTTTTAGCTCTGTTTTGGGCTCCTCCAACTGTTGAGGGAAATGCAGTATCTGGCTCTTCAGTAGCCAAATGCTCCACTTTCTTTACGAGCTGGTTGTTAAGCGTGTCTGTCTGTGAATGATTAGGTAACCTCAGCGTTGACTGGTGGTAGGAAAAGGGGAAAAGAAACGTGATCTCTGATGTCAGAGCGCTCCTGCCTTCCCCCCGAGAGGTTTTTTGCAGCGCTGTAAAAACCCTGTTCCTCTCCCTCTCTTCCGCTCTCATTCTGCTTGTCATACAACCTCAGCCTCTTCCTCCACCTCTCTTGTATGCATCTCTCTCACTGATACCCCCCCTCCCTCCTTCTTCCCCCTCTCCCATCCCCGCATCTCCGGGTCTCACTAGTCGTTTACGCCTCCTCGGTGAGTGCTATTACAGCATCACTTTGCATTTAGATAACCATCGCCTCGCCACCCCAAATTGGTCCGGAGCAGAAGGAGGGGGATAAAGAGAGCGGAGGGGGGGAAGGGAGGAGGAAGAAGGGGAGGAGGAAAAGCACAGGGGAAAAGAGGGAGGAGGTGATATTGAAGTTCAAGCTGAATCCTTCCCGGAGAAATAATTGCAGATGTTGGAGCCCCAGCGGTCGTTGACACGCGGCTAAATTTTAGGGGAAATACAGACCGGCAATTTCACCACTGGCAATTATGATCAACAGCATTTTTTCCATTACACTTTCATTTTGCCGCTCCCCTGCTGTGTCACCCGCACACTCTCATTTTTTTGTCCCAGAATCCTTCCCATTCCCGGCCCCAGAGTTTGGCCGTAATGAGTTTGTATTTTAATATCATGACAACTGTTCCACTTTCCAAAGCCAAGGATCCGCAACCGAGCCGAGTATCGAAACTTAGAAAAACCAAACTAAGGCTTTATCTTGTGTCCTGATAAGTGTTGTTGGTATACAGCTGGAGCGCTCATTGTGTTGGACCATTCCTGGGTATAATTTTTACTGATACAGACCCAAAGTACTGTTACGCTGGTCTTTTCTCAATGTACATTGGACAAATTTCTATTAGTACAACATAAGCAACATCAGCAACATCCATCAGTAAAGCTGCAGTTATACATTTCTATCACTGAATTAAACTCCTTCCCGTTGGAAGTTTCCAAATTAACTTTTTTATCTGAACACTAAATCAAGTGATCCGATGAAGTTTGTGCTCCAATGCACCGAAGTGTGTGATTACAATAGCCTAGTGCAGCGCACATTCAAAACCTGCTGTTCAAACGAGGCCGATAGGTTGGTTGGTTTGTGGTTGTTGCTTGCAGCTTTTGAGGAAAGCTCAAACAAGATAACAGTTGTAATTATTATGACATTATTTTAACATTATAAAAAAGTGTCGTAAAACGTATATCATTTGAGATTCAAGGTCGCTGTTCCTGTAGGCTGTCCAACTATGCTTGTTGAAGAGAGGAAGAGTTCATTTATAGCGTTTGCAACATTGTAAAAGTGAACCGCAGTTAATGAGCGGCGGTTAAAGGCACACTGCGGACACAGGAGATGACCTGAGTCATTCTGGGCTCACACTACAGGCTGATTTAATCCCAATTTCCCCCTCCTACCAACTGGAGGAGAAACCTGGTCTGGGTCCTTAGCAAGTACCGATGTTCAGCAAAGATTACCTGGTAACTGAGGGGTTTACAGATCCAGTCTTAAACCTCCTGAACTGCTCACAGACTCATTGGGGTCGTCCCGACAATACTGAACATGCTTAACACTTTGAATTTTGGATGATTACATCGGTACTTTCCGAGCCAAGAATAATAATAGCTAATGTTAGCTAGCATACAACTGTTGACAGAAACTTCAAATCTCAGTTCTTGATGAAGAAAAGAAAATCTGTATTGGCCACGTCTCCACACTCATCCAGACTTTTTTTTTATTGTTTTTTATTCTCACTGCAACACATTACAACATCAACATCAACCACGCTTATCTCCATTTTGTTTACAGGATTACCTGTGATGGCGCATTGCTTCCTTCTGGTATGACGACCTTATCTGTACTGTCTGATGTGCCGTTGTTTTAAAATCTTGCAGTATGTATATGTTTATGATTAGAGAGGAAAATCTGTGGTGGTTCGGGAGGCTCCCCCAAGTGTCCTTGAGCAAGAAATTGAACCCCAAACTGCTGGCACCTTGCATGGCAGCCTCTGCCATCAGTGTGTGACTGGGTGAATGTGACAAGTGTTGTAAAGCGCTTTGAGCGGTCATCAGACTGGAAGAGCGCTATAGGAATTCAAGTCTATTTACCGTTTCAGTGTGTGACACAATATGATTTTAATAGTAGGCCTATTTAGCCCAGCTTTAATCTGCGGATCCATGATGGCGGCTGTTTAATCAATATTAATGTTGTCCAAATTGCACCAAATGCAACGCTGCACTTACTAACCTCAGCAACACATCTGCCAAGTGTGAAAGAGATTGAAAAGGATGACTCTGGAGACATGTGAAGGACACACAGACAGACAGACAGATTTTCTGCTTCGTAGTTGGATGTAATGAAAAATTCTTCAGACCTTCTTGGAGGCTCACTGGTGTCATTTACAATTGGCAAGCAAAATAATAAAGGCTCCCTCCTACTCCCAGAGCAATAATTCAGCGCAAGCATAGCCACAATGCCTGCTGTTTAACCTGAATGATAAACTGTCGAGAGCATTCCAAATTGACTAATTAGCTTCTTTCTGAGTGGGTTACAGGACGCACTTTCTTTTTAATATTCTGATTAGGTTTTGGTGAGGATCTGGCCTTACATTAACACTCAGCAACAACAGCTCTAGACGATGCACCTTGTCTACGGTCCACTTTGTACTGTATTGATGAATGTCTACCAACTGTAACTTCAATGATGACTGAATACAATATAAAGAAAAAAAGCTAAGGGTGTGCTAAATGCCGTGAATTAATGTCAAAACATGATATACTGTTTGTACATTTTGTGAAGGAACAGAGGAGCTTATGACAATAAAGTACAACAATCACATCAGCCAGGAGACTGCTGTGTTAACACGGTCTAATGTACTACGACATGCTTTAGAATGTGTATAAAAGCAGTGATGATATAACTACGCATCTGATAATTCAGGAGGCAAAATTGTTTGTGTTTGTGTGTGTGTGTGTGTGTGTGTGTGTGTAGTGGTCCGTATCTGCCTCTGTATTTGAATTCCTAATGGAGGAGAGGAGTGGAGGCACAGAAACAAACACTCAAACACACCATCCTTTTCGTTGTTTGCTATCATAATCAGGTCAGGTTAAGATGATTCTTGAAGTGTAGGAACTCCAACATGTTTGCATTTGTGTATGTGTGTATTATATTATAGGTCACCTTGGCACCTTTACTGCAGTTGTAGACCAATAAAGTTTTCACTGGGGCTCTCCCTCCCCAGGGGAAGAGTATAAAATGCAACTTTCCAAAAGAAAAAAAGAAAATAACATAAATTAATACTCAAAATATATCAAAAAATCTAAAACTACAACATGCATGCATTATGTGTGGACGCATACAGAGCGCTAAAGCTGCTGCTGCTCTGCTAATGTGCTGCTCTCAATACGCAGACCCCCCCGTAGACACGGTGCAAGAAGAAAGACTGTCTCAGTCGTATCATCGAACGGCCCAAAAAGCATATGTTTACGTTCCCGTGATAAAGCTCTGTCAGTGTGAGCAAGGACAGAAGGAGTGTGATGCTGTTCCACATCCGCAAAGTCTGCAGAGATGGGAAGTCGCAGTTTATGAACGATTGAACATCATTGACTCAATATTGGACTTTAACACGGGAGACAGTTCATTTCCTGTTTCCTAGCGACAGTCAACTTTCGTTTCTTCTTATCATGCAAATTTCATCATTCCCCTGTCTTAAACTAGTGGTTATTTTTGACCACAAAGGTCCTGGAACTTTACCATTGTAATCATTTTTCAGAAAGATTATTAAGAGATGATTTCCGCTTTATTTAGATAGCGACATCTGAAGAGAGACAGGAAAGGCATGGAAGAGAGGGAGGAGAGCTAATCGGACTCGGACCGCTCAAGGACTCAGCCTTGATTCATGCTATACCGCTGTGGCACCGGAAACAGTCATTTTATAATCCCAAATCCCAATGTTTCTCTTACCTCCAGCAAGTCATGGTATTGCTTAAACTTAACCAAACCTTAACTTTAATAAATGTTTAATCAAACTGTGGTGTTTGATAAAATGAGAAAGACGAGAGAACACTTACATGTGTTATTCTAGAGGGGAGTTACAAAAGATGTATTTTGTTTCTTAATTTGGAGGACCAACAACTTCCTCTGTAATCAGCAGATTCTTTTATCAAATTAAGTAAAACATTAGCTCCAAAATGTAAAACATCGGTACATTCACTTAAGATTTAACGTAATTTAAGAGCACAGCTTGGCTCCATCCCACTTCCGAATTTTACCCATAACCGCTTGTTTTCAAGTGCTCCCTTACCCTCAGAGCAGAGTAACCACAAGGTGGTGATTGAAATCTCCCCCTATAAAATGGGACAACCCTTCAAGACCCTCACTCTAGAATTCCACATGTCTGTTGTGGAACAGTGTCCGTAGTGGTTGCATGTCCGTCGTCTGGCAATCCCCACTGGCTCCACTTTGAGCATCATTCGGCACAGCACTGCCTGACAGCTGGAGTTGCAAGACCAAGGAGTTCCCGCGATAATTACATTATCACGTGCAGCCGCAGTTATAGCTATGTGTTAATGAAAATTAACCAGATGGTATGTTGTTGTTCTGGTGTGTGACTTCCTGTCTGCTCTGTGCTAATTTCAGCTGAATTGTTGCGCCGGCATCTGCAGAAATAGAATTCCAATATGTCGCTTTCAGCTGTGTTGATTTCTCTTGCGTTACTGAAGCAATTCTGGTACAGTATCATCAAAATTGTCATTTATCTGATAGAGATAGAAAAGCATGGACACTTGCAGTTCATTAACAACTTCAGGCTATCAGTCAAGTCATCAAATATAAAAGAAAACTGATCATTACCTGGCCACTAGTGTTAGAGTACTTTAAAGGTAACACGCGGTTAAACCCCTTTCCGACTTGTTCCACGTGTTGATTATATTACCCAACTGTACACGCACCTTTGAATGTATTGACTCTACTGTCACTTTGTAGCATTCTTTACAGTCCACAATCGGTAACTCCAGAGCCTGATAATAGGAGTGACAGAAGCAATATAACATTCACAGGTCTTTAATTTGATAACAATCTGATGGCATCTAAAAAAAAAAAAGCTATAGGCAGAACAAAGGCAGAGGCAGTGGTCTGATATTTTTTTTTTCCAGTAACGGATTACTTACTTATGAAAACCAAACTAAATAACAGTTTACTGGAATTATAGAACTAACACGTTACGTTACTCGTTACAACAAAAAAGTAATCCAACAAGTTAACCCCAACACTGCAAATCAGCAATAAAAATGCAACGTTAGCTTGCTAGCTTTTCAGCTACTGAGTGATCAGCAAACTGTAGTGATTTATGAAGTTATGTTTTATGCTTGCTGTAAAGAAAGGGATCATAATGCATAGACAAGAGTTCTAATAACCCTCGATCTAAAGTGTGCCTCTGAAAAACCTACCTACCATTAATACTTCACCCTGTCCCTGTACCCCTACAAGAATCTTGACTCTAAACTCCTAGAAATGAAGGCGCAAAATGGAGGGGAAAGGCTTACCCAGGAATTCCACTGGTTGCATGTACGTTACGGAACGGCTCCGCTACGGTTTTTCTCCGTGCTCTGTTGTTCGTCAGTCCCCACCGGCTCTGTTTTGAGTGCAGCACGGTGCAGCAATGCCAGACAGCTGGAGTTGCAAGACTGAGGAGTTCTGCAATAATTACAGAATCATTCGCGACTACAGCTCTATGTGTTGTAAACGCAACGACAAACAGACAAAAGGTTAGTGTTTTATTCTGCAAAGTAGCTGGATGTTATGTTGTTTTGGTGTCGACTTCCTGTCTTCATTGATGCTCTTTTTCTTGTTTATCACGTGTGTAAAACTGCTTTACAGACTTTATATATTGTATATTTCGGATGTATATATTTCTTTACTACACTGTTGCCATTCTGTGGACAGCAGAGGAAGAATTTCATCGTACAGAGGAACATGTTTCTTTACTGTGCGTATGACATTAACACTTTGAATCTTGAATCTATTGCGCTTCAAAGAAGCTAGCTAAACTAGCATAACTTAATAGTCACCATGTTGTACTTGATGTTAAAACACAATACATCCTCTTAAAAGCATTTGTACTTCAAACATATTTAAAGGGATATTCCGGTGTAAGTTTAATCAACAATCATATATTTTCATCCTTGAGCTCCGGAAATCTACTGCACTCGGTAATCGACTCGTCAGGGCTTCCCCACACAGGCAGGCTGCTGGAGGAGACGGGTGAGTTGTGCTGTGTTTTCATTACAAATCTGTCTAAGCTAGCAGATGTTTGATGCTTCATACTGTGTGCTGGGACTGTACATGCACTTTTGCTGAAGTTTGGTGCTGTTCTGACCATTAATTGTGGCTTTTTGATGGTGGTTTCTAATTGGAGGCATAAGCGGCAGTGTATTGTTTTCGTGCGGTCTTTTCTGAGGTTGCTAAAACTAGCTAAGCTAGCGGTCAGCAAACTTGGCCTCTCGAGGGGGAGTCTGACTTGGTGTCAAGATGTGTTAGACCATGGATTAAATTTACACCGGAATATCCCTTTAAAGAGTCTTCTTACAGGCTTTTTTCATACCCTGCTCATAATTTAGCAAAAAAACAACATATGCACTGCTACACATATTTGTCGAAGGTAACGACGAGCGACACTGACTCATTACGGCGTAGCCGAGACGAGGAAGAAACTGAACAAGAACGTGCCAGCATCGATTCAGCGTGACGGAGCACGCGGGATGAAACTATAAAGAAAGGCCCTGTCAATGTCAACGCCGTTTCACTGAACATAATGAGGAGTGAAACACTTTGCACCGAATCTGCTATCAGACTTTATCTTCACAGAGAATAACTTTTCATGTCGTCTTTACCGAGCAGCGTCTTCTGAAGAAGTTAGAGGGGGATGCGTTATCGTGGAAATGTAAATGTCAGGTTTAATTTTTTGGGGGCGATGAGCAACTGTTTCACGAACGTAATGATGTCTCTGATTGAGTTGAATGAATGCGAGGCAGGAAAAAAAGCGCTGCGCCGGGGGAACACGTGGGATCAGAGCGGAGAGGAAACAATGAACGGAGCAAACAGAGGCTGTCGAGCGGCAGGCGAACGGCATCTTCGGTCCAGCTCTGCGGTCTGGGGAACGATGTGAACAACAGCCAGTCACCTTGCGCTCTACGTGGCTGTTATTCATTGGCTCTCTTGCCCGCACTCGTACAGTTTCAATGCTTGAAAGCTCCCAAGTTAGCCGTAGCATTAGCAGCCTCCCCCTGCTGTTCGTCGCTGGCTGGGCTGTAATTACAGACGCATCCAGAGGAGACAAAGGGAGGAAGCTCGAAAGAAGTCCGGCCTTTCAGCCCTGTGTGTGTGTGTGTGTGTGTGTGTGTGTGTGTGTGTGTGTGTGGTTACACCTGTGCAGTGTGCGTGGGTGTGCATCATGCGCGCGATAGAGATCAAGCAGGGACAAAAACAAGTGCAAAGAAGCCCGGTCGTCCTTTGAGCGTCCGCCACTAAAAGCGTCCCCCGCCGCCCACTCTCTCTTTCTCTCGTCCCTCCGTCTCTCTGATTGCCAGCATCTTTCTTTTTTTTCTTCTTCTTCTTCCTCGCTCTCCGTCTCTCCTTCCCCTCCTGCTCACACGTCTCTTTTTTTTCCCCCGTCGACTCCTCTCCTCTTTCTCTCTGTAATTGCTGCCGCAGTTGAGCGCAACATAACAAGGATCCCTCTGATTTTCGCCGCCGATCAAAAAAAAAAAAAAAACAATAACGCTCAAAGAATCGGGTAAATGAAACAAAACTTCCGACAAAGGAAGAAAGTGGAAGGGATCTCGCACGCGCAGACCCCGACTCTTAAGCACAAAAGTTGCGAGAGTTAATTTGATTTGTGTCTAAAACGCGAGAAAAAAGGGACAAAAAACACAGAGGGTTTTTTTTTTTATGCCTAATTAGCTTCTTTTTCAGGCGTCTCTCTGTGGAGATTTTAATTATGATTTGGCATCAGCCGGCGTTTATGGGATGAAATGGACGTTGTTGATCAAGGCTCTGTTGGAAGGTGGAATAGATGGAGGGAGATACAAGCAAACCAGAAAAAGAGGGAGAGAGAGAGAGAGTGAGATTGTGGAACTGATCAAACGCATTTTCATTCACACCATGCTCAGCTACACGCTGGCAAGCCACGCACGCCGAGACCCACGGCGGAAGCGGAGCCCTTTCGCTCGCCTCAGAGTTTGCACTTAAAAGTCAGAAGCCACAACATTTCTATAGAAATGTCTGTTTTGCTGCCTCCCCTTGTCAGCTGATGTAATAATCCGGCTATTGGCAGCTACTGAAAGCTTTTCCATTTGCAGTTCTTAGTGCTGAATGGGTGCTCCTCTCCACTTCCAACCCATTGATGCACACGAAGTGATTGTGTCTTCTGTTTGTAGTTTGTTGGAAGTAGATATGAGCTAAATAAATAAATAGTGCTGTTAAGTCAGCATTGGACTTGAAATCAAGTTCTAAAAAAATGTACATAGCAGTGCCCCTGCGGATCTACTCAAAGAGGGCTGATACGGTCGGAGCCAATGTGCAGGCTTCCCAAACGTGAAAATCCCCATGTGCAGCCCCTGCACATCAATCAAGCTGATTGGCTAATCCAACTGCCAGCGAGAAGCCGTTTTAAAAGACAATAAATAAATAAATAAATGTTCACGTCCATCCAAGGAAAAAAAAGGAAGATCTGAGATGGAGGCGTCTCTTGTGGTTATTACCAGCGTAATGAACTTTAGATGTTAGAAGTTTGTGTCTGGTCCAGTTTAAGAGGCAGGAGGATATTCAACACACAGGCGGATATATAGTATAAAAATGTACTTTATTAAAAATGTAATTTTAATACAGCTGGTAACCATAGAGCAAAAAAGCCCCACAGAGGTCGACCCTAATGGTGTGTCGACATAGAACTTCACAGAAGCTAATTTCTAGCCCGCGATGCTCCCGCGAGTATTTATTTGCCCCAAACAGCCAGAACAGTGTAGGCTACGTTAGCCGTAAGCTAGCAAGCAACAGGAAGTATTACAGGTGTGTGTGGCTGTGTGTTTAAATTCAGTTGAGCCTCTCAATAAACTCAGTACTCGCCTCTTACCTAGGGTTGCCAGCTTTCAGAAATGAAAATAAGGGACGCCCACCACGGCTCCTCGGGGCCATGACCACCAGCTCGACTCCTGTGGGGCGAGGCGCCAGTGTTTTTAGTAAAGGAGTGATCAAGAAAGCAATTAGTCATACTTAAAGCTTGAAATGCTTTATTACGAATGAACACATTCTCTTTATAAAGTGCAGTTAAGTAAATCTTCAATGAAATCTGTGTGGAGTGTGCAACAATGAACTTTTAAAAGTAAATTGAGGACTTAATGTAACTTTTTAAGTGCATAACTATAGGGACTCTCTTTGAGCCCTGGGGACATTTTTACTTAAAGAGGAAAATGAACAAAACAAACAACAAAACAACAAAAACACTTGTAAACTTATCTGCCTTATTCAATAATGAAAAAAGAGAGTCCCTCCTTCCCTTAACAGTCTTGGGTAAATCAGAAAGTGTTACTTGTTTTTCCAGGTGTACTTCCTGTTGCTCCTTGCAGCACTGAGTAACTCTAGTTGAGAGTGATCAGGAGCTCACTTCTCATGAGCTCAGTGGAGCACCTGATCCTGCAGTCACTCTGTTTGTTGGCCATTCTGGAAAATATGCTTTCCACATATCCAGTGGATGCTGTTATGCTCGGGATGTGGCTGATGATAGACAGCATGTTAGGCAGGTCAGCTAGGTGTAAGAGAGCCACCCACCTGGGCATGCCAGCACCTTTGGACTTCCATTCACCTTCAGCATGCAGCGTTCTTCAAGTTGGTGAAGAGAGTTGTGAATTCCAGAATTCACATTTGTATTGTCTGCACTAAATGCTGTCACTTGATCAAATGATCAGCCAAATTTGTCAAGCGACTGCTCTATGAGAGCTACAATCCCAGCAGCGGACTCATCTGCATTTTCCATGAAATCCAGCATTTTGTTGGTGACCCTGCATTCTGGACTGAAGTATTGAACAGCAAGGGGGAACATCTTTATTTGATGCATCCGTCTGAATGGAGAACGGGAGGGGTTTATCTGATGTTAGGGCCTTGAGAACATCACTCACTGCCTTTGGAGCAAGGACACCTTTAACCACTGCCTCTGCCTTTCTTCTGCCTATAGCCATTATTTTTTATTTTTTATTTATTTATTTTTTTTACAATTTTTGAATCCGGTATAATCTTTTGATTCAGTTTATGTGCACAGTCAGCACTGTTGTAGCTGAGGTTGTGTCTGACGACTGGCTGCAGTAACCTAGAGGGGAGGAGGAGTGGGATGACAAATTGTTAATTAAATTGAACAGTATTTGTCTGCTGCCTGTTTTATGACTTGAAAGGAAGTCAGGTCATCCAAATATACTACAGATACTACCATATATATTACAGAATAAACGTTTTCTCTTAACAAATTTATTTATTTATTTATTTATGTATTAACTGGTCATCCATTAGTATGAAATCAATCGTAACATAATGTCCCATACCGTAGCAGTCTCAGGAGATGATTGGGGTATGAAGAACTTTGTGTCTTCTGTGTTCTTATGAGTCTGAAGTCAGACAGCCCACCGCGCCCCACTGAAAACACTCACCGACATATTTTCTGCGATTTGCCTTGTACTCATCCCTACTGACGCAGTCCAGCCAAGGATGCGCCTCTTCCCACTCACGTCTGTATTTTTGCAAGCGTTTTCGCTTTTGAGGACGGGGTGGAGTATCGGATGGAGAGGACATTTTTAAAAGGCGCGGGTTTCGTGAGCAGCGCCGGTGCTTGTTGTCCGTCTCTAGGCAACCATGACAGCACCACACCAGGCGGGGGCGGG